>RWGY01000051.1:19244298-19309609 GCA_007726485.1 Eragrostis curvula | reverse complement strand
AAGTCCCTTTTCGCCGAGTCGTGATATGAAACGGCTCAGAGCTGCCATGCACCCTGACAACTTCTGAACATCACGCTGGCACTCTGGGACCGGCATCTTCAGTATTGCTTCGACTTTCTCGGGATTAGCCTCGATGCCGCGATGGGTGAGGATATAGCCGAGTAATTTGCCAGATGGAACACCGAAGACACACTTCTCGGGATTGAGCTTCATTTTTAATTCTCGCATGCATTCAAAAGTGGCTCGAATGTCTTCAATGAGGTCATCTTTGTTCTTAGTCTTGATAACCACATCGTCGATATATGCTTCGACTTTGCGCTGCTCAAGGAGACGGGCCAGGCACTTCTGGATGCAACGTTGATATGTTGCTGCCGCATTCTTGAGGCCGAAGGGCATTGTTAGATAACAATAAGCGCCAAAGGGAGTTATAAAGGACGTTTTGAGACAATCCTCCTCTTTGAGTCGGATTTGGTGGTAGCCAGAGTAGCAATCAAGGAAACTCAATAATTGACACCCAGCAGTGGAGTCTACAACTTGATCTATTCTAGGGAGCCCGAAAGGATCTTTGGGCAAAACCTGTTGAGATCCGTGTAATCAACGCACATGCACCATTGTTTATTCTTTTTCCTAACTAAAACAGGATTAGCAAGCCAGTCGGGGTGAAACACCTCCTTAATGAAGCCGACTGCTAAAAGCTTAGTTACATCATTTCTAATGGCTTCTCTGCGGTCAGGCGTGAAGCGTCGCAGTCGTTGCTTGATGGGTTTGGCCGTCGGGTCGACGTGAAGAGCATGCTCGGCAATTTCCCTTGGGACTCCTGGCATGTCGGAGGGTTTCCAAGCGAAAATGTCAATGTTGTCCCATAGGAAACTGACGAGCGCGAGTTCCTATTTAGCATCCAGGGATGTCCCGATGTTAGCCGTCTTGGTGGGGTCACTCGGATCGAGAGTGATCTTCTTGGACTCGGGCTCAACGGGTTGGACGCTGGATTTGGAAGCCTTCTTTGAAGGGACCGAGTTATCCGCGTCGTTGGCGTCTTCTTTAAGGTTGAGCATTGCCTTGCCGTGTTCTGCCTCTTGGGTCGCCGCGAGCTGGAGTGACTTGGCTTCACAAGCATAGGAAATCTTAACATCGGAGCGGAGCGTAATGACTCCTTTTGGAGCTGGCATCTTCAGAACTAGGTAAGTATAGTTCGGAATAGCCATGAACTTGGCCAAAGCTGGCCTGCCAATGATGGCGTGGTAGGCTGACTCAAAGTCGGCTACTTGGAAGCAGATGTATTCTTTCCTGTAATTGTCAGGATTGCCGAACTGAACAGGGAGAGTAATCTGTCCGAGTGGTAATGCTGAGGTGCCCGAGATGATCCCATGGAAGGGGGAGTTACTCGGCTGGATGCTTGACCTTGGGATTTTCATATCGTCAAGTGTTTTGACAAATAAGATGTCAAGAGCACTCCCTCCATTTATGAAAACTTTACTCAGCTGGACGCCATCGATGATCGGAGAAAGGATCAAAGGATATCTGCCCGACTTGGGGATGTAGTCTGGGTGATCTCGTCGATCAAAGGTGATAGGTACTTCGGACCATCGTAGATAATGAGGTGCGTCAACCGAGATCGTGTTGACAGCTCAGCTGGTGAGCTTCTGCTTGCGTTTGGACTCATATGCGTCTGGACCACCAAAGATGTGGAGGCATTGCTTAGGTTCTTGGTAACCATCTTGGTCATCTTCATCCTCAGCCTTTGGGTCTGCCTCGGCCTTCTTGTTGGTGTAGGTCATGAGCCCCTTGAGTTTCATGCAGTCGCGGAGTTTGTGAGAACTCTTCGGACCGCCATGAAAGATGCAAGGTTCGTCGAGGAACTGCTCGTAATTGGTGGGTTCTCGAGGCCCACGCTGCTTCTGAAACCGGGACTTGTCAGCTACTGCGACTAAATCATCGCCCTTACGCTTCTTGTCCTTCGAGCCTGATCCTTCAGGTTTGTCCGACTTGTTCTTGCTATCTTGGCGTCTGCGGTAGGAATCCTTGTCGCGCTCAGCGCATAACTCGTTCATTGCAGCGTATGAGTCGGCTAAGGCCAGCATCTCTCTGACAGAGCCGGGATAGCCTTGACCCATTTTGTGGAGTAAAGGTTGGTCGGTGCAACCGTCGATAAAGGCCGAGATGACCTCTGTCTCAGTGATGCTTGGTATCTCGTTCTTCTTTTGTGAAAAACGCTGGATGAAGTCCCGAAGGGACTCGCCCTCCTTCTGCTTGATCATCTTGAGATCTCTGCTTTTGACGGGTCTTTTTGCCGTGGGCTTGTAAGTATCAATGACTGTGTGGCGGAGCTCATCCCAGGAGTTGATGGACCCGGGTGGCAAGTTAGCTAGCCAACGTCTTAACGGCGGAACTAGCATGATGGGAAGGTAGCAGGCCATGACAGCTTTGTTGCCGCCAGCAATGTGAACGGCGAGGGAGTAGGTATTCAACCACTCGGCCGGATCCCCTTTTCCATCGTACTCCCTCCGTTTTTAAATTGTTGTCGCCATTGACTTTTTTTGCTATCTTTGACCATTCGTCTTATTCAAAAAAGTTTTAAAAATATCATATATTTTGTGATGATTTGTTTTATCTTCAAAGTAAGTTTGAACCTAACTTATAATTTTGCATATTCGAACAACTATTTTGAATAAGACGAACGGTCAAACGTAAATAAAAAAGTCAATGGCGACAACAATTTAAAAACGGAGGGAGTACTTCTCAACTCCTGGCAGGCGCATCGACTCGGGGAATCGCGCCGAGTTGCGGAGCCTTCGGGTGAGAGCTTGTAGTCCGTCAATGTCGGCTGAGTCGTCATCCGAGTGACGGTCGTTGCGTCGGGGAGAGCCGCTACGGCGTGGGGGTGTGTCTCGGCGTTCATCGTCGCGGTGGCGCCTGTCACGGTCCTGATCGCGGTGTTGGCGATGACCGTCGCGGTAACGATCTTCATCAAGGCCGTTCCTGCGTTGGCCATCTTCTCGACGATCTTCTCGGCGTCGGTCGTCCCGATGTCTGTCGTCATCACGACGCCAGCGATCATTGTTGCGGTCCCGCTCCTCTTCTTGTCGGCGGTATTCTCTCCGCAGGGCCTCTCGAGGAGGTGTGTCTCGAGGTGGAGTTCTCCTTGGTGGCGATCGCGCTGGCGGGGTTGGTGACCGGTCAGGGGAGCGACGTCGCGGCGAGCGAGATCGTCTGGGTGATCGTCGTCCGGGTGACCGTCCGATGCCGAAGCGATCATAGTCATCCTGTCGAGCGCGTTCTCGATCTTCTGATCTTTGGCATCGTATGGCATTGATATCTCGGCGAGCATCAAACCCAGGTCGAGCTATCACCTGGCGGTGAAGATTCTGCTGGGGAGGTGCTTCCGCGGCTGCCGGAGTTCGTTGTCGGTTGTCACTCGGATTTTCCAGGAGCCTGCGCCTTCTGTTGGACGATGATGAGCTGGGGGCCCGAGAGGGCAGCTTCGGCGTAACACTTAGCCTTGTCGAGCAGAGGCGTGATGGCTGCTGGCGAGAAGTTTGGGTCGTTTATGGCCGCCTCGACTTGGTCAAGGATGGTCCTGTTGGCGACCATGTTCTGCTCCGGTGTCCGGAAGGCTTGATGACCATTGACATCAACGAAAAGTGAACGTTGGAGATCGCGAGATCTGCCGTTGTTCCTTCTTCTAGGAGAACGATTGTAGTCATCAGGATTCTCGTCTTCCTCAGGTATTGTGCCGAGGGCACCTTGATTGTTCAGTCGGGATTGTTGAGCCCGAGCTGCAGCTGCAGCAGAGGACTCGGCATTCATTGCAGTTAGGGCCGCCGCGGCTGCTTCGTCAGCTGCCGTCGTAGCCGCCGGGGCAGGAGTGACGGTGTTTGCTGCCGGTGGTGGCCCTCCTGGTGGGGGTCCGGGTAAGTTAGCCGCGTTACCGTCCTGAGCGGTCAGATCACCTATTACGGCGAAGCACTCATACGGTATGGGCGAGGATGAGCCGTCCGAGCTGTAACCGGCGTTAGTTCCTTGATCTGTCGGCTCGTACATAGAGTCCCAAATTGAGGTATCATAGGTGTCCATGTGATCTTCCCGGATGCAAGCAACCAGGTTGAAGGACATGTCTCCCTCTGATGCTAGTAGATCCTGCACGCCTCCCCGGAGAAAAGTATCAGCAGAATTGCGCAAACCGAAGGGAAACATACCATAGCATTGAGCCGGATAATAAATCAAGCTCGGTGAGTCGGATCTGAAGCGGATGTTCTCCAGAGCGGATCTTATCTCGGCTGCCGAATAGTCCGAGTAAGACTCGATCTGAAGCCTGGAGAAGCCGGACTCTAACTCGGAAAGAGAAGAGTCCGACTCGGTTTCGACCCCAGTAGTCGGCGAGTTGACGGGGACGAGGTTGCCGATGTTGTCGGCGACGAACTCCAAGCTCCCGAAGCTAAGCCGGGCGCCTGGAGCGAAGTTGTTGATGCAGCGATCCATCGTAGTCGACGGAGAGGATCCCGACGCACCCCCTTCCTGGCGCGCCACTGTCGAGGTTATAGGACCTCGATAGATTTGTTATGGGGGCGAAGGGACCAAGAATACGATGGTGAACACGAGACAAAGAGTTTAGACAGGTTCGGGCCTCCCGGAGAATAAAAACCCTACGTCCTGTATGTCGTGGTATTGATTGTGTATGTTTGAGAGGAGATCCCTGCCCGCCTTATATAGTCGGGGGTACAGGGTTACATGGAAAGAGTCTTAGTCGGTTACATCATGGAAATACTTGGAGTACAAGGCAAGAAGCCTTTCCTGCATCCATCCGAGTAGTAGAACCTTCCATCTTGTATCGTGGGCTACTCGGTTTCTTCTGGGCTGGTCCGACTACCCTTGTCAGGTTACTCGGCCCTTTGGTCTTGAGGGTACCCTGGGGTCATGGTAACGACAGATACTACATGAAGAAGCTGCAGAAATAGTCCGATACACAAATAAGCTTGGAGTGGCCACTGAAATAGCCGCAGCATTTTGCAGGTATTTGTTATCATTGAATAATATGGGGGGCGACAGCCTAGACTTCAACTGGCCTACTCATGCCTCCAACTACTGGGTTTGTGATGGGATTACACAAGAATGCCAACAGGACATGGCATGGGAGCTTGCCGCTGCTTTGCATGAACAGATGCTGCTAGGGGACTTCTCATCTTGCAGATTGCCATATGTCAGTGAAGCAGAACGCTGGATTGTAGCAACCTCCTTTGATGCAGAAGTTCAACCAGAGACGACATCATTTTTTCTGACAAAAAAAAGAAGAGAGTATTGGGAAAATGAAGAGGTAGAGGACAGATCCTCAATTTTAGGCAGACCCATACGGCTCATACAAGAAGAGGACATATTTTCAATTTCACGCAGACGCATACAAGAAAAGAAAGATGACAGATTTTCAAATAAACCTGTCCCGAAGACAATGTTCCAAAAAGCCGAGCAACTTCATGTATTGAAACTCAGCCACTGCTGCTTTAGCTTTTCATCACCTCCATTCCTTCACTGCCGAACCATAAGATTCCTTTGATTGGATAACTGCATGGATCTAGACATAGAACGGAGACAAGAGTATATCAAGGAAGAAGAGGGGAGTATAGAACCGAGACAAGAATATATCAAGGAGGAAGACGAAGACATAGAACCGAGACAAGAACATATCAAGGAGGAAGATGAAGACGTAGATCTGAGAAAAACGAATGAATTTTTCCAAAGCCTATGTGTACTTGACATAAGTTACACAAATTGGGAATTGGACTTGTCCCCCAAAATAATAGAGAGAATGTCTATAAAAATGAGGGAGATAAGTATAAAGCAGGAAAGAATCTGGCACATCACTCATGCATGGACATGGAGACGTCTACGGAACATCCACAAGCTGCGAGTGATTGGACCTACAAGCCCTTGGGAGACAGGCAGTAACGATCAGTTCACGGGTATGGTGAAGCTGGAGCTCCTTGATCTGTCACAGAACAGCAAAATGCAAGTTTTACCAAGTTTATCAGGAACAACTAGCCTCAGTACCCTTGTTCTAGATGGCTGCATTGAATTGAAACATGTTCTCCCTGGAACACTCCCTCCATCACTTGAAACATTTAGCTTTGTTGCACGGTCTGCAAAAATTTCTCGTATCTCCATGGCTGGCTGCTCAAGATTGGTGAACTTCAGATTAGGTGGGTCTCTTGGGAATCTTGAGGAGCTGGACCTCTCAAACACATCAATCAAAGCACTTGACCTGCGACATGGAGTAGTGCAGGTCCCATGTCTACAGCGTGTCATTCTGCTAGGATGCGAGCAGCTTCGTGCTGTACTTTGGCCAGAAAAGGGAATGCCCGAACTAAGGGTGCTATACGTTGACACTCGAGGAGGACACGTTGCCAGATCAGAAATATCGCATGGTTCATTGATTTGTGGAAAACAAGGAGAATATTGTCATGCACGTGTCTCTGTTACGGACATGAGATTCTTTCAGTCGTTGGTGCAATTAGATTCAACGAGCGAAATAAGAGCTTGGCCAATGTACAGGTTTGTGTGGAGGAGAACTGGTAGCAATCTCAATCTCTTCTTGACTTGTACTAGCAAAGACGGTGGACAGAGCTACACTAAAGACAAGATGGTTCCATGTAGTACTGAACAATCAGTCGGGCCAGCTCTGCACAAGTCGTTAATCCCTTGGACTCGTCAGACCTACAGTGATATCAACGTTGACAAGGCAACTATGGATACCCATGGCAGCAGTGCACAACAGTTTGAGCCATTGGACGCCCATGTAGATATTGGCGAGGGAATAAGCAACACTAATGTGGTCACCATAGAAGCAGTCGAGGCCGTGAAATGTTTGATGAATAGGGTTGAGTCGTTGGTGGGGCACGACAATTCGTCCATCACCACTGTTACACCTCTGGTCCCTGACCCGAGAGGTAATTGGTTTTCTGATTTGAAGTCGTGCCGCGTCGAGAGGTGCCCCAAGCTGGACACAGTATTCACCAATGACTGCCCGTCCACCTATTTTCCTGATCTGGAGACCTTTTGGGCTGTTGATCTCTTGATGGCACGTTCCATTTGGAGCAAAAGAACAAGTGATTATTATCATGGATCATTCGGAGCACTGCGTGCTGTACATATACACTTCTGCCCTCAGCTCACATTCGTCCTCCCATTGCCATGGTCTTCCGCATGCTGCCTGGAGATCCTCCAAATCATCTGCTGTGGTGATATCACTCATGTATTCCCATCGGAGGCTGAGTTTCTAGACGCAATACCTACAGGTCCCCAGAGAGGTGTTTTGGAATTCCCAAATCTGAAGCACATGTACCCTGTATGAGCTACCCAAGTTGCACCAGATCTGCAAGGCTAAGATGTTTGTTCCCTCCCTCGAGACCATCACCGTAAGGGGATGCTGGAGCCTTAAGCGCCTCCCGTTCACACACCTCTCGAGAAAAGGAGATCGATCAGACAACTGCCCCGTCGTAGACTACGAGAAAGATTGGTGGGAGAAGCTGGAGTGGGACGGCAAGGAACAAGGCCACCACCAATCCCTCTTCAAGCCGCGGCACTCCAAGTACTGTAAGAGCAAGCCCAACGCGTTGGCTGCAAGCCGGCTGGTGTCAGATTTATCTGATGTGGAGGAAAGAGAAATGAGGAGAGAGAAGGAGCTTGTCTCGGCTGCGGACGACCGTCTGGACACGAGCTCCTATGCAACTGTGGGCCCCTGATGTGGGTGGGAAGAGGAGGAATCTGGCCTGAGGTGGGACCCAAGGAAAGTATTTACTTCACCGCGCGTTGGACGAAGGTGTCGGTGTGTGTGCGTCTGCTGTGACGCGACCGTCGCGCATTGTGCTTGCTCTAAGAAGACCATGCTGAGGGGCTCAGCCCTCCGATGAGCCAATCTGACGACGTACGTACGAGCTGCCGATCGCTGGTCCAGGTATGCATGATTAATAGTAATCACCTCTCCGTCCCTTGATTGTTTTGTTATATCCTTTCTCAGTTAGTATAGTATTTGTATGATTTTTAAATAATTAAAATAATTCCGTCCCTAGCTCTTATGAACACCTGTGACCTACCCACATATCTGCAAGGATTCTGCACCTGCCACTAGGATGTAAACAGGAATACACATTGATTATTTAGATCGTTGTACTATATAGCGACCAGTTTCTCTCTCTGAGCTGTACGACCCGTTAACCAATTGCTTGTATTACCCCTCTGCAAGCAGGACTGGAGGTGGAGACTATTAAAGGGCTGTGGCGTCATGCTCTGCTTCTTCCTATTGGACCGGGATCTTCGGTTGCTTCGACAAGTATCTGGTGTGTTTTGTTTTCTGAAGAATAAATTGGTTTTTGATGCTACTTGCGCCAACAAAGAATCTGCATTCGGTGTGCTCTATATTATCGTAAGTAAATTTGTACTGGTGTGTCTCTCACGAGACCGATACGCGTGTTTGCTCTGCTTGTGCTTTTGTGTGTGCTTGAAATATAAAGAGGGCAACAAGCCCTCATGTGCCCGTGTGGTGTGTTAACCATTGTTGCAGGACCCTCACGGTGTGAGAGTGTTTGAGTTTGTAAGAGACTGGAGACATAATTTGTTTGTCGTTGATGTGGCAGCGAGAGCTAAAGCTGCACGTTGGCAAGTGGTTTGGTGGTGATTTACATGGACTATTGAATTCATTCCAATATATACTACGTTTTGCTGGTTGTATGAATGCAATGTAGAAAGTAAACCAAGCTTCTTAATTAACTAGCGCAGCTGGGGCATGCATTCGCACTTGCATACCCATCAAGCACGCAACAGATTTATCAGCTCACCGGCCGGTTGGAACCTCACGCTACTGTATAAGGCTATATGCCTCTTTCAAATTCTCAGGCAATTTTTCTCTCTCTAATTAACTAAGCTATTGACACATCGGATTTGGAATTTTCTTCATCAATTTGAGCACTTTGACATTACTAGCAATGTACTACTATCTGCAAGAGAATGGTTCGTTGTGCAGGCTCCGTCATGTGTTGAGCGCGCGTTTCCATGACTGATACTAGCTAGCGAGTACTCATCCTGGTTGGAGCCTAGCTATATACAAGTTCTCTGTCCATCAGTTTCGACGTCAATAGACTGGTGCATCTAACCATTCTGCCGATTAGTTGGGATCAAGGAGTACAAAACCGCCGATCAGGAGTACTGTGCAGCACACGACACGAGACGTGCGTTCTCAAGGCAAATTCAGTTGCAGATTTAGCGCCGTGTTCCTCGCGCGCGGGAGTGACGGAACCTGGGGCGGCGCCGCCCGCCACCTTTGGCTTAGACGGTATGCGATCCGGCCGCCGTGCGCTGCGCGCTCCTGGGGCCGCAAGCGTCGTGGCAATGGCGAAGATCTATCGGATCATTACTGTGCCTCCTCCGGCAAAAGCGGAGGAACGGTAGCAAGCCAGCACCCGCTAAGTTTCGCCCCAAGACAGACGGCAACGGCGGGACATCTGGCCACCGTTTTGTAATTAAATAGTTAGGTTATGCATTTGGGGCATGCATTCGCACTTGCATACCCATCAAGCACGCAACAGATTTATCAGCTCACAGGCCGGTTGGAACCTCACGCTACTGTATAAGACTATATGCCTCTTTCAAATTCTCAGGCAATTTTTCGCTCTAACTAAGCTATTGACACATCGGATTTGGAATTTGCTTCATCAAGTTGAGCACTTTGACATTTCTAGCAATGTACTACTATCTGCAAGAGAATGGTTCGTTGTGTCATGTGTTGAGCGCGCGTTTCCACGAGTGATACTAGCTAGCGAGTATTCATCCTGGTTGGAGCCTATACACAAGTTCTCTGTCCATCAGTTTCGATGTCAATATATACTGGTGCATCTAACCATTCTGCCGATTAGTTGTCCGATTAGTTGGGATCAAGGAGTACAAAACAGCCGATCAGGAGTACTGTACGGCACATGACACGAGACGTGTTCTCAAGGCAAATTCAGTTGCAGATTTAGCGCCGTGTTCCTACTTCCTCGCGCGCGCGGGAATGACGGAACCTGGGGCCCGCCGTGCGCTGTTGGGTTGCTATCTATCGGATCATGACTGTGTCGGAAAGCGAAAACTGCCTCCTCCAGCAAAAGCGGAGGAACGGCAGCAAGCCAGTAGTAGCCGCTGCGTTGCGCCCCAAGCCAGACGGCTACGGCGGGACATCTGGCCACCGTTGTGTAATTAAATAGTAGTTTGGTTATTGTTACTTTTCTAGTCCTTTCTGCTTTATAAAACAGAGACTTATAATTACATAATCCTTCTCTGTTGTCTGTATAAACTTGCCAATCTCACATACGAAATAAAGATAACATGTACGTACAATGATCTGTCTATTAAGCTGTCTGTAAAGTAATTAATTAAGATATCAACCCATAACCTGTGCTGATCAAGCATAAAACTGATCTTTGTATGCCAATTTGTGGCTTGGAAAAAATACATCTAACTGAAAAACTGCCGATCTCTCCCCTGTACATTCTCATTCCTATCCATTGGTTATTCTTATCCACTAATTTCACCTGACGACGAGCGGCGACACATGCAAAATTGCCAAGCCCAATCCTGCGCTAGCAAGGAGCACGAGCTCGTTCTTGCTCTGCTACTGAGCGGCGTGCAGACGGCGAGGACCTCGAGCTCGCGATGGGCAGTGGGTGGCCGAGGAGGAGCTCGAGTCCGTGCTGGCGTCGAGGGGCCTGTCAGATCTCTATCTTGTGCCGCGCGGCCGGCGACTAGCAAAGAGCTCGAGCTCGAGCTTTTGCACTGCAATTGCGGCAGGCAGGCGAGGCGAGGAGGGGAGAATCTGCAATCATCCTGGCAACGCGCGTGGCTGCGGTATCCGCGAGATGGGCGACGGTATGGAGTTCGGAAATGTGTGCTGTGCCCCATGCCGACATTGCCGTCTGAGAAAGAAAAACAAATAAGCTAAAACTGAACTCATGATGCTTGAATTCTTGTGGTTGCCCCTTTTGCTAAAGGAAATGATCAAAGTCGATGCCAAGCTAGGTTGTTTGGACTGAAGGATGTGGTATTGAGTACAGTTTCAAAAACCAGAGCCAGGTTTCAAAGAGACGAGAACTCATTATTCAAGGTAAGTCATATTTTTGTCCCTTAATTTTTTGGCAGAGTTAAAAAAACTCTGGCCTCATATGTCTCTTGATCCTCCCTAAAATAGTATGGTACGACATCCGGATGTTCTCCCAAAGTTCCCAACGTCACCAAATAAAAAATCTAGAGCATCTCCAACAATTTTGTAAAAATACTCCCTAAACGTGAATTTAAGATGTTAGTAAAAAACATCTTCCAACAATTATTTGTAAAAGAGGTTGCTAAATTTAGCTTCACGCAATATAAAGGTAGAGTTTGCGTATGTGCGTTAATAAATGTGAGTGCGTGTGTTGTGAGTGTCTTAGTTGACCTCATCATGAAAACCCTCGAGCTTTGTCCAGAAATTTTCGAAGTGAAACCTCTTCTTCCCATGAACCCCTTCTCTCAGACCAAGAAGGAGCGGGCAATGATCAGAAATTTCCATGGCATGGCTCTGTAAAATGCATTCCGGATACAATCTAATCTAATCTAATATTTACTAATTGGATGCTCCTTTTGAGCCATCCACGTTAATCAGAAGAAAATCCAAACAATTCTCACAAAAAAGAAAAACGTCTAGCCGTTGACTTAAATGCATAATAAGGCTCAACCATTGGATCTACATAATGTCCAACTTCACATCATCTACGGCAGCCTAGGGCATCCTGTGCACTCCACGTTACTAATCTCCACCTTCATGTCATCTACGCCAGCCCGGCAGCCTAGGGCTGTGCAATCCACGTTATGGAATAGTCCTGGAAACATATGTATTGCATTGGTCTGATATCTACAAAACAAATCAAAAATCACGTGAGTAACAACTCATGCTACCATTGCGACTACTTTTCCCTAAAACAATAGGTATTTTCGTTTCTACTACAATTCTACATCCATGAAGGTACCCTGTGACTACCAGGATCCCCCCTTTTCCCGTGTGCCTAGGGCACTCGGCAAATGTCTAAAAACACTCGGGAAAGCCTTTCCCGAGTGTAGCACTCGGGAAAGCTTACTCGGTGTATGTGTACACGGAGAATACAATATTTTCCGAGTGTCTTTTGTCGGGCACTCGGGAAAGCTTTCCCGAGTGTTAAGCCGGCACTCGGGAAATAAAAAATTGACGGACGGTGGACTGACGGCGACCAGCTTTCCCGAGTGTCAAACGGGTAGACACTCGGGGAAGCCTCCCCCCTTTCCCGAGTGTAATTCGATTACACTCGGGGAAGCCGCCCTCCTTATCCGAGTGTAATTTTTATTACACTCGGGGAAGCCACCACCCTTTCCCGAGTGTCTGTGCATAGACACTCGGGAAAACCTCCCCCTTTCTCGAGTGTCTGTGGGAAAGTTTTTTTGCAGAACCTTTTTCATTTGTTTTTTCAACGAGTCCAGTTGACAAACTCAGGCATTTAATATATAGGCATCCAATTGACAATATGCATTCATTTGACAACAACATTCACATCCAAATCATCAAATAGTCCACAATTGAACAATTAAGATACATATAGTCCACAATATAGTCCACAAAGTGTTCACAACTCCACAAATAGTCCACTAACGCTCACAAGTGCATAAATTGTTCACAAACGCTTACAAGTCCATAAATAGTTCACAACCAGTTTACAACAAGCGACACATATAGTCCACAAAACACAAATCATGGATCAAAAGGTGGGGGTACTGGTGGGAAAAGCGTACGAGCTGGCAATAGATCCACATCTTGCACCCCAGCCACATCCCCAGCCTCAGCATGTACCCTGCTGACCCAGGCATCGGCTACATTAAGGAAGACATAACATTTGTGATACAACATGTATAGCACAACTAAGTTTTCTAAGTCTCTAAATTTGTCTATGTTTTCTAAGTCTCTAAGTTGTGTAAGATTGCTAAGAGACTCGCCGGGGAAGAAATGGGAGGACGAGGAGCCCATGTCGGATGTGGCAGCAGTGGGTGATCTATCGCCGTGAACTGAGCGTGAAAGTAGGTGTACATATCTTGCACTTCCGTCTGCATCTGCTGCCGCACCTCCTGCACTTTCGTCTGCACCTGCTGCGCCAAAGTCGCCTCAAGCTGCTCCCGCCTTATCCTCTCTTGCTCAAGCTGGGCCTGCAATTGAATCAAATGTTAAACTCGAGTGCAATATTGAATCAAATGGAAAAATTAAACGAGCGAGGATTGTGACAGCAATAACCTGGATGGCCTGTGTAGCGGTCGGTCGTCCGCGTATGATCGGGCCACCGCTAACGGTCCGTGCACGAATCTGGGAGAGTGTGGGTGTACTCGCCGTGTCGATGACGCTGTCACCAAGATAGTACCGCCCGTGCTTCTTGCCTCCTCCAGCCCTCATGACGACTTCTCCATCGAGGTCGTGTGACCTCGGATCATAGTCTTGCCCATAGACCTCCTTTGCCACCTCTGAGTATGAACTGAGGCGGCTATAGGTGGACGGATTGCTGTATGCCTCGGGGAGATCCTCCGGGTTGTATTGGATCTCCGTCGACGCCTTGCCCTTGTGGGACAAAGCATAAGCCTCGAAGGTGTTGATAGCCTCACCACCATGAGCCGCCGCCTGAGGAAAAGAACATGATTAGAAATTATGCGTTATTGAGAGTTAGAGTGAATAAATGATTTGACATACATATTTTACCGCATATTCGTTGAGGCTAAGACTTCTCTAATGGTGTGATGGACCTTGCATCAACAACCGACGCTGTCGGCAAGCCTCGGGCCTCGCAGCCCAGTCCTCAGCGCACCACTTGTCCACCAAGACCTCCCAGCACTCCCTATGCGATGCCATCCACCACGGAATCGCCTGCACGTCATCAAGCATATGACATATAAGAAGGTCAAACTAAACATAGTTAATCTCATTAAAGCTTGTTCTATATTTACCGCCAAGTATTCTTCCTTCGTCAGCGTCATCTTTACTGCCTCCTTCCTGTTAACCCTCACATCCATGGCAGCGTTGAAATCAATGATGGCCTGGGTGCCCGCCTCGTACATCATGTCCTTCACAAGTTTGTGACACGCTGTACGTGCCACCAGCCACGCCAGGCCCTCGTATCCTTCTTCAATTCTGTAGAAATCCTGCATACAAACGCGGTGTATCAAACTATTATTTCAAGAATGATCAATAAAATGCGATGTGTTGAGCAATGTACTAGTGAGGAAGACTTACCCACAGCTCGCTGATCATGAACTTCCTGCCATCTCGATCCTCCACGTCGTTCACGGCGGCGTAGTGCTCAAACGTGTCGGCAATCTCTAATCCCTCCGGAAGCTGCACCAATCCAGGGTAGTGTTGCCTGCACAAAGTACCCAGGATGCCATTGACCTTGCGTTTGTGAGAACCCCCAGCGGGAGGAGTCCAAGACCTGCCGAAATCATTAAGATAAAGTATTAGTATCAATTGTTATTTAAAACAAATGAAATGAAAGTGTATTGGTAACATCTAAAGTAACTTACCGGGGAGGGATAGGGCGAACTATCGGACAACGGTCCAAAGGTATCGATCGCTTCGGAAAGGTCCACGCCCCTCGCACCCGGGGTCCCTCGGCCTGGCCCTGCACCTCCTCAGCCTCGTCGTGCTCCCCCCCGTCCCCCTCCTCGTCCCCCTCCCCGTCCTCACCCTCCTCCTTGTTCCCCTCCCTGTCCTCGCGCTCCTCCTCCCCGTCCACGCGCTCCTCCACCTCCTCCTCAGACGACTCAGACTGCTGCTGCTCCTCGTGCTCAGGCGACGGTGACGTAGAAGGTGACCTCGCTCCACCTCTCCCTCGACCTCTCCCTCCACTTCTGCCTCCACCTCTCCCACCTCTCCCACCTCTCCCTCCACCCTTGCTTGCACCTCTCCACCGACTACCCTCAGCGTCATCTCGGTAAAAAATGGACAAGGACCTTGTCACAGCTTTGGTCACAGCTTTGCCTACACCGCCCACCATCGTTCTCCAATCACCTGCAATTAAAACAAGTCAACAAATCAGCATATTTTAAAAGAGATAACATAGTATTATAAATAAAGAAAAACGGTAACCGAAATCTAATTAGTACGGATCATACATGTATCAGAAATAATCATCATCGTTGATAATAGGTGGATCATTAGTCTCATCATCAATATCGTGCATGTCGACATAATCATGCAGGTTCTCCGAAGGAGGCGGAATATCATCATCACTGTCTAGATGTAATGGCTCGAGAAGTTGTAAGTCCTTCGTGTTATCAAAATCATCTCCAGCGTCCTCATTGTCTACTTCCATTCCGAACACTTCAGTTAAGTCTATCACAAAACTCATATGTGTTTGGGTCTATGGTGTAATCGGCATCGTTTGGGACAGGTAGTTTACCATGTGGCGATACCTTATACACAACATCTCAACCTTGGAGACGTTCGTCTGTTTGGCACGGGAATGAGAGATAATAAACTTGCGTGGCCTGAGTAGCCACGATATAGACATCGTCTCCTGGTAAGACCGTTGACTGTCGAATTTCGACTAGCCCAAGATTAGGAGTCCGTCTCACTGCTTCCGGGTCAAACCAATGGCATTTGAAAATGATAGGATTAAGAGGTCTGCAACCAGAAAAAGATAATTCGTATATATTTTCGATTCTTCCATAATACTCGAAACCATCTCCACTTTCATTGACCTTGAGAGCATCTAACTCGGCACGAACATCAGCACATGTCATGATCTGCGGTGCAGGGTCGTTAACTTCGACACCTTTTGTAAAGTTCTTTATGTCTATTTTGAATGGATGGTCAAGAGGGAGGAATTGTCGGTGTTTGTTGAACGAAGAATACTTGCCACCCTTTTTCAAGTAATGAAACATCAGCTTTGACTTGCATACCGGGCATGGGAACTTGCCGTGAACACACCACCCGCAGAATACCCCATATGCCAAGAGGTCATGCAGAGAATACTGGTACCAAACATGCATTTTGAAGTTTGTCTTCGTTGCTTTATCGTATGTCAATACCCCTTCCTTCCAAGCACCTTTCAAATCATCGATCAGAGGCTCCATGAACACATTCATATTATTCCCCGAGTGTTCAGGAATTATTAAGGACAAGAATATGTACTGTCGTTGAAAGAGGACACCGGGGGGAGATTGAGGAGTATAACGAACACGGGCCAACAAGTGTATGGGGCGGCCCCCCATTCCATAAGGATTGAACCCATCTGTTGCCAGTGCCACACGTACATTACGAGCCTCATCTGCTTTCTCATGATAGATTCCATCAAAATGTGTCCAGGAGTCACCATCGGCCGGATGTACAAGATTCTCGGGATGGTATCGCACTCCTTTTTTGTGCCATGTCATCTCTTTCACGGTCTCTTCGGTCATGTAAAGATGCTGGATCCTTGGTATGAACGGGAGATACCGTAGGATTTTCGCAGCGACCGACGTCTGCCGCTTTTCACCATCACCTGATTCTACCTCCAGGTACCGTGAGGATGAACACTTTGGACAGTACAAGGCTTCTGCGTGTTCTTTACGGAACAACACGCATCCTTTCGAACAAGCATGTATCTTCTCATATGGCATCTTAAGTGCACGAAGTAGTTTCTGTGACTCATACATGTTCTTTGGCAGAATGTGACCTTCTGGAAGCATGCTGGCAATAACTGTCAACATAACATCGAAGTTGCGGTGACTCAAACTAAACTGGGACTTTACGGCCATCAGGCGCGCAATGGCATCCAGTTGAGAAACATTGGTATGCCTGTGAAGGGGTCGCTGTGCCACAGCCAACATATCGTAATACGCCTTTGCAGATAGTTCTGGCTCCTCCTCATTGCGGCCTTTCTTGAAGTTGTGTGCCTCTGCATAGTCATTCAACATGTCTGCTACCCTGGCATGCTCGTCAAAAGCCTCATCGATGCGTGGTCTGACGACCTCGTGTCGCACACGATCGGCCTCACCATTGCTGGTCCACCATTTATAGTTCTCCATGAATCCATGCTTTATGAAATGTTTACACATTTCCACCTTTGTTTTTCACATTCATTACATGGACAGAAGGTCCGAGGAGGCTTTCCTTTAACATTGGCAAATGCTTGGTTCATGAAAACTTGAGTCTTTTTAATCCATTCCTTACTGCACGAACTCTTACTTTGGTGGCCCGTGTACATCCACTCACAGTCATCCATCATCTAACATATCACCGAGTAATAGATAAATCAATTGCATGTACCGTTCATTTATACAGTCTAATAGGTAAAGATAGGTTCTAATCCCACCCGAGGATGTGTAGATGAGGTTAGTTTTCATGCTCTACTCCTATCCGAGACAGAATTTCGGCAGCACCTCCCCGTTGTTCTCCAAATACATGTCCTGACAAGGAGATTGTGTATCCTGAGAACAACAGGGAGATGGTGCCGAAACTCTGTCTCGGATAGGAGTAGAGCACGAAAACTAACCCATCTACACACGGGCGACGCCGGGAGAGGGCACCAGAGCGGGCGACGCCGGGAGCACCGCGCGGGAGTGCAGCAGGGGCCAGGTCGCCGGGGTCCCGGTGGGTCACCGGGGGTCGCCAGGTCACCGGACGCCAGGTGGAGGGCGGCGGAGGTGGGGGGTGGCGGGCGCGGCGGCCGAGGAGGCGGTGGAGGGCAGCGGAGTCGGGGCGGGGCACCGCGTTGTGCACCGGAGATGGAGGGCGCGGCGTCGTGCGCGCCCGCGAGCGGAGTCAAGGGCGGCGGGCGCGGGCTATGGCGGGGAGGGAGGGCGGCGGGCTCGGTGGCGGGAGGAGAGAGGGCGTCGGGCGGCGGCGCGAGGAGAGATGAAGAGTGTGTGAGGATGAAGACGCGGAAAATGGCTAAGTCCCAGCAGCGCCCCCCCCCCCCCCCCCTCCTTCCCCGAGTGCCAAGATCACAGACACTCGGGAAAGATGGACGGACAAGTCCGCATAACTTCGGACATGTCTGGTTAACCCCGCACAAGCCGGACTAGTCCGGCTGAACCCGGACAAGTCCGGGTGTCGGGTTTTTCACTTTAACCGTGGAGAACTTACCTTTTCGTTTTCATCCTCCTCATTCTCCACCAAAGTCTCTCTCTCCTTCTCCACCGGCGACCAAGGCCCTCCGGCGATTTCTTCTCCCAACCGTTCAAGGAGTCAAGTTTTTTGGGGGAAAAGACTTGTGGGACGCGGATTAGTCCGTTCCCCTCCGGATTAAGCCGTTTCTTCAAGGTATCCTCATCCTTCTCGGTTCAATCCCCTTGCTTCCTAGGGTTTCGTTCAAAATATTTGTAGAGGAGATGTTTCCTAGGATGCTATAGATGTACATTGTGCAATATGGCTAGGATTCGGTGTTGATTGTGCATGATTTGATGACCTAGGGTTAGGGTTCGATGGAACCTGGACAAGTCCGCGGGTATCCATACAAGTCCGTGATATGCCGGACTAGTCCGTGTTCTGTTGAACCAGAATCTTGGATTGTTGATTTTTCTTCGCACCTTTGTCTCATCTGTACCTTCTCTGAACCCTAGTGTTTGCACCTTCTGTCAGGGCAGCAATGGATGATGCTAGTGAGGTCGCTCGCAAGGAGAAGCGGACTAAGCATCGTCATGATGAAGGCAGCTCTAAGAGAGGGAGAGGCAAAGCTCCACGTGTTCATAAAGTCACACTTTATCCCAGGTCCACATCCATGCAAGATGATGAGGTGGCAGAAGAAGAAGAGGAGGAGAACCCCAATTTTATTGGTCTCTTGGAGATGCATGAACCCGTTGAGGATCCAGCAAGTCAACATGTCTGTCACAACTACAAGAATGATGCAGCTCAGGCTTTAGCTAAACGGAAGGAAGATGTATACTCTTATGACAAGATGGCATATGATCCACGTTTCTGGAGTGATTTCCATGTGGATTACTATGCCTCGGTATACTTGCCTTTGGGTAAGCCTATGGTTCCGATGCAGTTTGTTGACTAAGGTTATATGGAAAGGAGGAAAATCCCTGTGTTTGAGGAAGTGATTGCAACGTGCAAGTATCATGGTCTCATGGATATCTTGAGCTTTGAGTACTCATGGAACACGGAGGTCATTGTTCAGTTTTACTCCAGTGTTTACTTCAAGCCTGATGGAGACCGCAAGATCACTCGGATGACAAATGGACAGCAGTACTCTGTTACTCCCAAGAGGTTTGCTGCCATTCTCAAACTCAAGACAGGCAAAGAGGCAAGGATTCATGCTGCGGATGCTCTCAGGACGCATGAGATTGATTTCATGTACAACACAAATGGGACATATGCACCTCCCAAGACTACCGGTCTTCTCCCTTTTTTTCGTGTGATGCACAGGATCTTGAAGAGCACTTTGGCACCTAGGGAAGGTGATGCCGGTAGCATCCCCTCTTATGAAAGGAACTTGCTGAGTTGGATTCATGGACAAGACAAGTTTGATGTGTTTGACTTCATCTATGAGGAGATATTTGACATTGCTACAAATCCCACTCGTGCATGTGGATATGCTCCTTATATCATGTGCATGATTGAGAAAGTGACCCAGCTGGAGTTTGTCAAGGATATCACTCCCGCACCGCTTCACCCACAAGTTCCACCCGTCTCAGCTGCACCAGCTCCTTCCTCTTCTCAGCCCGTGGCTACTCGGAGTGGTAGAACCACATCTCAGCCCACTCCCAGCTCCGGTGGTCTTCTCAAGATGTTGAAGTCCATCTTCACCATTTGCCGTGACAACTCAGTTCGAGCTCAAAAGGAGAGGGCAGCTAGGAAGAAGGACACTCGATCCATCAAGGCTTGGCACAGCGAGTAGAATATTCAGCCACCTCGTTCTTCGAATGGTTCGGAATGTGAGGATAGTGATGAAATTGTGTATGAAGATCCTTCTTTGGTCAATACGGTGCGGGTCCCTCCTCTAGTGCAGCAGCTCCGGCCCCTCACAATGATGATGATGAAGAGAGCAGCGGTGGCAGCGATGATGGTGATGAAGACTACATTCAGGAGTAGCGGCTACATCGAGCATCTCACCCTTTTTCTTTTTCCTTTTTGGTGTCTTGATGCCAAAGGGGGAGAAGAAAAGCTCTATCTATCTATCTATCTATCTATCTATCTATCTATCTATCTATCTATCTATCTATCCTAGCTAATCGGACTTGGTGTGATTTGAAAAACTCTTGTGTGTTATCTTGTTGAAAATTGCTTCATGTATCATGTCTATTTGTTGCTTCATGTATCATGTCTATTTGTGCAAAACTATGTTTATGGCTTGTAATCGTTAGTGCAAAATCCTAACTTCATTTGCATTTAGGAGTGCTAACAACCAGTTTTATTTTCTGAGAGCCGGACTAGTCCGGGTATATGAGAGCCGGACTTGTCCGCTTATTTGCGGACTGCGTCGCGGATTACAGAGGCGTGGATGTCTCCGTTTCCGGACTTGTCCAGCTCCTGGCCGGACTAGTCTGAGTCTCGCGGACTGCGGACTAGTCCGCAGACTTGTCCGCGAGATGGCGGATTACAGAGGCATTGCACTCTCGTTTTCCGGACTAGTCCGTGAATCGTGGAACCCAGACTAGTCCACAGACTTGTCCGCAAGTTTGTGGATTACAGAGCCGTGGCACATGTTTTGTTGGACTAGTCCGACCATCGGGGCGGACTAGTCCGGCAGATACTCTACTTGCTCTTGTTATTGTACCTGATATACTTGCTATAACACCTGCTTGAATCATTCTAGTTTTAGTTCCTAAGTTCATCGATTAATTCCGCTGCGCAGGTTTACGGACTTGTCCGACTCTGGGCAGACTAGTCCGTCCATATCCGGACTAGTCCGCCAGCCTCGGACTTGTCCGGTTTGTTGCTGACAGTTTTAATTAGTCAATTTCAGGGACCGTTGCCTATTCACTCCCCCTCTAGGCAACTTTCAATATGACACATATATCATCAATACGCACATATATCACCAATATGTCACATATATCATCCATATGCCACATAAGTTCAAATACATCACAAGTCCACATAAGCAAATCCATAGAAATGAAAGGGTACATAAGTTCAAATACATCACAAGTTCACAACATTCACAACTGAAGTTCACATCTCAAGTTCACAGTACTCACAACATAAGTTCACAACAGAAGTTCGCAACAACAGTTCACAACCAAGCTCGTGGCGTCTCCGGTGTACTTTGCTTGAGTACTTGCCCCTTCGAGCGTCTCATCTCTGGATTTAACTGTAAAGGAGATGTGTTCGCAAAGAGATGACTGGAATATTGTTTTAATTAATTCGATAGTTGTATACATAAGGATTGAAGTTCAACTAAAAGTACCCTTCGGTGTAGAGACGTGATGTCACATCTTCATGGCTGAAGGGACTATTGGGAGTTGATATTATCTCGGTGTCACCTTCGTTTGATGGTGTCTCCGGTACTTCGGTGCCACGTTCGTTTGATGGTGTATCCGATACTAGGGTCGAACCATCGCTTGATGAATCGGGTGCTTCAACAAAGTAACCTCCTGCTTGCTGACGACCTTGTCCAAGTGCACCTCCTGTTTCGGAAGGCCCCTCACCCCGTCATCATTTTGTTGCGGAAATAGTTTGTAGCAGAGTCATGGGATGGTTGCTGTAGTAAGAGTG
The DNA here is from genome assembly GCA_007726485.1 of Eragrostis curvula. Classification (NCBI taxonomy): domain Eukaryota; kingdom Viridiplantae; phylum Streptophyta; class Magnoliopsida; order Poales; family Poaceae; genus Eragrostis; species Eragrostis curvula. Next base: position 19,287,906 of record RWGY01000051.1, on the reverse strand, counting down.
ACAATTGTTAGAGGAAACAATGTAACATTATCGGAGCAAGAATATATTGTAACTGCAGTTACCGCTGGGCTGAACTGCCTGTAGATCACCCAGTGCAGCTGGTTCTACATTAATCCAAACTGGCCATATGTTTTTGTTACCACTGCTTCTGCGGATGCCAATATGGACAACCCTGGGTATAGTTGATGGGCGTGCATATGTTGCCATGCCGAATGCAAGATCACTGTGCCTCAATTTGACTTCGGTAACTGGACATATGTTCCTGAAGACTGTAGGTATTAGAAAGGTTTGGTGCCAAAAGACTGGGGGCAGTCCAATTACGATCAGCTGCAATGGTTGGTATTTTTCGCTAATTTGTGAGTCTGTAGATTGCATCTCTAACTGGGGAACTGTGGGATCAATTTGCACTTCAATAGAACCATACTCGGGCGTCAGTGGTAACATCGAAAGGTGCTGTTCCTGAATTTTAAGGGATGGTTTACGCAAGATCTGATTGGTTAACCTGAAGTTGTCGGTTATCAGCACATAATCAGAAAGGTACCGGGAGATCTGCACAATCGGAAGCAACACACCCGTCTGGCTCTGTAAGGCTTCCTGTATCATCATGCGATCGATGGCAGATGGAGATTGGCTCTTCATAACAACTACGAGGCCTAAAATTTGTGCATCATTGTATCTGACCTCAGCCTCATCAAAGATCATGAGGTTTTTGAATTGGAAATACGCCATCAGTTGGTGCTCCGGTTCAGCTCCGAGGGCCTCTTTTCCTGCAAAATAAGATTGATGTGTCACTACAATAAAATCTTCATGATTGATGTAACTTCATTATCTTACTCAATTGGATAACTAACTACATATGAAACTAAAATTGCTAAGTAAAATTAGCTAACTAACTATTACTATCAACATACAAGCATTTCAGAATTACCGGTCAAATTGCAAATCCATCATTTTGCAAGCATTTCATAACATACAAAGAATTGAACAAACAAGGCAAGCCTCTACTGTCAACATAGGTTTCCCTCATTTCCATTTCGCATAAAAGCAATTCAATAAATTTTCACATTCAATTTGACCTAAAATTTGCATATAAAGCAATTCAAATTTAATTTGCATACAAAGCAATTCAATTTTGACCACCACAATTTATTCCATTTCATACAATTCAATTTTTCCAATACGCATACAAAGCAATTCAATTCCATTTCATTCCAAACATTTCATTCCAAGCAATATTTGCATATTGGAAAAAACAGAAAAAAGAAAAAAAGAGAGAAGAAACTCACCTCGGGTGGCTGGGCGTCGGGGGGCAGCGCGCGACGGAGGGCAGCCAGGGGAGGGATGGGGCGCGGGGCTCGCTGGCGTCGGGGAGGAGGCCCCGGAGAGGAGTGAAGCTGGGGAGGAGTTGGGGACGGCCATCGACGGTGCCGAGTGCCGGAGCGTCGCGGCGAGCCGGGCCTGGGGCGAGGCAGCACGCCGGGGCCAGGGGCATTGCGCGGCGGGGCGGCGGGGGAGGGAGTCGGGCACGACGTGGGGGAGGCGGTGGAGCGTGCGGCGGCGACGAGTGGCTCGGTCAGCTACCAGCACAGCGTCGGAGAGGGCTGGGGAGGAGGCTGGCGGCAACGAGGGGCGGTGGCGGCAGCGTCGAAGGCCTCGCCGGAGTCGGGTCCGGGCTTGCTGGCGTCGGGGAGGGAGGCGGGGATGGAGGAGCCGACCGGGGATGGGAGGGAGGTGGGGCGGCCGGGGGAGGGGCGGCGGTGTCGACGTCGAGGAGGGCGGCGCGACGAGGCCGGGGAGCCGGTGCCGGGGAGGGCCGGGCCCGCGGCGACGACGAGTGGCCGTGGCGGCACCGGATGCGGGGTCGAGGCCCGGGGGCGGGGCAGGAGGTGACGGGGGAGGAAGGACGGCGGGCGCGGCGGAGGAGGGAGGGTGGCGGGCGCGGCGGGGGATGCAGGGCGGCGGGCGCGGAGGGGGAGGGGAGCGCAGCGGGGGAGGGACCACGACGGGTGAGGGAGGCCGGCGACGGGGGACGGCGGGCAGCGCGTGCGTTTGAATCGTGTGAGTGCGGAGGACGATGCCCGGCCAGGCGCGGAAACAGCTAAGTCCACAACCCCCCCCCCCCCCCCCCCCTCCTTTCCCGAGTGTCTTGGATCTAGACACTCGGGAAAGCACCAACATTTCCCCGAGTGTAAGTCAACCAGGCACTCGGGGAACTCAATATTCCCGAGTGCATGAAGATGGCACTCGGGAAAGGCCCCTCCCGCCGTCAACACTAACATCCTCCCGTTGACGCAGGGCCCGGGCTCCACCTTTCCCGAGTGTCGCTAAAAAATACACCCGGGAAAAGTCAGTTTTCCCGAGTGTATCGTCGGTGGGCACTCGGGAAAAGTTCCGTTTTCCCGAGTGTTTTACTTTTCCCAAGTGTCGTTCGTTTGACACTCGGGAAAGGTGGCCTTTCCCGAGTGCCCGATATATTACACTCGGGAAAGTCTGGGACACTCGGGAAAAAACCGATTTCTGGTAGTGTGTCACGCGGCGCCGACGCCGTCGACGGGTCCCGTGAGGGAGGATGACACAACGTCCAAGGCGTGAGCGCAAGAATCCGTTCTATACGTTAGTTTAAGAATCCCCTACTAGAAGAGCTCGCTGAGGGCTTGCAGGCACACTGCAGAAATTGACTCGCTCCTGTGGCCCGTCGTCCACCTGACGAATTCTTCACTCTTCAAGAGTTCATGGATAGCCAAACTTAATATCTAACTGGAGGAGGTCCTGGAGTATCACAGTGGTGACGGCTCTAGATGGCTCCTCTACATGGCAACGTGTACAAGAACCTTGACAGGTTGCTCCATGAGACATGGACTGTGGAGCGGAAGCCCAAAGTCGCCGATCCGGTCACAGCGGCATTACGGAGAGACGATCTCATGCCCACAGACACGGCTGCCCTTAGCTTTGCTGGATGCAAGCAGGTACGTTCCTGCATGAGAAATCATGCATACATGTACGCATGCATGCTAGAGTTCTGCGAACTTGATTACGAAGAAACCATGCATATCCTGGATTATCGTGCCATGGTCAATATAGTTTATATTTTATCTGAAGAAGTTTTAAGGTGTTGATCAGTTATCTGAGAGAACTTTCATGTTAGGATTCCGCATGTTCAATGAAGCTTTGTCTTGCTTATATCACAGTACTATAATTTTTATTTACTCTGGCATGTATTTCTTCCTGTTGAATTTCAATCGACTTCCTATTCCATGATAACTGACTGTATGCAGTTTAGACAAACATACTGAAAATTTTTAACTACGAATGATCACCAGATATATGAAATCTTATTGTCCTTTCTTGAAAGTACTCTTCCAATTGTTTTATGACCCATCAATTCTGTAGGATTCCTTACATGTTAAAAATACCATTGTTTTATTTCTACAAAAGGATTTTTGTTCTTTTGTATGTTCTATTCTATATATTGGGCCATAACAAAAAAAAATTGACAGGGCCATAACAAAATTTTCACTTCATTTCAATGGTTTCGCATTTGCTATAACTCAAAAGATTTACTTCATTTCAATGAAGGGATAGCAGTATGTCAAATGCTTTATAACTTTATCATTTATGTAATATATTTGGAGCTAGATTTTGTGTCTAGCAGAGACACTATGTATTTTAAAATTACAAAGGTAATTAACTGCTCCACTATTCTATTACAAAGGTTTTGCCCAGTTCAGTGTGCTCTGTATTTTCCTCCTTTTTTTTTTCTTTGGCATTATATCTTGAATTGAGGCATTTACTTGATTGTTGAATAATTTGGATTTTTTTTGTATCATGAAGATTAATAAAAACTTAATATATCTTCAAATTTCTTTTTCTCCCCCCAATGAGGTGAGTTGCTCATGTGTCCCTTCTCTTATCCATGATTTATAGGTGTCGTTGCAGCTTGCTTATATGGCAATGCTGCAAAATGCTTTCTGAACTATAGATATCTGTTAAGTGTAATACTCTATATAGTACTATTTATCTACTAATTATGAATAGGATTAAGTATAACATGTCCCTTTAATTTCATGTTTCTTTTCAGGATATTATTTAAACAGAACTACGTGTTTGAATGGAAGTTTTGATACAATAACATATGAAAAGGAAGTTTCGATTCACTATGATTTCCCTTTATGCTAATTGTTTGATTGCCACCAAATGTTGGCTTGAAAACATTGTTTGCAACCTCCGTCCTTCAATAAATTATAAAACTTCTGGGAATTATAATTTCTAAAACAATGAAAAAAGAATTGTCTCTTTCAATAAATTTGGTCACAACTTTAAAGTTTGTAGAGTAATTAATGGGTAAGTTAGTTTTATTAATTTGACTGAAGTAGTAACTTTTTTGTAACCTCCATTATCCAGAACATTGTGTCGTAATGGTTTATAAGTCTGAAGAAGCCCTAAACATGTGCAGTGGTTGGGAAAGCTATGTTCACTTTACATGCCGTTATCCCAATTGGAGAGGGTAAAGAAGAAATTGTACAAATATAAAAAAAATGAAGAAGCAGTTTTAATTTAGAAAGCTATCAATTCAGTATGATTGTGCATGATCAACAAAATATAGACTATGATTACAACAAAGATCTGGGGAGTGCATGTAATGAGTTGTTTTACTACCATTGGGGGTGGTTAAAAAACAGAAAATTGATGTTTCAGTTGTGCCATTTTTTCTTACTAATCAAATTATAGTGGTACTTTAAGGATGGTAGGAGGGAAAAAAAATCTCATACCCTATAGCCAAATATAAGAAACCTAAGGAACAAATATGTTTTTTAAGCTTAACTACTCTATATTTAAATTGCTAGCCCGTGCAAGTATTGCACGGGTTGACGGGCTAGTGATTCCCAATCCGTAGTGCATAAGACTCGGTCAAGCTTAACCAGCGTGGGCGCTTCCCTTTCATTGGACCACATGTAACGCCTCCCCAACAGAGGAATCTCCCGCCATCATCCATGACCCTGCACAATGAGATCGCACCTCTCTGATTTCATTTAAGAATGCGATCTCTTCATCATTTTGTTTGGCCCATAAACACCCAGAACCACCAAGCTTGGTCGTCACGATCCTTGAACTGAACAGAGACTGTACACGCCAGGTTTCAGCAGAGAAAGACTCCTGACTCCAGGCCACTAAGATACCCCCCTCGAGTGCCGTCGAAGCAACGACCTGCCGACGCCTAGGCTGGAGCACCGAGGTAGTGAATACCGTTAGAAGAGTCTTGGAACCTGATTGATGAAAGCCGCCGCTGGTTCAACAGCATGCGGTCCCTTTTCAGCTTGCCCCTCTGCAACTGTTTTGTGGCATTGTGTCTGTTGTCACGTGTTTTGTAAGACAGCCATTGCAAAGGGATGGTTTCGCTTGTCTTCAAACCACACTTGCTTTGTTTATGAACATTTTTTTTGCGAGTTTGTTTATGAACAATTTCAAAGGCAATAAATGGAGACACCGACAGATTCTGACTAGTACGTTGGGCCGTTGGCATCTCGACATTTGAACCTTTATTCTTGAGCTCCCAACCCAAGCGAAGAATCATTCTTTCACTTTAGTAAAAGCTCCTGGAAAAGAAAGACACCAAAGCAAAGATACATAGAGCCCAGTGACCAGACCAGGTAATGGCCCCGGAAGTTGATTGTAGTTCTGCATATCATTGACAGTGTTAGCCACTTCGTCCATCATCTATCGCTCTGCCTGGAACCATTTCTGTTGTGACACCAGCACAGGGCTATATAGCTGCAAAGAGGTACATGTACCAAATTCTTCTTCTCACGCCAATATTTGTTCACTAAATTTTAATTTGCCTTTTGTAAAAGCATCGAAATGATAAGCACTGGTGAAGCATAAATAGGTCGATTGTAAGGGGCTAGGAGATGAGGGTGGCTATTTTGTGGAATTTCCTGTTTTTGTTTTGGGCTTTTCAATGAGGGATTCATCACACGAACTAAGTTGCAAAGGGAAACATGTCCGATTTTCCCTCAATATTTTTGGCGTAGTCACATTTTAGGCATTATCATCAATATACCACTACTCAAACCGTAGAATCTGGTCCACGTAAACTGATAACTGGGAAGTAACTGGATATAAAATGACATTAGCTAGGTGTTAATCCAACTAGCAAAGAAATCCGAATCCACACAAACAGTAACGTAGGAGTTAACATAAAGTACAAATAAGCCCACTGCAGGTTAATAAAAATCTCACTTGCCCCTCTAATGGCAAACATTTAAATATTAGAAATCCTTCAACGAGCAAAAGCATCAGCACTTGATCATCCTTTGCTTCCTTGAAAGAAAAGTAAAATACAAACAGATATGTCTAAATCTTTTATTCATCTTCACCATTTCTCCAAATGAATTACACCAGCGAGCAAGAAGTGGATTAGAAAGTCAAGTCCACTTCAACCGCCGATGAGGGACACCAAACATTATTAAAGCAAACATCCATCATTTTTGGAACTCATTGCCTAGAGGGATATATGACCTTATGAAGGAGAATAAGGTAAATCTCATTAGCCCTTTAACGGGGTTGGATCAAGCAACAATTTTAAATCGGGAAGTGGCTGGAGAAGCTTATTCCATAGTGACAATGTCTTTTTGGCTTGCCATAGTGTGATGTTTGTCAATTGGGAATGTAAGGTGGGATAGGGATTGGGAAATAGCACTTGAGGGAATGGAGGATTGAGATTTAATATGATGGATGAATGAAAGGTCTAGATTTTTCATTCCATTTCTCTATCCCAATCCCAATCTCCATTTCCCAATATCCAAACAACACTTAGGCCTTGTTCGGTTAGGCCGAACCGGGCCCGGAAGGCGGCCTTTCCGGCCGGAATTATTCTAGCAGGCCTCAAAACAGTTCAGCCCAGGAAGGGATGTTCGTTTAGACCAGCCCGTTCTAAATCCTGGACCTTTCCGGCCTTTCCTCCTCCCCGATTGCCCGGAAGAAAAACTGGAGTTGGACCCTCCGGATCGGAAACAGCGGAGCGAAGGGTTGCGCTTGACCTAGCGCGACAGGCGGCGACGACGGCGACCGGGCGAGCCGGAGACGACGACGACTCGACGGCGGCGCGGGCTGGCGTCCTTCTCTCTGGTAAGCCCTCGGCCGTGGCGCTCTCTTTTCCCTCCCCTCTCCTCTTCTTTGCTGGCGCGACACGCGATCTTGGCCTGCTACTGCCGCTGCCGTGGTCGCCGTGATCTGGAGGCTCATCTTCGCGCTACTTGCTTCTATGGGCCAAGCGCGGGGGGCACCAGCCGAGTAGCTTGAGCGTCTCGTGTTGGTGGCAGCGCTGGATGTGTGCTCGCCTGATTGCGTGAGATGGACAGTGCTGCTTGCCTGATCGTCGTGATGTGATTCGGAGGAGAATCAAACGCAGTGATTACCTGCTGTCCTGTTTGGCATCGACGTGAGTGTTGATTTTGGGCTACAGTACACTGAAATGGGAACTTCAACTGGGGCTTAACTCGAATGATATTGTATAGATCATGTCATAAGAAACCTGTGTCCTCTTTGATATGTCAGACATATTGCAGTTATTGATTGGTTAATGCTTGACTCAGCAACAAGGAACTAGTGGTATTAATTTTATGTTGAGTCCATATCGTTTTCCTCTCCTGAAAACTTAATATGACAGTGTTGGATTTGTGCATTCGAGAGATTTGTCAAGTAGCCAACTTTGTGGAGGTACAATTGTAAGTATGGAGATTTGAGCTATAGCTTAGTATCAGCGCGTAACATTATATTTCTGCATAGCTAGAAAAGCTTCTTCTGTCAGTTCTGGAATTCGGATCTTTAACGTAACTTGTGAAGCTTGTAATGGTCACTTGATGAAAGTGTGTAGCATACTTTGTGTAGGTAAAATTGGAAGTATGGAGATTTTAGCTATAGTTTATTTTCAGCAGGAAATGTTCCTAATTTCTGCATAGGTTGAAAAGCTTCTTTTTATTAGTTGTGGAATTAGGGTCTTCAACAGAAGTTTTGAAGTTTGTACTGGTCAATTGATTGAAGATTTGTAGTTTCTACTGCAGTCTGACAACATAAGGTGTCATGTGTTCATGCACCGTGCATGTTGTGTGCTGGTGATTCATTTTTTACTGTAGTTATTTGCTTGTTCTACTGCAGTCTGAAACCAGAATGTTTTTTTGCACCGTTGTTAATCGCTTTCTGAAGCCGGCAGTTTAAGCTTTCTGAAGTTTGTGGTCTTGTTTTTATTAGTTGGTGAGCAATTCTTGATCATGCACACAAATACATAACTGTTTATTTGCTAGAATTACTCTACTTACTAGACTTTATGTTGCAGGCATTCATAGCAGTGGCTATTTGCTACTCGCATATTGATTGAATAACAAAGTGAAATTTGCTGTTCTTTCTCTTGAATAGGATGGCAAGTCAACCAGCTGCAAGTGGTGCTACTAGGCCTACAACCGTGCAAATGAAGGTCTGCAACCTGTTTCTACAATGGGGATTGTTGTGATATATTGTGTGCGTTATCAAAATTCTAGAGATGTTCGAATAGTCTGTTCATGGGAACTCTCATGTGGTATCTGATAGCTTTGCACACCATGTATTGTGGCCAGCATCGCCATGTGTTCAATAGAAACAGTACAGCGTGGTCTTCTGTGTGGGAGCTGTGACATCAAAATTGTAGTACTGTTTCATGCTTTTGATATCCCTTGAACTCCAATGGAATGAATTTATACGGTGGCTTCGGATAATTTCATTTCTCTCAGTTTGTTCAGGTCATCATTCTTGTGCAGTTTTGTTATACAGATAGTACTAGGATAAACTTTTGCTCCTACTTGTCAGGAAAGCCATCCTTGTTGCTAGTAGTGGATTAGCATAAGCCTTTTTGTGCTGTTTTGATGATCAGGAATAGGAACAGCCTGGAATAACCGAACGTGTATTTTGAAGTACTGTTTTCATTCAGCGAGTGATTTCAGATAGGAAGTGGTTTGAGTGAAACGGCAGGATCCACCAAATCCTGTCCTGGCCACGTTCCTGCTCTGTTTTCAAAACTGTTTTGCCGAACAAGGCCTTAGAGGTTTCTGATGTCATCACTATCACCATCAACTTCATTGGATCTGCCAGGGAGAATTTAAACCACCCTACACCCTCACCATCATGCGAGAGGAGAAGAGAAAACAAAACCCCAAGAAACAATCATCAAGAGAGGGAGATTTGAAAGCCACCCGGCCCTACACACTCATCATCACACGAGAAGAGAGAAACAAAACCTCAAGAAACAATCGGAATGAGGAAGACCTAAACAGTTAAACCTACAAGTAAAACTCGATCTAGTAGCACTCATGTTCCTGCTCCTCTTGTTAGCTATTTTAACGTTACTGTTGACCAACGTGCATCAGATACACCGTTTTTACACTATTTTTTGTATAACTTACATGTTAATATCAAAGTGTAAATTTTGTACAAATGATAAGCTACTCTAACCAGCTTTCTTATTTTAATCAGAAAACGGATCCAGCTTCTACGTCACGAGATGTAGGTAGCTCTCAGTTTTATCACTGTTAGGGATGGGGGTGAGTACATTTTATTGACATGTATCTTCTGTATATTTTTTTGTTTGCACAAAGACAAACATGACACTTACCTAAATTAAAATGTACAAGATTAAATGTGTATCTTAGTTACTGAGTATGTTATAGAAATAATACAATGAGCACTTACTGATCTTCTTTTTGGTTAATAATGTTGTTTGTATTTATCTAATTATTATATATACTAAATTAGTCCCCTTGCAAGAATTTTCCCTATTGCTAGCCCTAGCCTTGCTAAGTTTTTATTTAGTTCACTTTTTATTATTTACTTTTAAAAAATGCTTACAAATCATGGACAAAAGGGTAAAAAATAACTGTCAGTTACTTGGAGATGAATGGGGCAGATTGAATTGGTCCATCTGATAATAACTTCAGTCACCAAATTTTGGTTTAATACTCCCTCCGGTTTTGAATTGTTGATACCATTGACTTTTTTTTTTAGAAATGTTTGACCGTTTGTCTTATTCAAAATATTAGCTCAAACATGCGAAATGATAAGTTATGCTTCAATTTTTTTAGTGATAAAACAAATTACAACAAAATATATGATAGTTTTTCAAATATTTTAAATAAGACGAATGGTCAAACATAACAAAAAAAGACAATGGCTTCAACAATTTAAAACCGGTGGGAGTATACTTTATGAATTAAATTATATCATTGTGAATGTAACTTCTTAAGAAAAAAAGATAATTTTATTTACCTGATCTAAGTAAAAAGATATTTGCTCCTTTTTTTTAACAAAAGTCTTACTTGTATCCTCAAAGTCTGGGATGAAAAGGAAGTATATGACATTCATATTATCTTACTATGCTATGTCAGATATGAATGTACAAAGGAACCACTAGTGCAGCGTGTGAGCGTAGGGTTGTACAAAGGAACCACTAGTATTGCTCTGTGACAAGATGAGCTATGTCAGTTTTCCGGATATACAAGAATTCCATGTATGTCTTGTTATATTGGCTAAGTTAATTATTACATATTCATGCATGGTACCAAAGTAAATATTATTAGACTTGTGCTCCATGTTCCGTTCACCAGATACCGCACCTACGATTTATAAATAGGGAGCAATTTTTACCATCGTTGGAGTGGTATTATAAATTATAACCAGAGTGGTACCCAAAAAAAGTACCGTAAGTACCAACATTTGGCACCATCCATATTACAATTTTGGTACAACCCAAGGACCGTAAAAAAAGCTCATAGATGGGACTTATATCCATCTGATGATGAAGGTGTACAAGTGTGAGAAAATATGCACGAGTGTACCTATTAGTAATTAAGCTCATGTTTCTCTAGATCATGAGCAAAGCTAATATATAGCAGAAACAACAAAATCCTCAACGAACTATCACAGCCAAGTGATTTCTGCTGTTACAAGAGCCATAACTAGCAACTCGGCCTCTAGACGAGGAGAAATTGTTTCTGCTGCTTCTTAGCCTTTCAAGAAATAAGAAAACCACCACGAAAAAGATAATAGCCCAAAAGAGATCAACTAGGAATTACTGGCCCAATATGCTTGAGAATATGCCTTGAGTTATAAGGAGCTGAAGCACAAAAAGAAGAGATGACGAGATGGCTATAGCGGTGCTAAGTGGAAGCAAAAATAAACGGAAACAAGACATACATATAATATGAATGGTCAGGTTGTGTGACACTAAGATAAATAACACTCGTAACAATGTGTACATTATGAGTGTGATCCGCAAGAGTAATACAAGGCAAAACATTAAGCTTATGGAGCCTCAGTATATGATGCATGGTTGGCGAGAGAAGTATGATGAACAAGATATCTTGGACATCATTTATTAACATTGTACAATACATAAACATGCACTAAAAAGAAGACCCAAAAATAATGCCATCAAAAGACAACAAAGTGGTTGAAGCATCACAGCAGAGCGAAAAAAGCAACATGTGTGACGGTAAAAGAACAATGAAGCAAGTCAACCTACTATAGACGTGACTCATGAGAACAAGGACTATACCAAGTTACCAACTAGGAGAGACCCATGCGACGATCCACGGATAACATGTGTAGTTTATTAGCATACATAACCTACATGGTCAGTTATTGGGGAATGTAGGACATCAAGAACAAAAAAATAGTTCCCTACCCAAAAAATACTCTAGTAGGAAACATCAAGAACAGAAACAATCATCAAGCAATCATATGATACACACAAGTACTACTACAAGCATATAAGATAAACATGATAATAAATGCAAGTAGTAGACACTAAGTAGTAGACACATAGGGAATTCAGTATCCCATTTTGTTCTTACTAGCACCCTGTAAAGTTTCTCACATAACTATCTCTCTTAATTTAATGACCACTTTAAATAATTTTGTCCATTTCATATCAAAGTTATCTTTTTGCTTGTCTTCTGGTTCATAATAGACTATCTAGAGTGATAAGACAGTTCAATATGTGAGCCTATATGAAGTATGTGGTCATACTCACTTTTTTTATATAAGTAACAAGGTATATCACTATATCCTAAAAAATATTTGGTTGCCTCGTAATTTTTTCATGTCGTTCCCTTTAGAGTATCTTAGAATGGGTATAAGCATACCCAAGGTGATAAATGAGTATGTACACATTCCCATAACGTTTTTTTTTTAAGTGAGAGTAGCTACATTTGGAGTATGGATTATATATATAGACACACACACACACACACACACACACACACACAATAATATGCACATCTCTCTCTCTCTCTCTCTCTCTCTCTCTCTCTCTCTCTCTCTCACACACACACACACACACACACACACACATGTGAAAAATGATCTCACCTAACAACTTCTAATGAATGCAGGACTTATACACCAACAGTGTTAAAAGCGGGGTACGATTCATTATTCCTTATTTAGAGGATAGAGGCAAGCCAAATCTGGGCATCTACTTTGATGGCTGGGACGGAATTGGTGCATCTGCAGTCCTGAAATCTATAGCCGAAGGACCTCCATCATCTCTGAGACAAAAAGTTGACAATATTATCCACGTTGATTGCTCTAGGTGGAAAAATCGAAGAACACTCCAGAGGAACATTGCACAACAACTTGGGTTTCTTTTTGAAAGGAAGGAAGAAGGGCATTCTAAGTATGTGATGGACATTTTTGATAGACAAGATGAAAATGATGATTTCTGTGGGCTGGATGAAGGATCTAGGGTCGAGATAAGAGGTGTCAGTCAAGAGATCCATAACGCCCTAGAAGGACAGAGCTGTTTAATTGTCTTCCATAATGGGAGTGATAGCATGGTTGACTTGAATGACTTTGGCATTCCACGAGCTGCTGCAGATAAATGGTCAAAAATTATCCAGAAAGTATTGTGGAGCTTCCGTGGAAGGTTTCGTGCCATCCGTATTAAGAATCTAGTAGATGAGCAAGTGGGCACTGAGCATTATTTTTTCCGTTCTCTTTGTGCTAGCAGTTCCTGGGCTGACATACTACATGAAGAAGCTGCAGATATAGCTCAATGCATACATAAGCTTGGTATCACCCTAGACCCTAAAATAGTTGCATTGTGTTGTAGGTATCTGTTATCACTGAATTCCAAGGGCGATGGCCTCCTAGACTTCAACTGGGCTCACCATGCCTCAAACTATTGGGTATGTGACGGGATTATAGAAGAATGCCAGCAGGACAAAGCATGGAAGATTGCTGCTGTTCTTCATGAAGAGATACGACAGGAGTGCTATACGCCCTGTAGATCATCTAATTTTGGTGATTCAATACGTTGGATTGTAGCTACCAATTCTGATAATGGTGAAATATTGCCAACTATACAACCCGAGACAACATCATTTTTCTTGGATCTCAGAAATGGACATGAGCATCCTCTGGCAACAATAATGTTACCCGACAACATATTCCAAAGATCCAACAAACTCCGTGTATTGAAACTCTGGTGCTGCATCTTCAACTTCGCATCACCTCCTTTTCTTCACTGCCGAAACCTAAGATTCCTTGGATTAGATAGCTGCAAGGACCAACCACAAAAACTAGAAGAAGAAAAGGAGGAAGAGAATGGAACAACAGAACTATTTCAAAGCCTACAAGTACTAGACATATCTTGCACTGATTGGGAACTAACTTTATCGCCAAGTATAATGGACAAAATAGGAAAACATATTAGGGAGATAAACATAAAGGGAGGAAGAATATGGAGCAAAAATTTTGCATGGAAGAGTCTAGAGAATATTCACAAACTTCGAGTAATTGATCCTACATGCCCATGGGAGACTGGTAGCATGGATGAATTCAGGAATATGGTGAAGTTGGAGTTCCTTGACCTGTCACTGAATATCACAATGCAAGTTTTGCCAAGCCTGTCAGATGCAACTGAACTAAAAACCCTTGTTCTAGATGGTTGTGTTGCATTGGAACAAGTTGACCCTGAAGCACTCCCTCCGTCACTTGAAACATTTAGCTTTGATGCAGGAGCAAGAAAGGACCAAGGCAATGAAGCTAAAATCTACCGTATCTCGTTAGCTGGTTGTTCAAGACTGGTGAACTTCAATTTGCGTGGGCCTATCCTGTACCTTGAGGAGCTGGACCTCTCAAAAACTTCAGTCAAAGCACTTGATCTCAGAGATGAGGTGTTGCAAGTCCCATTTTTGCAGCGAGTCATTTTGTTAGGATGTGAGAGGCTCCGTTCTGTACTTTGGCCAGAAATGGGAATGACCAAACTAAGGATACTATGCATTGATACTCGAGAAGGAGGGGAAGAGGTTGTAAAAGCATCACATGATTCCTTCCGCCATGAAGAGGAAGATTGTTGCCTTGCAAGTGTTGCAGTTACAGATCTAAGGTTCCTTCAGTCATTGGTGCTCAGAAGTAGAAAAAAATTTGTATGGAACACTGACAGATTAAAGCTGAATATTTTCTTATCCTATGACAGTAAAGATGATGAACAAAAATCTAGCAAGGATACCATAGGCCCTTATAGCAGTGGACCAAAGGTTGAGTCAACTCTACACAAGTCACTATTTCCCAAGATCTATAGTGGTGTCAATTTTGACAAGGCAACTATCAATCAAGATGGCATCAGTGTGTGGCAGTTTCAACCACTGGACGTGCATGTGGAGATTGGTAAGGGGAGCAACATCAATGTGGACACCGTACAAGCGGTTAGGTCTGTAATATTTCTTATGAATAGGGTTGAGTCCTTGCTGCTGCACAACAATTCTTCCATCACCACAATTATCCCCGAAACCATGATGTCGCTAAGTGGTGTGGAGAAGCTTTGCTGGGATAATCTCAAGTGGTGTTGCGTCTACAGATGCCCCAAACTGGATTTTGTCTTCGTCGCTGATATTTTTCCTCAACTGGAGATCTTTTGGGCTGCTGATCTGTTGATGACGCGTTGTATTTGGACTTTGTCCCCAAAAATCTTTATCACTGGGAAAGCACATTCAGCTTTGCAAAACTGCGGGCTATATATCTGCACTTTTGCCCCAGGCTCAGATTTGTCCTCACGTTATTTACAAAGATGCAATTGCGTAGCCTGGAGATCCTTCATGTCACATATTGTGGTGATCTGGAGCATATCTTCCCCTTGCGGATGCAATTTGAGTGGCTGCTTCGTACGACTCCTGTCACTTATGTGTTCCCAAATCTGAAACACATCTACCTTCATGAGCTCCCCATGCTGCGCCAAATATGCGAGTTTAAGGTATTTGCTCCCAAGCTCGAGACCATTACTGTCAGGGGATGCTGGAGCCTCAAACGCATCCCGGCCCCAGTGATCAACCGTCGGCATGGCCTCCCGGCCCGCCCCATTGTGGACTGCGAGAAGGATTGGTGGGAGAAGCTCGAGTGGGATGGGATGAAGGCTCGCCACCACCCTTCCCTGTTTGAGCTGCGCCACTCCAAGTACTACAAGAAGACAATGCCAAGAAGTTCAGCTCTCCGGTGAGCTGAACATGGTGATATAGCTACTAGTCCAGGTACACATGAATAAATAGTTCCGGCTCCATGGTTTAATTTGGTTTTCTCCTTTCATGCACACATCTATTGATACTATGTATAGTTCCCAGTTTTGTTTTCTGAGCAGTATTAGATACTTCTCTTAATTAGTTAATTGAATTAACTGATCACTTGCTTTATTAACTCCTCTGTAGGACCGGTGGTGGATAGACAACCATGACGTCTTGACTTCTTTCTACTGCACTGGGCGCTTTCGGTGTTTTCCAAAGAATAAATCGGTGTTTGATACTAATCTTTTTTTCTGGCAAAGGAGTGTTTGATACTACTTGCATCCACCAATAATCTACATTATGAGTGTGATTGATACTATCTTAATTTTTGTGTGTCTCATGAGACTGCTTGTTGTTTTTGTGTGTACGTTTGAAATAAGAGAGAAAGGTCTCAGTGGGCCTATGGTCTGTCCATCTCAGTCGCAGCACTCTTGTGGTCTCAGAGTGGGTTTGCCAAAGATTGATGTGGTTGATGCAGCATGCTAAAGCTGCCAATTTGCGAGTGTTTTGATGTGATCTGGTAATAGGTTGGTGGTTGTGAACAGTTCTTATCTTTCTTTGGCGATCTTTTGTAAGAATGCTGTATGACTTTGGACCCCCGTCCTGTTGGAGGGGGCTGGGTAATCTCGTTTCGAAAAAAAAAAGTGTTTTGGTGTGATTTAAGGAAGTCTTAACTATTTCGTTCGTACTGTACTATGTTTGCTGATGTTTTTACAATATGTTTTCCCAATATTTTGCTCATTGGTATGGTCTGTAAGGCTGTACGCTCGTTTAGAAATGAGTAGAACTCACCATTGTAAATCATTCATCTGGAAGCTACCCACTTGATCGATTCCACAAAATAACCGATAGATCCAGTGGATCATCATTACAAGTTATATACCCTGAATTTGTAACATGATGTACATGCCTAGCATTACCATTTTGATCACCAGTGTTTACTAGGTCGCCTGAAATAAGGACTTATGTTTTTTATTGTTGGATGGAGTACATAAATTCCTTAAAAGGCCGCCTAATGCTCAACCCAGTATGTAGCCTCCTGCTATGTCATGCGTGTAGTCGTTGGGACCGCATTTTTTTTAACCACGCAAAATGGACCTCGTGATCACATAAAGTACAGTGCATTTTTACCTGTTTCTCCTCCTATTCTTCACCCATCCTCCACGTGCAAGCCAAATAAAGAACAGGCCAGATAAAGACACAAATGCCAGCTCCTAATTGACATCCTTTTCCGGCCGGCCTTGGGAAGATCAGAGCTTGTAAAATGAACCACAGCCTTCTTCCATTACCTTTGGTGAAATAATCTTTCTCGGATCAATTCCGCGTTCAGATGCTCTGCTCCTTCAAGCTAAGGAACCTCCTCCTCCTCTGGCAAGCTCTGGCACGGGCGTCGGCTTCGTTCATACCCCATTTCCTCTGGTGATCCATTGAAACCGCAATCAACAAGGTGTGTGCATCCTTGTCATGCATGCATCTCCGTCGCTGGTGGAGGGCCGACGATGGGACCAGCCGACTACTATGAGATCCTGAACGTCGACCGGAGCGCCACCGACGACGACCTTCGCCGGGCGTACCGGCGGCTGGCCATGCGGTGGCACCCCGACAAGAACCCCGCCGGCAAGGCGGACGCCGAGGCCAAGTTCAAGGAGATCACCGAGGCGTACAACGTACGTGGCCCAAAAATTCTTGCATGTGGCATGGTAGAACGTGAATCAAGATTCGAACGAATTTCGCACAATTTTTCGATTTTGATATGTTTACAATTTACGATCATCAGGTGCTCAGCGATGTCGGCAAGAGGGCGGTGTACGACCAGTACGGGGAGGAGGGCCTTCGTGGTGGCGCGGCGCCGCAGCCCGGCGGCGCGGACGACATCTTCGCCGAGTTCTTCGGGAGCACGCCGTTCACGTACTGCAACACGGCCGGCGGTGGTGGCGTCGGAGGCGGCAACGCGCGCGCCGGCAGGCAGCCTCCGCCGCCGCCGCCGGCGTGGAACAGCAGCGGGTTCGGCCGGGCGTACCGCGGCGACCCGGGCGCCGCCGGCGGTGGCGCCGCGTCGGCAGTGGCGCCGGCGGTGGAGAGCAGGCTGGCGTGCACCCTGGAGGAGCTCTACGTGGGCGTCACCAAGAAGATGAGGATCTCCCGCAACGTCGTGGACGCGGCCGGGTACTAGTAACATTCTTCTGTTCATCCTCCAATTTTTTTTTTTTTTTTTGGGTGTGTGTTTAATTGTCATCAGCATCATTCATGCTTGGAAAAAAAACTGAAAAATGTGTAGGAGGATGAAGACGGAGTCGGAGATTCTTTCGATCGAGGTGAAGCCGGGGTGGAAGAAGGGCACCAAGATCACGTTCCCGAGCAAGGGCAACCAGCAGTGGAGCCAGCTGCCGGCGGACCTGGTCTTCGTGGTCGACGAGAAGCCCCACGCCGTGTACCGCCGCGACGGCAACGACCTGGTGGCGGAGGCCCGTGTCACGCTCGTCGAGGCGCTGGGCGGCACGGTCGTCGTGCTCACCGCGCTCGACGGCCGCGAGCTCGCCGTCGACGTGGGCGGCGGCATGGGCGGCGAGGACGAGCCGGTGGTGCGCCCGGGCTACGAGCTGGTCGTCCCGATGGAAGGCATGCCCATGCCGCGCGAGCCCGGGCGCCGCGGCAGCCTCAGGATCCGGTTCGACGTCGTGTTCCCGGACCGCCTCACGCGCCGGCAGCGCGCGCAGATCAAGCGCGCCCTCCTCGAGGACGGCTGATGCTACGCTGCAAGCGCGCGCCTCGTTTGTGCGCCGCACCGGGACTGGTTTTGTAGTATACTTGTATGCACGCCACTTCACTGTGTATGTCTTCCATCCCATCCTATGTGTGAAACGCGTCCAACTTTGGCGTGTAATCCTAAGAACAAACCGACCGTGCGTGGTCTGAATGGAAACTAGGGAATCTGAAACGCATGAGTGTTACTGATTGATGTCACCCAAGAGTAAGAGAACCATTGTAAAACTGAAAGGAGCACTCTGTTTTTGTAAACTAATATATTAACTTTAATCTTGTTTTTACTCTGGTTCGGCTATTATACTTATGATGACATTGTCGATGGGGCATAAGCTAGATCCTCTATTTCGATATATTTAATTGGTTTCATTGACCTACGTATGCTGAAAATGTCACCAATATGACCCAGAATATTAAAATTTATGTGTTTGGTCAAAGTCATACATTGGTAACTTTCACTAATAATATCTACAATTATAGTAAAATATTTTTTTTTAAAATTGTTATATATTTTGATACAATAAATCTAGTGATACTATTTATATACATTATTAATCTTTGAATTATTCGACTGTGACCAAGCATAGAAGAGGGAGTTTTAGCAATGGTTTTTGGAGCACAATCTTGTCCGGTCGCAGTCCAAAGGGGCCCAACGCCACCTTAGAACTCGAATCGGACAAGGGTGAAATCGCAAAGCAGCCCGGCCCACCAAGGCGAACGAAAGTGTGTCCAGTTCGGTCGGCATCATCAACTCAACACGAATCACGGCGCGGCCCAACCGACCTCGCTTCGGTTGCGTCCTTGCCCTCCTCTCCTCGCCGGGCACGGCACCAACCGCCAGCCGCAGCGCATATCCCCTCCCTCCCCTGACCTCAATATCGCTCGTGAGAAAAAAATCCCCTTCTCCCGGTGGCATCAGCCCTTCGTCACACGGGACCCGACGCCGCCGCCGCCCTAGCCGTCCCAGAGCGGGATCGCACCGCGCGGCGCGGCTCCACTCACGTCAGACCCTCGCCGCCTTCCTCCGCCGCTTCGATCCGGTGAGCCTTCGTCCCCCTCCGCCCCCCTTCTTGCTCGAATAAGCGAGGGTCCGCCGTGGCACGACTAGGATTGTTGGCCTGTTCGGCGGCTTGGTTTGAGGAACCGATGCGTTCCGGACGGTTAGGGTGCGGTGATTTTTTTTATTTGGGTTTCAGTATGTTACTCCTTCCGTTCTAAAATAGATGTCACTGTTGACTTTTAGACATCACGTTTAACTACTCGTCTTATTCAAATTTTTTACACAAATGTTATTTATTTTTTTACAACTTGTTTTATTATTGAATGTATTTTAATCATGACATATTTGTTTTTATATTTGAATAAATTTTTTGAATAAGACGAGCGGTAAAACGTGATGTCTAAAAGTCAAAAGTGACATCTAATTTGGAACGGAGGGAGTAATTAATAGGAATCTCTGAGCCTAAGTTTTGTTTTGGCTTGGCGATTGGGTAGACGCTGCTTACGGATTCTAATTCAAATGTCTCCGATGTTGCTTGGTTACCATTGGTGTCATGTGTTGCCTGCGACTGCATCAGAAGATTGTCGATTTCAAGCAGGATGTTTTTGGTAGAGGCTTTATAACCTTCGTTGGATGCAGAAGGTCTGTTTAGGCTGCAGTAACTGTTTTGCGGGCAAATGATTTGGTTCGGAACTAGCAGTTGGCGCACATTTGCTTTTTGGATATGTAATTGATTTGTTAGTTGATGTGCGTTGAGATTAGAGTTATTTCATATGCTAAACTTAATGGCTAGAACTGAGGGAGGTGTTACTGTTTAAGATTACTCTAGCTGTTTTTTTTCTCTCTTTGGAAGAATGTTGTTGCAACTGTTTAACTGGATGTGAACTTCCTTGGCTTGGACTTGGTATGCTTTGTCTGTTATCTTCTTGCAAGCCTAGGTGATGGAGATTTCTATTGCTGCTGCTTCTTGAATTCAGGATATCAATTCTTACTCTAGTTTTGGTGTTTGCTTACACAGAGATGGATTCACTGCCAATCACAGCTGAAGCTATTGCCTTTACTGAGAAAAAGATGGACATGACTTTGGGTACGCTTTTTTTCCTTTTGTTTAAGGACTTCCATATTTCAGACGATTAGGCTCAGGGTTTAATGTTTTTATGCAGAGGATATTATCAAGATGTCAAAGAAGAAGAATCCTGGAGGCAAGAAACCCCCTAGACAACCGGTACTCACATTGATTTGTTGATGTACTCCATGGTCCTTGCACTTGTTAACACCCAGCAGAAGTTTGTTAATCAACCTTTGTTTTGTTATCGCAGATCAAAAAACGCCCATTCCAGAATGGCAACTCTAACCAAGGGAATGCCAAGGTTCAACGGTTTATGGAATCTAGGTCATCCATAAGACAAGTATGTTGCATTGCGAATGAGCTATGTTTAGAATTTTGCGTCATCTTTCATTTTCTAATTGTCTGTCTGGGTTTTTAGGGGGTTCTTGCACAAAGGAGGTCAAATCTTGGTGGGAATCAGTTTGCCGCAACAAAGCAGGCTGCAAAGAAGGCTGCCTCTATGCCAGTACGCAACAACAGATGGAACAAGCCAAGGTATCAAACACTCACTATGCTGGTATTTTTTCCCCCCACTACCCACCCTAATGATTCATCTCTGTCAAACACTTTGAAACAGGTAAACAATGGTTCTCTTATTGCTTATGAGAAGGTTTACTGAATTCAGAGCCTCGTTAAATTTATTATCATGTGCACACTGGGTTGATGGGCTGAGAATGAATATGATGCGGGTCTATCAATGGAACTGTCTTAGCTGTCTGCTACTGGTATTCCATTGGTATACGCACATGCAAGCTTAAAGAACAATCAACTTCATATTCTTGTTGCACAAGGCTTGTTATTTTGGCTGAATCAAGAAAACTCTGAATATGCTGTGAATAAAGTTCAAGTAACCCAGGCCCATCACATTGCACTGCACGATTACTTCAGAGTCAAACCTCCATTAAAAGTTTTTGGCAGTTGCATTTGTTCTGGCTGAGCTGGTAAAAAAATTGTGAAATTGCTGAAGAACCCTGGACATGCATCTGCAGTTGGCCGGACATCGGTATTGCAATTATGTTGTAATCGATAGCTATTGGAGTGCAGTTTTGGAGTGTTTCGGACAGTCCTTTAGTTGGGCTTATTTATCTCTTCGTACGAAGGGGTTTGATCACTAGCATCTCATAACCCTGGTCATCCAGATGCTGAGTATTGGTTGACTAAGACTTAGCAATGACCACAACCTCCTTGGTGCAGATGCTCAGTTTCTGTTTGTTAAAATGAGAGCAGTGCGATTTAGGATAGTTTCTCACAGACAACTGTCATATGCTGCTTCAGAGTAAATTGTGCTGGTATTCTCATGCAAGTTGGTTGTTTCCATACCGGCATGCCTTATTTTGAGCGCTCTCTTAGCGGATCTGACATACCAAGAGTATGGTCCCCATTATTCACTGGTTCCAACGAAGATATATACAATATGTGGGTGCAGTTCAGCTGGATAAGAGTAAATCATGATCATGGTATCTCATGATTTTTCTTGTTATTAGGAGTTTGTCCAGTATGCTGAGCTGTACAGATGCTTATCTTTTCAAGGTCAACTGATGGAATCTTAAGATTCCATATGCGCCCTTGTGTTGTTCAGGATAAATTGTCGCGCTTTGATTTGACTTGTTGAGTTCATCGGTTCAGTCAATCAAAAAATTTTGTGGATTCGACATTGGTGTGCTATATTTTTTTGGGTTGAAGTTGTTGTAGAATGTTGAACGGCATTATGAACCAAGAGGAGCACTACACATTTGCAATGATCTATTTATTGTTTCTGTTTTGATTTATTCCAAAGAATGGTATGTACACTCTGACTGGATTTAAAAAAATTGTATCCTCGCTTTGAGGGATATGGTGAGTTTACTTCACCTTAAATGTTCACACATGCTTGGAAAACAGTCTGGCTAAGGTCTTTCTGTTGCCTTTGATTGTTGGTACTTGAGCTAACTTCTGCTCTTGTGAGATGCTAATGTTTTGATCTTGGTGCAGTGCGAGTACTTTGGTACAGAGAAGGCCTGTGGGGGATGCTTTTCAGAATGGCAAGGTGTGGACTGTGTTAAAACATTAAAATAGAATAAGATCAAGTGCCTTGTGAAAGTAAACTTTTGCCCTATGTGATGTATTTGCTTTTGATTTAGATGATCATTTCGCTTATCCAATTAGGAACTTTTGTTGATTACCATTTGTCATTATCTCTGTTTAAACCTTAGGGCCCTTTTCTTGTTCATATGACTAGTTTTCTTGCACATTTTGGCCCATCTTTTTATGTTATATTTTATTGCATTCTCACTTAACTAAGTCATAGTTATTCCAAGACCTAGAACTTGCATGAGTAATGCTATTCTTAATAAGTTGAGTGATACATAAATTGGATTTTGATTGTTCAATGTTTGTTGATTTTTTGCCCTTCTGTTGTTTGCTTTGTCACTAGAACAATTACAATATTGGCCTTCTGAATCTATTTGTAGGGCAAGGAGGGGCAGAATCAGACACCAAGGACAATGGATGCACTCTTTGCTCAAATGAAGGCTCAACGGATGAAGTCCACACCACAGCAGCAGGCCAATCCTGCCCCAGGCCGTCAGTTTCAGCAGCAGCGACGTGGTCAGCAGCAGCAGCCACGACGAGGCAGAGGGTATGGCGGCCGTAATGTTGGAAACCAGTGAATTCAACTATAGTTGTGTGCCACATCAGAAGGCCCATTCGCTTCATTGGTTTCTTGGAAAGCAGAAAATCCCTGGAATGCTAACTTGGCTGCGTTTGTTTCTCATATTTTGTCCATTAGAGGCTTGCGGACAGAATTTTAACTCCAGTTTATATGCAGTTCTCAGGTTGCCTGCTGTTTCAGTATGTATAATGAACGACAGAATGTGTTGAAATTATTTGCTGTCGTTTATTTTTGTTGTCAACTAATTAGGTACCTTGTCAAAATTATTAATTAGCTGTTTTCAATCATTACAAAACGCAGAACACCAATATTGTTAGATTGTGATGTGGCCCTGCTGAACATCTGCCAAAGTATTAAACATTTGGGTGGGTATGTAAACCTGGTGATCTTTATCGACGAACCTTGACATCGTTCACCTATGTAATCCCTTTCACATGTATTGACATAACGTTCTTCCCGATTGGAGGCATGCTATTTTGTATTTGATACGCTCAATCCTCCAAGATGGTGGGTCTCCAGGTGGTGGTCTCAAACATGGATTTGTTGTGGTTAGTAAGGGCGTGTTTGGCGCAGCTTTTCATCCGGCGTGTTTGGCAAAATCGGCTTCGGCTCAGGCTTATTCTGACGCGAACACACATTGCAGCTACAGTACAAAAGCCGGGAATAAGCTCCAAAAACCGTCTCGTCTGGATTCACCAATTTTGTGTCAGATGAACAGTGTTGCTACAGTGCCAAAACAGTGTCGTTGCAGTAGAATAAGCCGGATGAAAAGCGGTACCAAACACGCTCATGATGGCGGCTCCCAACCTTTGCTTTCACATAGGAAAAACAGCATACAGTCGGAGTTATCTCTACATTTTGACTAATGCGATAAAATATTTCAAAAAAAAAAAAGCTGAGAATTTGTCGTTCTAAGAATTGTTTTCTAGTATAGATAATTTTCTAAGTGATATCACATTGTACATGTCTTAGATTTTACACAAAAAGCTAGTTCTTAGCTCAATTAATCTTTCATTGAATTATAAATTTAATCTTTCATTGCACGTCTTACTTCTCTCTAGTCCCCGCGAGGAAGTCACACAAGTGCCTCATATGCGCCACAAGATTCCAGATCTAACATGAACAGCTAAGCAATATGACACAAACTTCTTGTTTGTTTGAGCAGCAACAAATCGTTGAGCTCGAACTTGCTGCATTTCATCGAATCCAAAACATGAGTTTGTCGTTGCATCCTGAAGTAATGCAGCAAATCAATATAGCACTCCCTCAACAGCCGCAAACTGTTAATACATTTCAGATGAGAATAATGTAACGGCGACACGACTACTTTTACTCTTTATTGTTTGGTCTTCACAGGATAAGCAAACCATTATTTAGAGCAGTGATTAAATGAAATGATTTACGTGATCTTACGTGGTTGTCATCAGATACAATACTGGCTCCTAAGAAATCACGAACATTGATGTAGTTAAAGAACTTAGTATATAATGTAAAAGGAAGTGACTAAAAATATATCATCACAAAAGTGACAATATAAAATTAGAAAACGTATTTTAGTTTCCTTCATATACATGTTTCATTTTCCTCCTCTGGGACACAAATATGACATCACAAAAGAGCGAAGCATTTGAGCCTCGATGTGCTGGGAAAAAACACAAGAAAAGGACAAAGAAACACCAAAAGGATAACATGCAAAAACCCAACCCTCCCAAGAACCTCTCCTTCCCCTCCTCCCATGGAGCTCCTCGCGGCTCCCTTCCCCTCCCTCCTCCCCAGAGCCCACCAATTCTCACCTCAACCTACCCCCAGGCCCCGCCATGGCCGCCTCCAAGAACCCATTATGGCGTTCGCGCAGGCTCCTCCGCTCCCGCTCCCGCTCCCGCTCCATGAATCAAGAAGCAGCTCCCACTGCCCTCGCCACAGTACCCGCCCCCCCGGCCAAGAACCAAGAGCCAACCTGACACCTGACCCTTCTCCTGCTCTGCGCAAGGTGCCCAAGATTGTCTCGGAGACGAAGCTCATCACGATGCACTCCTGTGCCGGGCGCCTGGACGACGCCCGCAAGGTGTTTGACGAAATGGGCCGCAGGGACCTGCTCGCCTGGTCCGCCATGATTGGCGCATACGCCATCAGGGGCATGTACCGCGAAGTCGTTGTGCTTGCGGTGCAAATGGTCGGCGAAGGTGTCATCCCGGACAGGTTCTTGATCACTCGGATTTTGCAGGCATGCGCGTACGCTGAGGACCTGGAGCTCGGGATGACACTGCATTCCATGGCAATCCGGAGAGGGTTCATGGGGAGGGTGAAGGACGTGCCGGTTGCAAACTCTGTGCTGGTGATGTATATCAAGTGTGGAGAATTGAGGCGTGCTCGTATGCTGTTTGAGAAGATGGGGCAACGGGACCTGGGCACTTGGAATTCAATGATCTTTGGGTGTTGCTTATCGGGTGAGTGGGAAGAGGCACGGAGGCTACTTCATGATATGAGGTGCGAAGGTACAGAACCTGGGGTTGTCACGTGGAATACATTGATTTCAAGCTATGCTAGGTGTGGGGATCTGGATGTTGCCATGGAGCTGCTGGAGCAGATGGAGGAGTCTGGAGTTTCTCCAGATGTTGTCACCTGGACTAGCCTTGTGTCAGGTCTTGTCCACAGTGATAGAGGGGATGAGGCACTTCATAGTTTCAGCCGGATGCGTCTTGCTGGTGTGGAACCAAATGGCATGACAATTGCGAGTGCCATCTCAGCTTGTGCCAGTTTGAAGCTACTAAATCAAGGAATGGAGCTCCATTGCCACGCTATTAAAGTTGGGAGTGTTAACAATGTTCTCTCTGGAAACTCCTTAGTTGACATGTATGCAAAATGTGGAGAAATAGTTGCCGCTAGGAAAATATTCAATGAGATACCCGAGAAGGATATTTTCTCCTGGAATTCGATGATTTCAGGGTATGCGCAAGCGGGCTATTGTGGCAAAGCATATGAACTATTCTGTAAGATGGAGAGCCATGGTGTTCGGCGCAATGTGATAACCTGGAACATAATGATATCAGGATATATACGAAATGGGGATGATGAGAGAGCTTTTGAGCTATTTCAGATAATGGAAAGCTATGGAGTAAAAAGGGATACAGCCTCGTGGAACATACTCATTGCTGGGTCAGTGCAGAATGGTCATTTTGATAGAGCCTTAAGAATATTCCGGCAGATGCAATCACTTCTGATGAGGCCCGACTACATTACAATCTTAAGTATCATTCCAGCATTCTCCAACCTAGTTGCGGCTTGGAAAGTACGGGAGATCCATGCCTGTATATTCCATCACAACTTAGAAGTGGATGGAAAAATCGCCAATGCGCTTATCAATGCCTATTCAAAATCTGGCGATCTTGCTGGTGCATGTGCTGTTTTTGATAGCCATTCTTCAAAGAACATTATTTCTTGGAATTGTATCATTCTTGCGCACTTGCTGCATGGTTGTCCAGATGAAGCACTGAAGTACTTCGGTCAAATGAAGAAAGTGGGTGTGCTACCAGATCATACAACTTTGACCGCTGTTATCAAGGCCTATGGCCTCAAGGGAAATGTATCACAAGGGAAGGACATATTTTTCAATATGACCCATGATTACAACATAATTCCAGATTTGGATCATTATGCGGCAATGGTAGATCTTCTTGGCCGCTCAGGAAAACTACAAGAAGCGTACGAGCTTATTGATCACATGCCGCTCATACCTAATTCAGCAGTCTGGGAGGCATTGCTGACTGCAGCTACAGCTAATGGAAATGTGAGGCTAGCATACATGGCGGCATGGGAGCTGTCAGCAATTGAACCCAGAGACCCTAGAATTCAAAGATTGCTTTCCAGTCTGCAAGATCTAGCTGGAGGGTCTGTTGATGTGCCAGACTTGATGGTACCTAACAGAGGAAGAGAGTTGGATGAGGTTGATAGTTGTTCTGTTGAGATAAATAATAAGGTCTATTTATTCTCAACCGGTGATTATTTTGTCTTAGAGCAATCAATAGCTGAACTAAAGCTTATTCAGAGGGAACTCTCCATGCTGAACATTGGTAATGAAACTCTAGAAGAAAAGGAAGAAATAACTGATATCCATTGTGAGGAGCTAGCAATTGCTTTTGCAATTTCTAATTCCCCGAATTTTCGAAGCATACAAATCATAAAATGTTTAAGGATGTGTAGCCGTTGCCATACCTTTGCGAAGTTAGTTTCAGAGAAATACGAGCGGCAGGTACTGATCAAAGATACAAATTGTTTGCATAAGTTTGCAGATGGAAAGTGCTCTTGTGAAGATTATTGGTAAATGCAGCAATAAGCACACTGGACAAACAGTATTGTCAAGTGACCATACCTGAACAGTATCATGTATAGAATATTCACATAGCTGATCTCGTGAAGTGATGATGTTCAATTTATATGATGTCACGTCAGTGAGGCATTATCTTCGATTTCCACTAATACCAAGACATCTTGAACATGGTATGAGAACGAAACTAGATGTTTCATGCAAATTTTTCCATTTTCCGAAAATTAATTCCATTGGCACCTAGTGCTGAATGGTTCCTCATTCATGTAGCGTTGACTCTCAAGATATCTTGTGCAGAAATTTTGTCCCTGGATTCCAGACTTAGGATATCATGTTCAAGAAGTGTATCTCCAGATTAAAATCATAACTGTTGTAGTAATGTGGTACCAGAAAAGGAATCCATTCCGATGATATTCTCAGCTTGGGTGAGGTACTCTGTATGGACTGGGAGAGTTGACCCCCTATTTGATTACTTAGCAACATCATGTCAGGTAAGCAAACAGTTTGGTACAAATATTCACTGCTATTTTTCTGAGCTATTGTTTACTTTAGTATTTGATCATTTCATTGAGTATTTCTATATATCTGATAAAGAATTTAATTGGCAGCATCCATTGAAATAATTTAAGCAGTATATATGTAGCCTAACAGCATAGGACTGTAGTAATGGGATTCATAATATTTAGCTGGATTTAATAACTGCATCAGTCACGTCCTTTCTAAATATTATTTGCGCTGCACCAGTTAATTGTGTTCTCTAATAAAGTATGATGTTTCTAGCATACCTTAGCTTTCAAGTGTGTTACTTGTTTGAAATTGTGTGGAATGTCTAGAGAGAAGGTTAATTGCTTGAAAAAATTTCTGCTGTCTATAAATCCCGTTTCAAGCAAAAAAATCTCATGTTCCACCTTTACTGCTTCTTGATTACTCCCATCAAGATTTATTTTATGTGGAAGGATGGTATTTAAAACACTCATCCATATGACTGCTTAGAGGAAATTCGCTGTTAAATTTTCAACAGTGAAGAGTGAGAAGTAGGATCTCCTGATTAAACCAGCTCTTAACGGCTTCTAAATTTGGCACATTTTCTCAATACCAATTGGTCCCATCTGAATGTCCCCTGTGATGAAATACTAAAACAGACTCTCTTTTTTTCATGCAGATTCTGAATCATCTATGCAGGCAAACAGTGAAAAGTTATCCTTTGAGTGGTCATTATGCACATTGGTGTTGTAGATAGGAAATACTGACTTAAATTTGCGTGGTACCTTGAACCTTAGTGATAGTGATGTTATAAAAGCTTTTATCTGCATTCATTTGGTTCATCAAATACAGCACCAATACGTCATGTGGTTGATGACAATTTGGTAGAAATTTGGGTTCCACTTTCCTCTTCCCATGACGAGTTTTTGTGGGCTCCTATCAGCTCAAATTGTGCTAATGTGTAGTGATGGTTACTGGTTAAGAAAAGTTAAGGTGTGCAACGATGACAAGTAGTACTGATAACTAATATTCAGTGCGTATAGAATGTCTGGGCAGAATCCATATGCAACCAATGAATTGTTAGTTGCTTGTTCTTGTTGCTTTGATTCGATTCATTATGTTTTCAATGCACACCATTGACTCTTATGTTGTAGTATGAGTCGTCAGAGTCAACTTGTCCTCTAGTATAGAATAATTTCCTTTTCTGCCCTTTGTGCTTGTTTGGGGAAATAAGATTCTGTTCCCCTAAATTGGAAATGAAACCAAAGCCAGTTGTACGTGTGGTTAGCACTCACCTTCTGACTGGTGAAAAGATTGAAATGATCAGGCATTCAGAATCATCCTTTATAGTTGTCAAATTTTGAAAAGTCTTGGCTCTTAAGGATTATTTGACGACCATCCTTTATGTATAGCTTTGAATTTTGAAAAGTCTTGGCTCTTGAGGATTATTTGATGACCATCCTTCATATATAGGAATATATAGCAGTATTAGAAAAATGGTTAAACCATTCTCCTGGCTTGCACAAACTTGATGTTCTTTTTCTCTGTCTAATCATGGAATAAAAGGGGGAAAAGAATTATACCAATTTGATTCTTAGAACTTACAAGTCTATACTTTGTTACTTGTAACCGTGATGCACCAGAGTGGTTTGACCATTTCATCATTTGATCGACAGTAGCTTCCTACAGTATATCCGATTTCGGCAATCCAATTGTGTCTTTGAACTATATCTTGATAATACTGCCCTCGCGGCATTTTCACCAGTGCTACATCCCAATGGTAAAAATGGAGGTACAGGAGTTTTTTACTCCATCATATTGTTATCACGAGAGGTTACCGTTGTAACATACTCAAAATGTATTAGGCACAAATACTTTTGTGGGACGGTTTTTGTCTAATACATTTCGTAGGCACAAATTAGGTACCCAAAATGTGTCTAGACTCAATTTATGTGCATATTGGAACGTATATAAGATAAATAAATACATAGGAAATAAATATTATTAAGTTTGGTACTAATCCGTGGTTAAGAGGGCAAAAAAAAAGAGAAGGAAAAACACTTTTTATCCGGCGGCATCAATCCAAGGTTTGTGAGGAAAATATTCGGTGCAAACCTCGGTGGAATCGTGAAAACCCGCTTAAAAAGCAACTTACAAACCTTGTAAGTGGGGCATTATCAGGTGCAAACTACTTAAAAGTTAAAAACTTGCAAACTTCCAACGTGAGCCATTG
The DNA here is from genome assembly GCA_007726485.1 of Eragrostis curvula. Classification (NCBI taxonomy): domain Eukaryota; kingdom Viridiplantae; phylum Streptophyta; class Magnoliopsida; order Poales; family Poaceae; genus Eragrostis; species Eragrostis curvula. The sequence continues at coordinate 19,257,764 of RWGY01000051.1, read as the reverse complement.
GATGTAGAATGTAGAATCAAGATGGCGTATGTGATGTCCTACATCTTTTGGTTATTTTGCAGCTGCCCCCTTCAAATTTCTATAGTATTGGATTTTAAGGCTTTTAGATGCAACCATCTTGACATTAGATGCAAGATCCAACGGTTCATGTTGCAAGTTTTCAACTTTTAGATGGTTTCCATGGGATATGCTCCCATGTAAGTGAGGATAAGTAAAATATTTTTTTTGATATTACTTGGCCTTCTCGAAATTTCAATGTGTTCATTTTGATTTAAAAAACAATAAAGTAGAAAAGAGACTCTGAATCTGTTTGGTGAAAAATTAAAAACCGAAAACAATTAGACAGGTCTGTTCTAGCGACCTCCGTTCCACTCTTCCCGGAAATCTTCATTTCCTTCTCCAAGCGCGAATTTACTAATTCAACAACATGTGAATACATAGTCTCCTTTTCGTCTACCTGAAACATACTCCCTCGGTCCCAAAATACAGTGTCCATTGAGTTTTGTCCTAAAGTCAAATTTTTTGAACTTTGACCAACAATATATATAAATATAGATTGTTTTAAACTAAAAGAGTTACATATTATGATAGTTCATTTTATGATGAATCTAGTAACATCAATTTCGTGTTGTCAATATTTGTGGTGTCCTCGTAATTGATGGTCAAAGTATAAAAAGTTTGACTTAGGATAAAATTCAATAGACACTATATTTTGGGATGGCGGTAGTAGGTCCGTAAGCACAAAAAAAAAAAAAAAAGATAAACTACTTGCCCGGTACTGTGCAACAGGTATTCGAATTTCGAAAATGAAAAGCCAGTAAAGGATAGGCACTCCCCTCATAAATAGCTACCTGCAGCCCCCAATCCCCTCCCACGTTGACTGGATCCTTCTCATCGAGCTATCGTCGTCCTTGCACCCTTCTGCGAGGAGCAATCCGGGCGTGGATTTTCTTTTTGCCGGTACGGAAGCCTCAACCCGCTTTCTGCTCTGATGGATACGGATTGGTTATTTGTCACGGTGGGCTCTCCGGAATGTGAATCTTTCATGCTGTTACGTACGCAGGTGAATCTCTTGAATTTTTTGAGGATTTGGTTGCTCGAGGGTTGGGGCAGTGTGCAGGGGTACCCGTTTAATAATCCTTGAAAATAGTTGAAGCAATCGAAACCCGTTTGCATTAAGCTGATAGGTTCAAGTATAGATATCCTTCTCTGCTTTACATCTGATCCTCCTTCGCATGGCTGCCTGGTTGTGCCTGTTACTATAATCAGTGATACGGCTCAGCAGGCCTTGAACGTTCAGAATGCAATAGTGAGAACAACAGGGCGAAAAGTTATCGACGTGATTATGTGTTAATAGGTGATATTCCTTCTTAAAAGGAATCAAAGGCTGTAGAACAACGTAACAAATGCTAAGCGTCAAAAGGAGAATAGATCGCTCACTGTAAAAATTTCAGAGAGAGAGAGATGACCAAGCTTCGATCATTCGTAGTCCGCATTATTTTAACATATTTACTTGTGTTCGGGTGACTGAATTCTCTGTTTCATTCAGGCAACGTCTCTGTCGTCGGATATTTGTTTCATGTCAGGGATTTTGTTTATGTTATCACAATCAAAAACATTTTTGTTTTAGTCCTGACTGTAGATTTAATACATGGAACAAATTTGACATAAACATGGACCGTCCGATTGGGATCAGAAGGCTGTGGTTGTCGACTGAAACAACCCCCTGATTTCAGGCAGCTGAAAATTAGTCGGGCCCTTATTTTAATGTATTCTCTGGGAATTAATTAGTTTCGACCCAGGTTTAGTTGAAGTCGGTCTCTATATTTGTTTTGGCTTAACCGGAATCGGTTTAGAATAGCGTCTAAGTCGGACTTGGTTGAATGATGGAGTCCAGGTCGAGTCCTGCGCCTGCGTGCGTATGTATAGACCAGGGTCGGTCGTGTATTCGGTAGACTAGGTTTTTATCGTGAGTTTCTTTTCCTCTTGTTCGATTCCAGAGAAGAACCCTAGAGAAGAAGGCGATCTCCTTCTTCCTATCTTGTCCGTGTTTTGTTACCGTCCTGTAAGGACTGCCAAGGGATCGTCATAATAAGGTATCGCAGCCTGGGGAAGTTTCTTGAATTCGTGTGATTCTCCTCTTCAGATCGTGTTCAATCTAGGGTACGGATTGGAGTTTTATACAGTGTTTGATTTTGCATCTCTACATAGCCGAATTATTAATTATTGTTTTACTACTTGCTTCTGGAGATTTATCACTTGGAGAAACTGTGTTTAGTGGCTGCTCTTTCAGTAACCCTTGCCAGCATTATTTATTATTAGTGAGAGTTCAGTTTTTAGTACCGTGAAAGATAAGGCACATACACGCATTGGATAGTATGTTATTGATAATTCTGCAATATATATCAATAATAATGTATTCATTGTTTATGTATATCGTTACATTTATGCAATTTGAATTTTTGTCTCCAATATGTTGGCCTGTGGCTGAACCATGGTGAGATCAGGGTGACGGAAGTTTTGCTGTTAAATGTGGATTGACAAATTTTAATGTGTTGAATAGCTTATACGTGTTGTGCTAGATTATTAGCTTTGCTATAAGGTTTCAGATGCATGTTCTTTGGAAACTTCAATGCGATCAGAGGTTCAAATTTAGAAGAAGATATTTGGTTATTGATGTACATTGTAAAGGATAAGAACAAGAAACATGATATGCTGATCTTGAAGCCGCTAACATATGTTTCTTGAATGCTGTGTGTTGATTAAGATCCTTTGCTTTAGTTTCAGATTTTGTTAGTTTTTGTTTGGTCGAAGGTAAGCTGAGGTTTGTGATTACTGTTTTCACAGGAAACATGATAAACCTTTTTAAGATCAAGGACCAAAAGAAGGATGATGCAGCAACTGCAAAAGGAAAGCCTGCTGCCAAGAAGCAAAGTCCAGGGGAACTGCGCCTCCATAAAGGTTCATCATTTGGGAACAATCAAATGTGACACTGTTATATGTCTGATCCACGCTAGCCATACTTTGTGGTTATTACTTACTATATGAATTCACAATTGTTTCAGATATTGCTGAACTGAACCTTCCCAAGACCACTAAAATTTCTTTTCCAAATGGCAAGGATGATCTGATGTATTTTGAGGCCACTATTCGGCCTGATGAAGGATACTATGTGTAAGTATTTCTTACGGTGCTTATTTTATTTATCATTTCCTTATGCGATCTATGAGAAAAATATTTTACCCATGACATTAATTTTGCACGTTGATACTATCGAACTTCTAAATATGAGTGATCTGCATCTGGCTTATAAATATTTTGCCTAGGAAACGAGTAGTTTCTGAATTGTGATGCGGGCATGGATAACTGCATGCCGTAACAATGTTCTAGCTTTAGTCTGTTGCCCGGTATGGTTTTTTGAGGTTTCTCACTTGTGCCAATAACAAACATAAGGGGTAAATTTTCCGGTCGGGTGCCATGGTTCTGGTATATACAATATCTTGCAAATAAACGTAGATAATGCTATAAATTGTTTTTATCTTTTTCTCAGCAGTTTGATATTCTTGCTCACAGTGGCATAACATCCCCAACTTTGCACTAAGTAACCTGATTTGTGTCTGTTTGCTGTTTGTTGGTTGGGAATATGTTTGATCTGTAAATATTAGCAATAGCGTAGTTCAATTCGCGGCGGAAACTTATTTTATTGCTAACATGAAAATGTTTACATGTTGCTCTCAGGAATGGTAAATTTGTTTTTACCTTCCAAGTTCCTCCGGCTTACCCTCATGATCCTCCGAAAGTCAAGAGCAAGACTAAGGTATCTTTCTGTTCACATCTATCCCTTCAATTCAATTGCTATATACCACCATTTATCAATAGCCAACCTTTTGTAAGTTCTAACTTTTAATTTTTGCACTAATATTTCATATTTTTTAACATATAAGGTTTACCACCCAAATATTGATTTGGAGGGGAATGTGTGCCTGAACATTCTGCGTGAGGATTGGAAGCCTGTCCTGAATATCAACACCATTGTGTACGGCTTGAACCTTCTTTTCTCGGTGAGTCTAATATTTGGTCAGTTTTGGAGATAGCTATGGAGAAAAATATGAGGAAACATCGTTTTCAAAGTGATTCTTTTTAGTTGTTTGATGTTTTTGTCTCGAGTCCATATCACTCTTCCTAACAAAATTTCGCCCAGAGCTGTTATATGAAGCAGAAGAGTGTATTTTGCTTCATCAGTTGCTAATCATATTCCACTATCATGTGCAGCAACCTAATGATGAGGACCCCCTAAACCATGAGGCAGCAGCGGTTCTTCGTGATGACCCGAAAAAGTTCGAGAAAAATGTTCAGAGGGCGATGGCAGGAGGTTATGTTGGTGAAACCCACTTCCCTAGGTGTTATTGAGATATCTATTTGTGGGTAACTAACTGTTTGCGGCAGCAAAGTTCTATGGCGAACAGAAGGTGCCCAAGAGGTGCTAAATTTAATTAAGTATTCGGGCCATGTAATCTAAGTTTGTGTTACAGTCACTGAACAAATGTTTGGAACGTGCAATCAGAAGGCTCTATTTTTAACTGTCGTGACAATTGCCATCTGTTGGTGTCAGTGTTCACTCCTGTCGCTAATACTTGTTGAACATACTGAACTGGAAGTCTGGGATATAGAACGCACGGTGCATTAACTTGCGCCAACGTAGTTCTGTGTTGACTAGGCACGTGCTCATTCTTAATTTCAAAGCTTATTACAAAAAATGAAAAGGTCTCACTGCAAAAAGTTAACGGTTACTACCTGTAGGCGTTACATTTGCAGTTCAAAAAATGCACGATTGTAAAATAATACAAATATAAAAAATTTGTAAATCGGAATAGCTATATCAGCTAAATTTTGGCAAGTGTCTTTGTCAGGCATATATAGGCGCCCGCTTTACACTGACTAATTGGAATGGTGTTAAAAAAAAGGGAAATCAATAAATAATGATTCCTGTCGGAAGGAGTACACTCTGAGTCAGGGAACAGGCGAGCTACAAAGATTTCTCTGTGATATCCGAAAGACAAACTTTTTTCCTTTTAATTGTCCGGAAACTCTGATCTATATGGACTGCACAAACACCTGTGCGCGTTTCAACTTTCCCTCCCGAAGTGATTTCGCAGGCAAAACTCTCTACATGTTTGAGCTTGAAGAAATTTTCTTTCCTTTGAAATGAACTTTATGGTGTTAATATGAAAAGGTGAATGAAAAATATTTAAGCAGAGTGCGTGGAAGTTGGTCAACATAATCATAATATATGACTTACCATATTGTTGATGGTCTATAAGGTCAGACAATCTCATGGAGCTACTCCGATGCTGCTGCTGAAATTTTAAAAATTAAGTTAATCTCTAGATCCTGTGAAGATACAATTGCCTGGAGCTTTGAGAAACCAGGTCTCTTCACAGTCATAAGTGCCCGGAGATAATAAGGGCAGACATTTTGTACATCTAACTGGTCATGCTGCAGTGCACATAAGGGTAGGGTTTGTATATGTGCATTCATAGGGGTGAGTGTGCGTGCGTTGTGAGTGTCTGAGTTGTATTGTGTAATCACAAAAAAAAAAAAAAACTAGTCATGCTCCGAGGAGAAGTTCTTCAAGTCACAAAAGATGGTTGCCATTTGTTGGAAACACACTGAAAGCTAATGTCGATGGTGCATATATTTAGAATACTAAGACGGCTGCGTTTGGTGTTGTTATACGCGATCATACAGGGTAGCCACCAGACAATGCTCACTGCTCTCCAAGTATTTTGTTCCATTGCAAGGATGCTGAAGAAGCTGAGGCTTCGGCCTGTTCAGAGATGATCAGGTTGGCTGAACGACGGCCTGATCGGGCGATAATCTTGGAGTACGATTGTGCATCGGTGGTAGAGAAGTTAAAGGCGATAATCTCCAAGTGTTTTGTTAATGTAGCGTTTGAACTTCCAAGCCATGTCTTCTGCAAATTTGTTAAGGCGTTCTGCAAGTTTGGTTAGAAATTATGATTCTGCTTATCAAAAATGCAAGAAGAAAATAATATGACTACAAGATCTAGCTCACTCTCAGAAAAATGCTACGTGATAATACAATTGTTTTCTTTGCAAAAGGTGACAATACATTGTATGAGCTTCATATTACCACTTAAGTTAGGGCCTCATCTAAAAATTCGCACAGGGCCTCAAAATTTCCTGGGACGGCCCTGGATGAGGAGGAACGGTCCATGACTTGCACCATTGATTAAAGATGCCCTGGAGGATATCCATCAGTTGCTGAGTAAGATTCAGAAGAAAGTAGAGAGAAAACTAATGTTGTTCACAAGTAGTGCATTATTTGTCAAGAGAGTCTAAGTGTTGAGGAACGCATTGCTCAGGGTTGTAATAAGATTACTTGAACTTTAGTAAAGCTCTTTATTTAGCAAAAAAAAAAAAAAAAACAACTCAGAGCCACGGTGTTCATATGACATCATCTCGCAAAAAAAGTGTTCATATGACATCAGATTGAATGCATATATCTGAATATCTGTCTTATCATGCTGGATGTGGATGACCCCTGTTGCTCTCTGCAAACTGCAGTACCGTGTCACTTTGTAAAGGAATCTGTCCAGAAGATCGAGATATGTTGACATTAGGACATGAAGTTTCGTTCAATTTTGAACTAATTTCTTGCTGTCATTCTGTAAGTCTGCAATGTTCGATCTCTGTAGCTTCAGCATTTTCAATATGAACTCTGAAGGATCAAAATTTATTGCTGCCCTCAAGTACTACAAAGATGCTCCCTCTTGAGTTTACAAGAGAAAAAAGGGCCATGAGAACGACAAGAACGATAGACGGTTTCTGACGAAATAGTTTCTTTGCTAAAGTTGCAGTAATCAAGATGTGATCGTTGCCGTTCTATTGGCCGTTGGACATCGGTTACCAGTTTGCAGTAATCAGAAAAGAATTCTGATTGCATTTCGTTGTAGCAACAAACACAAGATTGCATAGTTGGGTCAGTCCCTCCAGTGGTGGCCGCAGCTGGGGTTGCAGCAACATATGATGAGCGTCATGCCTTCCTCGTCGTCCCGCCCCATCGGTTTTTCTGCTTTTTTGAAATTTCGATCTTTTATTTCAAATTTTCATTTTTTTTCGAAATCCAAAATCCGACAAGCCAACTGAACTGGACCGGACTGGTTCCGCAAAAACTGGTTCAGTTTTGCAAATCTTGTGCGGGCGGCACGCAGAAGCTATTGTTGGAATTTGATGCCTGTTGTAGCCAGCCCATACGGCTGTTATTGTTGAGGCCCAAATTCAAATGAAAAGGCTATGGTGGTGTGGAGAGATGACTGGGTGAAAACATTAGTATCACCATGCTCATTTAGGTGAAGTTGTCCTAAGATATAAGGAAGAGTGTTAGTTGCAGGAAGAGTGTTGGTTGCTTTCTAACAGGAGTAAAGCATGGTAAAACACAGGCTGCTGCACAACACACACACGCGCGCACGAGGTCGGTGATTTATTTTTGCTACTAAATCAAAGGGATATTCACCAGCACTTTGACTGTCACGTTAATTAGGAATAATGGGGTCGGTGTGTTAATGCACGCACGATTAAAGTGAGTAATCTCACGAATTAAGGCTCCTATTAACGTTGAGGGATTTCAGGGGGCGGTTTCCTGATATCATGACAGTTCAATGTGATTTTTTTATTACTGGCCCTCCTCTTGTGTATAAAAGGAGACGTCCTGGAGACGAGAGGGGACACACAGCAAGCAATTGCCATTCTCTCATATTCTGCGCTGCCGCCTTCGAGCCTTGCCGTCTCTCATCCGCCGTGCAGCGGATTGGGGAGAGCGGTGTCTCCGAACCAACCCCAGTGATCTGAAGACCTGCACGGGTGCCGGCGATCAGGTTTCTGGGAAGTGCATCGTCACAACCGCTCGCTGCCCTTCCCACTCTGAACGACTACTTCCTCTACGACGTCTACTTCGTCTTCGACGACTACGCTGCTCTTCTTCCTAGCGGGATTCGTCTTGTAAGTCTATTACTATTCCCTGTCCGACAATGAGTCCTTTTCTTTTGTGCTGTCCGTTCGTCTCGATCGATCTGTTCTTCAGCATGTTGCTAGTTTGGTTTTGACTGAATTTTGTAATAGCCTTGTTAATTTTGTAACAGCTATTACAAACCATGTAAGGTACATTTTCTCCCAAGGTTGCAGTGTAAAAACGTGAAAGACAAACAAAATTTTAGAATCATTAGCGATAAAAAGTTCGTTACAGGGTCTTGATCCCGAACCGTGTCAGAAACAAAAAATATTTCAGAATCATTTGATTGGACCATGGCAGTTGTTTCTACACACATTTACTCTCGTGCCAGAGAGTAGAGAACGTTGCATGTCACAATGGCGGAATGGTTGCATGTCACAATGGCGGAATGGATCCGCCAATCCCACAGATAACAGTAGAGTTATTGTTCCTGGTACATTGGAGCATGGATTTCCATGATTGCCTTACTCAAATTATTGAGTTATACATAATTAACTCTTCTTCAGGCACCAAAAGAACAATTGTCTTATTCCGATGTGACTGAATCTGGTACGAAGCATGGGCAATAAAAGATGACAGATACTTGGAAAGCATAAACAGGATAAGCTTGTGGTACAAAATTGATCATTTAATTTTGGCACAACAAGCAAGAAGTGTGCATTACTGCCACTTGCCAGACACAGAAAATTGGTGAGAGACCGGAGAGTTGTGCTCGACAAGCAAGAAGTATGAACGTGGGATGTATCACTCAACATGACATGGAGTCGGGAGAGAACTTGTATACCAACAAGATTATGCCTGTGAATAATGTCCAATGCATTCAAGTGCATAAACTCATTATCTAAAAAAGAAAAAAAAATTCAAGTGGATAAATTACAAAGAACTTCACTAGTTGGAAACTATACTCGCGGGGCTAATGATCTAGCCCAAACTTGGTCCAGTTGACGTTTTCTCACCTGAACAGAACTGGGGAGTAATCACCACCCTCCAATCAACGTGGGGGCAAAACAGGGGTCTGAAAGGGCTCCAATCAACATGGCGCCATTGCAGGTTGTTCTTCATGTGGCTCATTCTACATGGTTGACGGTGGACATCAAACCACCTCCAGCACCATAAGTTAAACCATTGTAACTGTGCGCTTTGTGATCAGAAATAGAAACCACGTACCATCTTCTTCTCAGCCATTAAACTTGGTACAGTGTGCTTCGCCCTTGCGGGTTGTAGCAGTTTGTGGCCTATATATTCAAACGCCCAAGTTGCTGAGTGGAGGAGGCTCGAATCAAGAAAAGCGATAGAAAAGGATGGCCGGGTGAGCTTCGACTCGTAAAAGCTCTCATTTTCTTAATGAAATACATGCCAATCGTGTTATAAAAAATATCTGCTATCAGAACTATGCGCACGAGGCTCCTTCTAAAGATCAAGGGTTGTAATGTACCATACAAAACTTTCTGCTACTCCAGCATGCTTTGCCCTTCTGTTTTCGATGACGAACAACTCGGCACCTCTAATAACATACTATTTTTATACAATTCTTGGACAGAATGCCTTCGAGTGTATGTTCCACTTCTCGCATTGTCGGCCGTTCCTCACCTTTTAACTTTAAACACGATGCTGCAAGTAAGCAGACTTCTTGGACTTCTTCACCTCCTTCCTCAATGACTTGCGGATCTAATATTTTAACAAGGTTTTGCTCAGCAAGCAAATCGACAAAATAGGCAACTAGTCCAGATCCATCATCGAAGAAATAAGAACATGGTTTCTTTCTGGTTAAGAGCTCTACAAGAATGACACCAAAGCTGTAAACATCACTTTTCTCGGTGAGGCGGCCCGTGTAGAAATACATAGGGTCCAAGTATCCTACAGTTCCTTGAACCATTGTTGTTAATCCTGTTTTATCCATTGGACAATACCTTGAAGCTCCGAAGTCCGACACCTTTGATGTCATAGTATCATCAAGAAGTATGTTGGTAGATTTGATATCTCTATGGATTATGGGGATTGAAACTGATGAGTGAAGATAGGCCAGAGCAGTAGCAATTTCAGTTGCAACCCTCAGCCTAGTCACCCACGGCAGTGATATTGGCCCTTCGACATGGAGATGCTGATAAAGGGTTCCATTAGATATAAACTCATAAACCAGCAATGGGACCTCTGTCTCTAGGCAGCATCCAAGAAGCTTCACCACATTCCTATGGTTGATCTGTGAGAGGATGGCTACCTCGTTTATGAACTCGTCTATCTCTCTCTTGACTGTTATCTTTGACTTCTTGATGGCCACAACATGTAGGTCCGACAAAATGCCTTTGTAAACAGTACCATGACCTCCCCCACCAAGCTCACGAGCTTTGTCAAAGTTGTTTGTTGCCTTTGCAAGCTCGTCAATGGATATAATCATCTTTTCTGCAATATCGGCCCTTTGGGATACCAATTGTTTCAACAGTTGTCCCCGATTTTGCTTGAAAAACTTCTGTTTCAACATTTCTCCCTCCTATGTTTGAACCTTCGGGCTGTGAAAATTCCAGCAAGAACTAAAAGCAGAAATCCCGCAGCACTGACAAGTCCGATAATGATACTTACTCCTGAAAACACAAGTATATTGTTACTACTTTAACAAGTAGTTTAAATGAATGATAGCAAAAGTTTTTGACGAAATAAATTCTCCATGAACTGTCTAGCCATTTATATCATAGAAAAAAATAAACAAAATAGACAGCTAAAGGGTTGTCATTGAACTAATCGCAGGCTGACCCCTAGATGAAGTTCAATCCTGTTTTTAACATTCGGTTACATAAATAGGTCAAGCTCTACCCATATACTGCTGTGAGCGGTTTAACCGTGAGATTAGGAAGGGTGGAAATCTTAAAGATGCTCTGCATGCTTACATGAAGCATGCAACTAAGGAGGTTTCAAATAACCTGTTTTTATTATACTAATATATAATGTAGAATTTCTATAGTTTTCCTCTATAAAAGTATGAAGTACTTAAAAAGTAACCGTCAAAAGTAGACAAAGAGCACTAACCTGTAGCTGAGAACTTGGCGCAGCCGCCTCTGATGGAGTGGTTACCGTGGGTTCCACGAGGACAATGACATTTGTACCCTCCAATTGTGTTGATACATTCGCCAAAGCACCCATAGTCTTGCGGATGCTCACACTCGTTGACATCTATGACATAATTTTGTAGTAAGTCAAGTCTTTCCACATGAAAGCAGAGATGGACTGGTAGAAAGAGTAGACAGGAAAGGTATTGCTATCCAGTAAAAGGTGAAAAGTGTCTACCACGTTCTTACAAAATTGATTTACAGAACGAGCGTTCCTGCTCCAGCAAAAGGTAGAAAGTGTTGAAAAACAAACATCGCCTTATTCACACAAAGTTAAAACTGTTATCAAGCACTACTGAAGTCTCATGTACAATGGCTCCTCTTTCATATTTTTTCTCTAAATTGCTATACTATTAGTCAACACCTATTACTGCGTTTGAGGGAAACAGCTGCTTTTAAGAACTGTCACGACATGGATAAAAAATAAATTTGAAACAGTGTTAATTTCGTCGTACTCCCTCCTGTTCAAAAAACATGTCGCTGGGGACTGTTGAGCAGAGTTTCACAAAACTTGTCGTTGGGGGATTTTTTCAGCAACAAGGGACGAGATTACCCCTGCATGCGCATGCGCCGAGTAAAGCTCTCCAGTTCCCAGCGCAGAAACGCATCGCCTCCCACGTCTCGTTTAATTAGGCTTTGATGGCTGCGTGCATAAAACAAGCAAGTCTCCGGCTTCTAGCTAATGCGAGGAAGACGCTAGCGACCGGCAGCCATGGAGCGGAAGCGACTGCGCGACACCGTCGATGTTGACGATCAAGTGACCGGCAACGCCATGGAGCGGAAGCGACCCCGCGAGGTCGACGTCAAGCGCGAGGTCGACGTGGACGTCGAGCTCTACGTCCCGAACTCATCCTCATGATCATCCATCATACCATCCAAGTCCAACTCATCTTGTTCAGGTTCTATGATCGAAAAAGAAAAAAATATAAGAGCCGGCAAGAAAAGAACATGCAAAAACTGTAAGAAAAGAGCATGCAAAAATCTCATCTTGTTCAGGTTCTATGATCAGACAAGAAAACATGCACTTACCGGCCATGTTTTCTTCAATATGGAAATTGAGAGCTCCATGTTCGTCTAGTGGTAAGACCAACGTGTCAACACCATCTCCTAACTCAAGATCAAATCCTATTGAAAAGAAGACCACCAATATAAGAAAATATTGTTGCACGGTAAATGAAACTGAATGCAAGTGAAAGACACGTTGGATGGCAAATGAAAAGAAAAAAAAAATTACCAGGAGGCAACACGTTCAGATCAAAGTCCATTGTTCACCGTGAGGAATGATGGGAGCAAGAGCAAGTGAGTGAGTGAGGGATTTGTTTAAATAGATGACGAATCACAATCGTCAGCTGCCCACCACGCGCCAGAAACGAATTTTTGAGCGCCCCCCCCGCAGCTGCGACGTGAAAAAAATCCGGGAAAAATTCGTTCTCAGCAGCGCCAGATTGAAAAGTGAACGCCTGCGCTCGCACAGCCGCGAACAAAAAAAAATCAGAAGCGAAAGAACCGCGCAAAACTGTGCGAAAAAGAGGCGTCGCGCACGCACGTCTCCCGCCTCTGAACAGCGCCATGCAAAAATCACGTCCGCAAAAAAACAGAGTCCCAGGAATCGAACCTACGACGCCACGCCTCGGTACAGGCGACGATAACCACTCGGGCGGAGAGAGACTGTTGTATGGGGGTCACCTCCGAGGCTATTTAATAAAGGCAAACAGGGAAAAATACCCCCTAATTAATCATTCCTTGGTATTGTAAATCATGTCCTAAACGACATGTTTTTTGAAACAGGAGGGAGTACTATATATACATGGAAACGCGCGCCAGCACATGGTGGCCGAGATCTCGAAGCACATGCGCGAGCGAGCACCTTTAGTTTGAAACCCACAGACCGGCACAATTCATCAGATCTGATCGAGAAGACTCACTAATTTTTACGATTTGTGACTTGCAGCATGCAAGCTCCAGTAGTGGAGTAGGAACAGTGACAACTTACCTTGGCATCCGCCGGCGAGGTAAGGGTTGCCGTCGAAACCGTCCTGGCACTGGCACGTATAGCCCAGGTTCCCTCCGGCGCAGACGCTGTTGTCGCTCTTGCAGAGCATGCGGCGCACCTCGCCGGAGCACCCCGCATTCGTTGTGTTGATCGGCAAGTCCGGCGGCGGCGGCGGCAAGCCCTGCGTGACCGCCCACTGGAGCACAAGGGGACCTCGAACGCCGCCCTCGACGGGCGGCGCTTCGCGTTGAGCAGCTCGTCGGCGAGCGGCCTCCGGTCGAACCACCCCTCCGCCGCGACGAAACACGTACGTGGGGAGCAGCGTGCTCCTCGGTGTGGTT
>RWGY01000051.1:19201593-19244273 GCA_007726485.1 Eragrostis curvula | reverse complement strand
GTGGTTGTCGGCCGGGTCGAGCCACCGGAGGTGCACGCCGGTGGGCGAGCTGAGGTAGTGATGGGGGCGCTGGCAGCACGCCATCCGGAGCAGTACTTGCCGGCGGCCTGCCCGATGCCCACCTTCTGTCCCGGAACGAGCAGAGGAGCGCAGCGCTGATGATGCCGGACTTTCCGGGGCCCAGCCGGTCCTCGCGGAGCGTCGCCATCAGGTTGCAGCCGGAGAGCACCAGCTCGTTGCCCGGGACAGACGGTGCCGTGGTCGACGAAGCCGGCGCCGAAGGAGACGTTGCGGTCCGTGGTGAGGTCGGCGCCGTCCATGACGGAGCCCGTGCGGACGACGCGGACAGTGTGTTGCGGGGGAGTCTCGGCGCGCGGAGCGTGCCGTCGCCGAGGAGGAGCAGACGCGGGGGGTGCCCCGGCCTTTCGTGACGTCGCAGGTGAGGTTCAGCCCCGGCCAGTAGCAGCCCGGCGGGCCGAAGCCGAACGGGTACGGCACCGTCACGTTCCCGCAGGTGGTGGCGCAGTTGGCCAGCCCTATTGGCGGTGACGCGCTCGCCGCCATGGATGCCACGAGTAGTGACAATGCTAGAGCTGCTGCCAAGGCTATGGATGCATTTGATGTTTTGTTATTCGTGTTGTACAGATAATATGCCTAGCAGTACTCCATCTCTGTTTATAAGGCGGCCGAATTAACACCACACATTCATATCCCGCCAGAGACCGTAAAACGGGCAAGGTCGCAAGGTAGTAGTACGCGTTCCCCTTCAAGTCGTCAAAGTTATATGGACTGTCCTTTCTTAATTACAGGCACCAGAACTAGGCACGTTGAGCATGCAGCTTATTTTCTAATCTCAAGCACAGTGTCATGCCAAACTGCTAACCTTTGACCGCACTCCACGAATGCAGGACAACAACGTAAGTGGAACTCCGGCCTTTCGATTAAAGCCCGAAATCACAAAATTAATACCACCGACCCTATTAGTTGAAGAAGTTCTGTGTTTCCTGTTGTCACGGCTATTGCTCTGGGGAGTTTAGCACCAGAAAATAGTAGGACTTTTGGTGCCTGGTTCCACACAGTAATAGTTATGTGAAGGTTGCACAAGGCTCATCTGTGACAAACTACCATGTTACCCGTACCAGTACAACAACGTCACCCTTTAATTCCTTCTATCGTGTGAAACCGTCACTTAAACCTCGATGCCTGATGCGACCCCTAGACGTATTGGGACTAAGTGGACATGAGCAACAGAACTCGATTTAAAATCACGGAACAACAGTTTGCAGGAACTCTCTGGAATTTTCAGAGGCACTTCAGAATTTGAAAAATTCTGGACAATTCTAAAAAAAATTCTCTATTCTGATGTACTTTCTACCTAATATTTTTTTGGGTTAGGTTGTTATTGGAAAGTTTTAGTTGTTTCACAAGCTTTGGTTTGACAATTATTTTAACATTTGGTTTTTATTTCAGATTCATGTTTGAGCTGTTTTGGTTCAGTTTTAGGGAGTGTTTCTGCAGGTTTTTGGCTGCGGTGACACGGGGTATCACATTTCTATCTATTAAATTAATTTTTAACTCTTATGGCTAAGAAATTACAACACGATAGTCATTATGAAAAATTAGTCCAAACTTCCCTCCACATATTTTAAATTACGCCTAGCTTACATTACGAGAAAGACTGAGACTAATATATAAAACTTATATATTTGCACTCAATCGCTGATAAGGGAAAACCCGTGGTTGGCCCGATCTTCACGGCAGTAGGTACGTCAAGGGATAACTTGTTGAAATTGCAGCGAGATAACTAGCTTTTACCTGGCAAAGGTTGGTATGTGGCCAAGTGACGAGGAGAGAGGCACCGAATCCTTGAACTCGACTCGTCTCCACGAACTCAAGAACACAAACTAGAGTTGGATGCGACCAAGCGACGGGGAGAGAGGCACTGAAACCTTGAGGACTTCGATTCGATCTCCGAACGACCGAAGGAATCACAAACCGGGACTAATCTACACAAAACGGTGCAGCCTAGCTGGAAACCGTAGAGCACAAATTAGGGGATCCCAGAGAAATCTTCACATATACCGGCGAATCGGTCTCTCACAAGTTAATGAAGAACTCGCAAGAAAATTGTGGTAGTCACTCAGCTCATGGCTGCAACACCATGTGGTGGATTTCTTAATTCATAATCATCTGAGGTTTGGCTTAGATACAGTGGATATTTATACTAGGACACCCTTCTAGTTGGGTGTGGACGAATGTAACTTATTCATGAAGTAAAAACAACAGTCCCTGAGAAGCCTCGCGCGACTTCAGCCTTCCTGGTAGTTTTCAGTAAATGAACCATTACCCTAATAGTAAGTCAAAATGACGAGCCGTTGTTGGAGGTGAAATTAGACTTGATTATCTTTAAGTCCATATGCATCATTCATAGCGATTCTGTACGAGCTGGTGCGCGTGGCTCTTGGAATTGGTGCACTGATGCAGCAGGCAGTGTGATATGGTTCAGCTTCAGCGTAACTCGTCTCCTCCTCTTTGTAACTTGTCTCCTTTGGGTCCCTCCAATATGTGTAAACCTTAACAATACAAATGTAGAACATTTAGGTAGTATAAAATTCTCATTTATATTGTAGTCAAATTTAGTATGGAGAGAGTTCACCTCATATATCATTTCTTTTGCACGACCTCTGTAATTGTCCTTGGATTGACGTAGCCGGTGCTTGACTTGGTGCAGGTGATCCATTGGTTTGTCAGCATGGTTGGGATGTGTCCTCATCAATCGTCTATAAATCAACCGTAAATAAATGGTGACCAAAAGAATAACGATGGTATATATGACAATACTAGATTCATGCTGTATTTAATCTATAGATAACTAATCACTAGCCGGGTAAATGCCGCCGCTGTACTAGTTATATGTTTGATTGCCACCCCAAGTAATGTATCGTCTCCAACCAATTTTACCAGTCAGTGGGTAATCTATAAAGCCATTAAGGGCGTGTTCTGAAAACAGATGAAATTGCTTTATGGTATTTAGGAACCTAGATCCTTGTCTAGTTTATAATTCTACCTTACCAAACAGCCTAGGCACTTATGGTAGGGTTCCAAGAGGCATCCAGTGCGTAGCCCCCATCAGTGGCCCAGCCCTCGCCTTGAGAAGCTGCACATCAGCCAGGGCAAGCACAAACAAGCAGCGGCGTGGTGGGCGAGGGTGAGAGCGCAACATCTCAAATTCCAGAGTCAGGTTGAATATTTCGAGCCCAAAGGTAGAATATTTCTATACATGGGATGTTTCAGTTGCAGCCGATCCTCGGGCCATTGCAGAGGCAGGCTCGCTAGATGCCCACCACTGAGGTATCCTCAAACGCCGCTAAAAACCATACTTGTTGTGGGTAGACTCGGTCTATATTCATACGTAAGATAGTTCATCCAAACACACACAGCCAAAGACACGGGCGACTTTTGTACTCCAATGGCAGCAGCTGAAACGAAGACCGGTCCATTGGGAGCCGTTGTTTTTGTAGGGTGGTTTGAGCAGCTGGCTAATTAATATTTCCAGAACTTATGCAGCTTCTTTCTAATGTTATGGGAAAAGCTGATCGATTGCATCGTCAAGCTGAATTTTTGGAGGTGTACGCTCACGTCAGTCTTGTACTTCGTCCAGTTGGGCAAGTAGCAGTTAGAGGTCGTCATAGCAATGCGTGAATATCAAATATATTCTTGCAAGAAACAATGAATTTACATTGCAGGGAACTCGTACCGATTGGTTTGACTCGGTGCGGCAGAGGAAAGTTGGGCATGGAGGCTTAAGCTCCTGTAAATGCGCCTTATAAAACGGAGACGGAGACAACACTAGAGTAGAAACTGGACAGTAGCTAAGCGAAGAGCACTAACTAGCTCGATGGCTATAACCGCGGCAGCTGTAGCAGCCGCACTTGTGTTAGCGATGGCGGCGGCCACTCCAGCGCCATTGGGGCGCCCAGGCTGCACCACTAGCTGCGGGAACGTGAGTGTGCCGTTCCCCTTCGGCTTCGGCTCGCCGGTATGCTACTGGCCTGGGTTCAACCTCACCTGCGATGACACGAGCGGCCCGCGTCTGCTCCTCGGCGACGGCACGCTCCGGGTCGCGGAAATCTCCCTCCGGAACAGCACCGTTCGCGTCATCCGCACGGGCTCCATCACGGGCAACGCCGACATCACCTCCGACCGGAACGTCTCCTTCGGAGGCAGCTTCATGGATCACGGCTACATGCTGTCGTCCACCAACGAGCTCGTGCTCTCCGGGTGCAACCTGCTGTCGACGCTCCAAGAGGACCAGGGGCACGGCAAGTCAGGCGTCATCAGCGGCTGCGCCTCCTTCTGCTCCTTCCGCACCAAGAAGGTGGACAGCATCGGGCAGCCGGCCGGCAAGTACTGCTCCGGCATGGGATGCTGTCAGGCGCCCATCAACTACCTCAGCTCGCCAATCGGGGTGCAGCTCAGGTGGCTGGACACTGGAAACCACAGGGAGGCCCTCACGTTCCTGCCGGCGTACGTGTTTGTCGCCGAGGAGGGGTGGTTTGACCAGAGGCCCGTGGCCGACGAGGTCCTGTTCAAACGGCGAGATTTCCGAGATTGGCCGGTTCCTTTTGTACTCCGATGGGGGTCAAACAGGGCCTGCCCAAGCTGCCGGACTGGCCGGTGAACACAACTGAAGTACAACGCAAGCCTTGCCCGAGCGAGGCGCAGAGTAAGCTCTGCGAGAGCGAGAACAGCGTGTGCACCGCCGAACCTATAGGCTATGCGTGCCAGTGCAAAGATGGTTACGACGGGAACCCTTATATCGCGCACGGGTGCCAAGGTTAGTTACTCAACACTGCTTTCACATCATACGACATATGGTGTTTGATAACAATTCACTCAGTTTATAGTAGAATTACATGGCATAAAATTGGAAATAAAACTAGAAACCTCCTTTGTCGAGTCAGAGCAAGACAAGGAATTGACACCAAATATCATCGACACACCTTATATTTTGGAGAACAGCCTTTGTTTTCATATCTAATTAACGAACTCAATTCTTCATAGATATCAACGAGTGTGAACACCCGTACGCTCATGGGTGCTTCGGAGAATGTATCAACACAATTGGTGGCTACATATGCCAGTGCCCACGAAGAACTCATGGCAACTACACACTCAGAAATGGCTGCATCAAGTTTGCAGCTACAGGTCAGTACCGTTTCTCTGCTTTAATTTCATTGTCTAAGCATTCGATCACCAGGCTAGTGATCATTTTCACATCTGCTTTAGTCATTACACGTTGGAAAGAGTTCAAAGAAACCCTTATCACCGATAACACCTCTGGAAACCTTTTTATGTTCATAAATTTCATTCAATTTCCTTAGAAAATGGACCTGGTGGCATAATTAAATTTTATTTGGTCAAGATCATTTTCTTATTTGACTTATGTCTGGTTATTGAGTGAGTATCACCACACTTGCAGGAGTAAGTATTGGCATAGGAGTAAGCAGTGCAGCCGGCTTTATGCTTATGGTTGTTGCTGCAATCTACATGACCAAAAGGTTTAAGCACCAGCGAGAGATAAGCTTGAAAAAGAAGTTTTTCACACAAAACCGTGGTCAACTTTTGCAACAGTTGGTATCCCAAAGGGCAGACATTGCGGAACGAATGATCATACCATTGGATGAGCTTGCAAAGGCAACAAACAACTTTGATAAAGCTCGTGAGCTTGGTGGAGGAGGGCATGGTACTGTTTATAAAGGGATGTTATCAGACTTACATGTTGTAGCTATAAAAAAGTCCAAGATAACGGTACAAAAAGAGATTGATGAGTTCATAAATGAGGTAGCCATCCTATCACAGATCAATCATAGGAATGTTGTGAAGCTTCTTGGTTGTTGCATGGAGACAGAGGTACCATTGTTGATTTATGAGTTTATTTCTAATGGAACACTTTATCACCATCTCCATGTTGAAGGGCCAAAATCACTATCATGGCTCACTAGGCTGAGGGTTGCAGCTGAAACTGCTAGTGCTCTTGCCTATCTTCACTCGTCAGTTTCAATCCCAATAATCCATAGAGACATCAAGTCGACTAACATACTTCTTGAGGATACTATGACATCGAAGGTGTCAGACTTTGGAGCTTCACGATATGTTCCGATTGATAAAACAGGATTAACAACAATGGTTCAAGGAACTGTTGGATATTTGGACCCTATGTATTTTTACACAGGACGCCTCACAGAAAAAAGTGATGTATATAGCTTTGGGGTAATTCTTGTGGAGCTGCTAACTAGGAAAAAGCCATTTTCATATTTCTTCTCTGATGGAGATGGTCTAGTTGCCCATTTTGTCAACTTGCTTGCTGAGCAAAATCTGGTGCAAATACTAGATCCGCAAGTCATAGAGGAGGGAGGCAAAGAAGTTGAAGAAGTCTCCTTACTTGCAGCGTCATGTATAAAGTTAACAGGTGATGAACGACCTACAATGCGAAAGGTAGAACATACACTTGAAAGGGTTCTAGCATCCATGAACTATATCAAAGATGACATGGTAGTAAGTAAAATAAAAGATAACGAAACTGCAGCCAACAATACTTCGTCAACTATGGAATGGCAAAATGTGCAGGAATCAAGTAGAAGATTTAGTGTAGAAGAAGAATATTTGATGTCCGCAAGGTTCCCACGTTAGTCAGCTGTTTTGTACCATGTGCTTGAGCAATATATCTGCTTAAATAAGATAACTTGTAGTTTGCACTGTTGCCGTTGTTGGTGTGTCTTATGTACCCAAAAATGTAAATTGCAAGCGCACGGGTCAATCTTAGCTTTCCCCCATAGAGTATTCCAAGATGTTTTTATTGAATCCACAACGAACAAGCGCATCATAACTAAACTACTGACAAGGTGAATAAAAGGTGGGTCTGTGTTATGAACTAAAGGTTGGAAGATACTGTGTGTTGAAGAAGATGCTTTTTTAGTAGGCTCTAGGTGAGTGAATATGGGTCGTGCATATGGAATGTTACACCCCACCCTTGGGAAATTGCAGAGGCGGGCTCGCTAGATGCCAACCACTGCAGTGTAATAATCCTCAAAGGCCACAAACAACCGTATTTGAATAGTCGGGTGGCCGCTCGGTCTTGATTCTTGCGTAAGAACTTACATCCAATACAGCCAAATAGACTTGCGCAGTTGCCTGTCGGTCGTAGAGGGGTGTGGTAAGATCGACACCGGTGACTTTTTACTCCAATAGTAGCAGCGATTAAGCTGAAACGAAGACCGGGCTGTTGGAAGCCGTTGATTCGTAAGGTAGTTTGAGCTGCCCAATATATTGCCGGAACATGCAGCTGCTTCTAACCTAAGGGCAAAGCTGTTCGCTTGCAACATCAGGCTGAAGGCTTTGGAGGCGGGGTCCACTCGTGTCAGTCTCCTGTTCCTGTACTGAGTCCTGTTTGGCAAGTAGCAGTTAGAGGTCGCCACAGCTGCCATTAGCAATGATTGATTGTTAAATTTCTTGCAAGTTGGGTTCTTACAGCACCCGCAATGTTGAAAAAAAAGCGAACCATGGCTTGCTAAAATTGAACAGAGCACATAGTAGCAACCGAACATACATGTCAGACCTCAAAATCCAACTCAATTCTTGCGTCGATCCGTGCCGATTAAAATATTTCATCTGCTGGCGCCCAGGCCAAATCGCATAGGGTATGTTTGATTTGTGTATAAGAGGCTAGCCAAGCTTAAGTTATGCAGAATATTCAGTTTTTAGCCTGTTTGGTTGCCTGCATGATAAAATAGCTAGTTGTGCAAAAGTAGCCTCCTAGCCAGGTTTGGTGGAAACGCAGAAATCGGGGCGTTTTCACTGAGCCCGGCTAGCACAAGCCTCTGGTTCCGGTGCCCTTCACCTCATGTCCCTCGCCACCATCTTCTTCTTCCTCGCTGCTCCCCGTCACCGCCGTGGCATCTTCCGCACCTCCCATCCCGTGGACGCCGGAGCGCACCGTACGTCCTCCCGCCTCCGAGCTCGTTGTCCATGACGCGCGCCATGGAGCACGTTGTCCCCGGCTCCCAGCCTCCGAGGTTGCTGTCCTCTGAGTGGTTCCAGCAGGACTAGGACGAGGCCATGGTAAAGGAGGCGGCCGGATCTGGTAAAGGAGGGGCGGCGGATTCCACCAATCTCTGCGCCACACCGTCACTGCAAGTCTTCCCTGCCGCCACCAATCTCTGCTCCTAGTGTGCGCACGCAGCAGTAGCTGATCCCGATGGGTACGCCCGCTGCCACGCCGAGTTGTCGCGCCACGCCGGCAAAAGGAGTTTCTCAGGCTAGCTATAGCTCCCCACACGATTATCTACCGTTCATCCATGCTTTAACATTCGCACTCCATCGATCTGAGCCGTTAGATCTTCAACTCAGCAAAGTGTTGAGATTTCCATGATCTGAGCCATCAGATCTCCACTTCATAGGCTCCCAGCCGTTGGATAAGAGTGGGGAGCTCTGACTAGGCTGAGAAAATCCGTGTTGCGCCACGCCGTCCGAGCTCCGTCAAAACCTCGAGCTTTCGCCGTGCTCCCGCCTAGCCTCTCCCTTGAGCTCATCGTGCTCCCTCCCTCCCCGACCTTGCCTGCCCTGAAGTGCTGCGCCGCTCGAGCGACGCCGCGTAGCTGCTCGGGCACGACAAGTCATCGCGCCGCTCGGCAAATCGAGGGGCTTGGGCCCTGGCGCCGCTTGTGTATGCCGGTGCAGGATCTGAGGCATCCATCCCATCGAGCACGTGCGATTGCTGACGGTGGCGAGCTACAAGGACAGACGGGCAAGCAGGCGCGCAAGCACGGCTGGCGAGCTCGAGAGCAGGCAGTCACGTGCGCGAGCGTGGGCGCGGACACGAGCTTGGTAGGCGTGCACGGGCTCACGGCGACGGGTACGCACGGTCGCGGGCGTGAGTTCCGGCGATGGGACAAGCTGGTGCGAGGCCACGACGGCAGGCAGCCTTGGCGCATGCGCGTGCGGTTCCGCCCTGCGAGCTAGTAGGTTCGTCGTTTGGTGCTGCATTGTTTGTCCGCGCTCCCTAATACTCCCTCCGTTGATTTTTTTTTGAACTTTGACCAACAATATATATGAAAATAATTATTTTCTTAACGTGAAATGCATATTGTTTGATCTATCATCAAAAGCACTTTAAGATTAATTTATACATTGAGCTATTTGTACAAATATTTATGAATAAGACGAATGGTCAAAATAACAAAAAAAGTCAACGGTGTCATATAATTAAAAACGGAGGGAGTATCAAGCTGCTCCACAATCGAGCTTTTGCCCACGCTCAATCGGATAGAGGAAAAGGCAAAGGAATCAAATTGAGAAGGTTTGCTCTGCTTTGTGGATAAAGATCGGGTGGAGAGAGGATAATGTAGGCGTCTTTTGCTTCTAAAAGAAAATTAGCATATGGTGTTTTCCGATAAACAATTGTAATGTCATTTATTAAATCAAAGCAAAATATTATCCACGTGTTTTGAGTTAAAAGAAATAAATTATTGTCAATAAAGATAATAAGAGAGAAAAGAGAGGAAGGTGAAAGAATTTTACATTCACCACATCAAATGCAGAGTGATCTTACTCAGCCAAATGCAACCAACCAAATACAATCTTGCTCTAGTCAAAAATTATCTATACAGCCAACTAAACATGTGACTATTTTTTGTTTTTGCATTGGTTTAGTCTGGTTTGAGATAGCATAAATAGAATTTTATGCATGGTTAAACTAGTGCATGTAACCAAACACATCCATGGATCGGTTACAGCCACCCATTGACCCACGCCAAGATGAAAAAGAATGGGTTTTTGATCAACCATGGGGTCCACTCACACTGCACCATGCGCGTCAGGCCTTATAAAAAGGAGACGATGGCAACACTACTAGACGTACACTAGCTAAGCGAAGAAACACACAATGGCTACACGTGATGTGGGCAGAATATTAGGCGGTGAAGATATGCTTTTGCTCCTAACAAATCTGAAAAAGGAGTATTTCCACTGCAAGGAAGCTGCTTTTCGAGATGAGTTATTCTGCACTTACATTTTTAGATATAATATATGGAGCATCACGGTTTGCAGAAATTGCTAAATGGAACCATCATTGTGGCCAGTTTAGCTAAGGGGTGCTGCTTTATTCCCCATTATCTCAATCTACGTACCTTCACTTAAACATTTGACTAGTTCAATAATTCTCCATCGCTATGGGACAATGATTCTCAAAAGGAAAAGCTACTTTAACATCATATTTCAGACAATCAGTCAATTTCATTTTGCTTTTTCATAAAGTTCAAGGCATGATTGATGCTATGGCTTCAAACTGAATTCAACTTAGCTTTTTTCTATCACATTCAGACTTTGGCGATTGAATTTGTAATATTCAGGTGTTATACTATTTCCCACGAATTTTTAAAAATTAATATTTTCTTTTTTGAAATTCAGTTTATTCTTACATGTTTATATATTTACACCTTAAAGCCTGAATCATCAGAAGCTAGAGGGGCATATGGTAAATATGTGTGAAACAAATTTCTTCTCAATATCTAGCTAGGTACTCCCTCTGGTTTTTTAATCTTCACTTTAGGACAAGCTGATTAGTTCAAATTGGTTCCTGTCCTAACGACAAGAATAATAAACCAGAGGCAGTTGTTAAGATGCCACTACATCATGTTTCTTTGTTGGAAATGAACAAACTTTTCACCCATCAGGCCATGATGCCCACATTATAAACATGTTGTGCAGAAGTTCCCCAAGATTTGAAGGACTAGTCATTTCTAAATGTGGCCATAACAGTTCATTCCCTCAAAATACTCCTAATATTCCCGTCGCAACGCGCGAGGTTTTCACCTAGTAAAACTAAAAAACAAGTACTCGATGTACATTGCAGGGAACTCGTCTCATTCGGTTTGGCTCGGTGCAGCACTGAGGAAATCTGAGCATGCATGCGCTAGCTCCTGCAAATGCGCGTCCAGTCCATATAAAAAAGGAGACGGTGGCAACACTAGCTACTAGACGTACAGTAGCTAAGTGAAGAACACAAAATGGCAATAACCTCAGCAGTTGTAGCAGTGGTGCTTGTGTTACTAGCGACGGCGGCGGCCACTCCAGCGCCGGTAGGGCGCGCAGGATGCAGCACTAGCTGCGGGAACGTGAGCGTGCCGTTCCCCTTCGGCTTCGGCTCGCCGGAATGCTACTGGCCTGGGTTCAACCTCACCTGCGACGACATGAGCGGGCCAAGCCCCCCGCGGCTGCTCCTCGGCGACGGCACGCTCCGGGTCGCCGAGATCTCCCTCCGGAACACAACCGTCCGCGTCATCCGCAAAGGCTCCGCCATGGACGGCGCCGACATCACCACCGACCGGAACGTCTCCTTCGGCGGCAGCTTCATGGACTACGGCTACAGGGTGTCGTCCGGCAACGAGCTGGTGCTCTCCGGTTGCAACCTGCTGGCTACGCTCCGCGAGGACCTGGGCCCCGGCAAATCCGGCATCATCAGCGGCTGCGCCGCCTTCTGCTCCTTCCGTGATAAGAAGAAGAACAGTGTGGGGCAGCCAACCGGTAAGTATCTAGGAAAAAGATTTCGCCACAATTTCACCGAAATATCCGACATTTCATCTTTTCCGGTAGGGTCTGAAATAAGATCGAAATGAACAATAACCACGAAATTCCGTCCTTGATCACATTCATGAATCTTAAGTTCTAAACTGTCAAGTTTATATATGCAATCATGATGTTTTATAGATTTAAGATAGTTTCTTTGTGAAATCATGTCAAATTGTTTTCAAAATTCAAATTTTGTTCATCAAATTTTTTGAAATTTCATTATCGGTGACCTCCGAAAATATTTTATTCCCCAAATATTTCTCCTAGGTAAGTACTGCTCCGGCATGGCTTGCTGCCAGGCGCCCATCAACTACCTCTGCTCGCCAACCGGGGTGCAGCTCAGGTGGCTGGACACCGGAGACCACAGGGAGGAGCTCACGTTCCTGCCGGCGTACGTGTTCGTCGCCGAGGAGGGGTGGTTCGACCAAAGGCCCCTGGCTGACGAGCTGCTCAGCGTCAAACAGCGCCCGTCGACTGCAGCGTTGGAGGTTCCTCTGCTCCTCCAGTGGGGGGTCAAACAGGGCCTACCCAAGCTGCCAGACTGGCCGGTCAACACGACTATGGAACAACGTAAATCTTGTCCAGGCGATGCGTACCGCAAGCTCTGCGAGAGCGAGCAGAGCTTGTGTGTCGCCAGAAATATAGGCTATGCGTGCCAGTGCCAAGATGGTTACGAGGGGAACCCTTACCTTGCGCACGGGTGCCAAGGTTAGTTACTCACTGCATGCACATCGAATTTGTGGTCTTTAAGGATTTATTTATACTCAGTTTATTTGAGAATTACATGGCTAAGTTAAAATTGGAAATAAAAGTTGAAACCTCTTTTATGAAGTCGAAGCAAGACGAGAAAGTGAGAGAGAAATATCTCATCGACTTGTTCTAGAGTTAGCAAGCTTGACACCACTCATATACTTTTTGGAGCACAGGGTATTAGTTTTCTTCAAGATATAGTTATGCATCAATAAGCTGTATTCAATTCAACTAATTAAGTTCGTCATAGATATCAACGAGTGTGAACGCCCGCATGAACATGGGTGCTTCGGCGAATGTATCAACACAATTGGTAGCTACAGATGCCAGTGTCCGCGAGGAACTCACGGCAACTACACCCTCAGAAACGGCTGCGTCAAGTCTGCAGCTACAGGTCATTACTTTTCTCAGATTTCGTTTCATCGTATGAGCATTCGCTAGGCTCAGTATTATTTTTCATTCAAATCTGCTTTAGTCCTTACACGTCGGTCTCATTTTTTGCTTTTCACATCTCTAGTACGTACAGCTATGTTATTTGCTTTTCACAATTATTTTCTTATTCCCATTTATTATTTCCCCAAAGAAAACGTCTGTAATGCCATAGTATAGAATAGACGATACCCGAGTGTTGTAGCAGAATATCATATTGTGCTCGGTGCTCCCACTATTAAAATGCATCGCAAAAAAGTGGTTTAAAAGTTTCAACAAAAGCAGCAAGATGGTGCATGTTGTCATTTACAATTATGCAAACTTTTAGAATGAGTAATGAAAAAAATCCAGCATGAATAGTTCTGTTGTGATATTGAGATTTCACGAAGTCATCATAGGGACCGCGCTGTCAAACGGGGATCACATCTCCTCCCACTGAAAGAAAAAATAGCCGTAAATATGGAACCATAACAATTATTACATGCTAGTTCAAAAGACGTCGGGTATTTTAGAACACACACACGGGACAATATGTAGTTAGAGCATCTCCAAGAGTTCTAAAAAAAATTACTCCCAAAGAGCTGGTTTTGGGAGCTTCCAAAAAAAATTTCAGAGCTAATAAAAACCCATTCCACCAACAGCTCCCAATATTGAGCTCCCAAAAAAAATTATAGACGTCACTTGGGCCTCATCTGAACATATAGCCCACTAGTATACCCGGTCCAAGTCATTTTACTTTGCATGGCCATTGATTGCATCTCGTTTCTGTTCAAGACTTCGGTTGATTATCTCATGATCGCTGGAAGCATTTTGCATGGCCATCGATTGCATCTCGTTTCTGTTCAAGACTTCGGTTGATTATCTCATGATCGCTGGAAGCATCTGTAGATCTCACACATTGTTCCACGATCTCCCGTACAATAACCTTGATCTTATCCAGCACCTGGTAGGGACGCGCGTCTACGTACGTGAACGCAAGCTGCTGCAGCTGCATGCCAAAGTTGCCAGGTTCTCATTTCCATTGGCTCAAGATGACGAGCACTCGCTCAGCTTGTTCGGAGGTCAGGCAAGGCGACATGCGCCCGACCAGCTCGTGAGGCGGTCAAGCAAGGCGATGAGTCGTGGTGTCATCAAAGGATAGCAAGGCGATGAATCGCTCCTGGGAAAGGTACCACACGCTGGCGATCATGGGCGCAAGGCGAGAGAAGCAGTGCATGCGCTGGAGGATGGACATTGGCGCGAGCGACTTTTTCTCGTGATTGGGAGTGGCAGGACGCGGAGAAAGATGGAGAGTGAAGCCGTCAAGATCGGGAGCGGCGGAAAAATTGGGAACGTGAACGGGAGTTGTTGGAGCGTTAGTTTTCTGCCTTGGTTCCCAAAACCATGGCCTCCATCTCCATGATTGGACGTCAGGTCGTCACAAGCCAATTACGCCAGTTTCATTGGCTAATCTCAAGTGCTTCCTAACTCGGTTTCAACACATTATCAGAACATGTTTTGGGAACTCTTGGAGTTGCTCTTAATGTAGATTGATCGATAACTAAGTTCTCACAAATGAGTAAACTTGCTTGGATGATAATTAGTTATCTGTGTCAATAAGTTAGGCTGGATGCTCATACATGAAAACTAACTGATGGCTCGAAGAAAACTACCTGTTTTTCTTGTCAATGTTTAAATATAAGTCTTCATTATAACATGCAAATGCAAGAAAAGAAACCTTTATGCGACTAAAATCAGAAAGAGAAAATGGAAGTAAACTAATAATGTTGTTTCAGTTAGAACATCTTGATTCCACCAAAAAGCCTATAATGGTTTGAAAGAAGAAAATAAGGACGTGAGTAGGTTCTCCATTTGTTATGCTTGTGTGGTTGACCATCGATAACACATCTGGCATCCTTTTTGCTCTATAAATTTTATTTCATTCAATTTACTCATAAGGCTCAATAGAATAAGGTATTTTTAATTGTTCATTATTTTTTCTCCATTTACATGGATCTGTTTGTTGAGGTAGTACCTACACATTTGCAGGATTTAGTATCGGCATAGGAGTTAGTAGTGCAGCTGGGTTTATGCTTCTAGTTCTCGTTGGAATATACATGACCAAAAGGTTTAAGCATCGGCGAGAGGAAAGGCTGAAAAAAAGGTTTTTCAAGCAAAACCGCGGACAACTTTTGCAACAGTTGGTATCTCAAAGGGCGGACATTGCAGAAAGGATGATCATACCAGTGGATGAGCTTGCAACGGCAACAAACCACTTTGATAAAGCTCGCGAACTTGGTGGAGGTGGGCATGGTACTGTTTATAAAGGGATTTTATCAGACCTACGTGTTGTAGCTATAAAAAAGTCAAAGATTACTGTCCAAAAAGAGATTGACGAGTTCATAAATGAGGTAGCCATACTATCACAGATCCATCATAGAAATGTTGTGAAGCTAATTGGATGTTGCCTGGAGACAGAGGTCCCATTGTTGGTTTATGAGTTTATTTCTAATGGAACACTATATCATCATCTCCATATTGAAGGGCCAAAATCACTATCATGGGTAACTAGGCTGAGGGTCGCAGCTGAAACTGCTAGTGCTCTTGCCTATCTTCACTCGTCAGTTTCAATCCCAATAATCCATAGAGATATCAAGTCGAGTAACATACTTCTTGAGGATACTATGACATCGAAGGTGTCAGACTTTGGAGCTTCACGATATATTCCAATTGATAAAACAGGATTAACAACAATGGTTCAAGGAACTATTGGGTATTTGGACCCTATGTATTTTTACACGGGCCGCCTGACAGAGAAAAGTGATGTGTACAGCTTTGGAGTCATTCTTGTGGAGCTGCTAACCAGGAAAAAACCATTTTCGTGTTTCTTCTCCGATGGAAATGGTCTAGTTACCCATTTTGTCAACTTGCTTTCTGAGCAAACTTTGGTGCAAATACTAGATCCCCAAGTAATAGAGGAGGGAGGCAATGAAATTGAAGAAGTCTCCTTACTTGCAGCGTCATGTATAAAGTTAACCGGTGACGAACGACCTACAATGCGACAGGTAGAACATACACTTGAAAGGGTTCTAGCATCCATGAATTATGTCAAATGTGAAAGGGTAGTGAGTAAAACAAATGATAATGACACTGCAGCGACGAATTACTCGTCAGCTATGGAATGGCAAAGCGTTCAGGAATCAAGTAGAAAATATAGTATAGAAGAAGAAGTGAAGAACACTTGATGTCCGTAAGGTTGACATCTTAGTCATCTGCTTTGTATCATGTGCATGAGCATTGTTTCTGGTTAAATAAGATGACTTGTAGTTTTGTGTATTGATTTGATGGGTAGCAGCATATTGTTACCATTACCTTTGTTACATGAGATGCCTTAATAGATGATGTGCATGTTACCATACTTCTCATATCACCTGTTTCTTATCCTAGGTAACATGTGTCATGCGCGCGCGGTGGCGGCGGGGTGGGGGGGTGTATGTTGGAGTAATTATTATTTCCTTAGCCCGTAAGCATATTCTAGAGTAATGTAGTGTGTACTCTTGTCTGAAAAGTTAAGGAGAGTAAATAAGTAGCAGGTTGCAGCATGCACCTGGCGAAGAAGGGCATGGATATGTTGCACTAGCAGCAGGAGCGCAAGTCAAATTCTGGAGTCCTCTACCTCTATGCGTGTGAGTAAAAATATCTGAGTAAGTCGGCTGTCTAGTAGTATTCTAGAGTCATCTGTAACCAAAAATCTACTAGTGTGTATGTCGGTTGTGCTGCCTATGTGTACGTGACTTTTGTTGAGAGAACAGAACAAGTTAGCAGCTGCTCTGTTTTTGAGCTGAACGTTTCCTCCTCTGTTTCTGTCCCTGTCCAAGCTTTCAACAAGTTAACAGTGGTGCTCGGTAGCACCAATACTCGGGACGCCCAACCTCTCCGACACGTTCCCGCCGATCGCCGGCCTCGACGTCCAGGGCCTGCGCGAAAGGATGACGAATCTGTTCACCATCATGTATTTCGGGAAAGATGAAATATCGGAAGTCACCGATAAACATGAAATATCAGGAATTTCAGAAATTTTGGCCAACAAAATTTGAACTTTTTAAAAGTATTGATATAATTTCACAAGATATTGTCTCAAATCAAGAAAACGTGACGTTTGCATATGCAAACAAGACAATTTAGACGCATTAAGGTGGTCAAAGGTGGAATTTCGGTGGTACTGTTCATTTCGATTTCATTTTGAACCCCACCGAAAAAGACGAAATGTCGGATATTTCGGTGAAATTTTGCTGAATTTTTTTTTCCTAGCCGCCACTTTGACGAATAGGTTGCTCTGAGGCAACGCGAACGGGAAGCCGGTGGACCAGGCAAGAATGACATGCAGGAGGGATCCGTGCTAAGCCATGATGCCTTGAGAGTGCTCCTCAGCGTACGTGCTCGTCTCATCTCCTCTAAAAAATCATATGCATGCATATCTAGCCAGAAAATAGATCAATCATGTTAACTATCTGATTTAATTATTCAACAACAATGAAACAATGATTGATGTTATGTTATTCTCAGGACTTATATGGCGCTGGAGCAAGCACGACAGCAGCCCTCATCGAGTGGGGAATGGTGGACCTGATTCAGAACCCTGAGGTGGTGCAGAAGGTCAGGGACGAGCTCACTACGGTTCTTGGCGAGAAACCACCGATCGAAGAATCGATCATTGCCCGGCTCCCTTACCTTCAAGCTGTCGTCAAGGAGATCCTTTCGTCTGCGGATGGTGGTGCGTTGGTACCTCGCAAAGCAGAGGCTGACATTAAGGTGAACGGCAACAGGATCCCCAAAGGCACCAACTTATCCTGAACACGTGGGCGATCAACCAGAGTTCCGAGGCATGGGACGACGCAGACAAGTTCATGCCAGAGAGGTTCATCGGCGGCGAGACTAGGAGCTATATAGGCCAGGATTTTGGGGTGATCCCGTTTGGTCTTGGCCGGCGCATTTGCCCCGGGATGCCGCTTGTGCAGAAGCTGATACCCCTGATTCTTGGCACCCTTCTACATAGGTTCGAATGGACTCTGCCTGCGAAGGCCAAAGTGACTGGGATTGACATGACAGAGAGGTGTGGGGTGGTTCTGTCACCAGTAAATCCCCTCCAAGCCATACCAAAGGAAATATGAGTTCTACAGGGTGAATTCTATCCAGTAATTCTGTGCTTGGTTCTTTTATAGTTAGCTGGTCTTCCCGGCAATTTAGTTGTCAGTTTTTTGTTACCTGAGTGAAATTTGTACGAACCCGTAGCACAATATATGAAATAAAACAAGCTAAGTTACTCGTTGCAGCTGCGCAAGGGTTTCGTGTCACGGTGTAAGTGCATTTATACTATATATTCTTATTCACATTTTACAATGTACTAGCAGAACAATTTTCATTGAACTCATATATTTTTAAATTTCACTTTTTGGATGTTGACCGGAGGTATCTTGCAACAAGCATATGCTACTAGAAGTTAATTTATATTATGACTAGGTGAGTGCCCATGCGTTGTAACGAGATAAAACATTATGTAATTTATGTAATATAGTTGCTTAAGAGATTATTACACTGTAGAACCAGAAAATAACATTGGCAACTCGCAGAATACATTGGATTGTCTAAATTTACATGTGTGGTGCATGCTGGCATGGCTGTATGAATATGATATCATTCATATTATCTCTATGAAATAATAAGTCATATAGGGTCTGATTGGCAACCTGGAGGTCCCTAGCCTGCACCGTCACAACAACACAGAGGCACTATAGCGGCGGACCCAAAAATCGCCTAGCGGCGGTTTTAGTTTAGGACCGCTGCTGTAGGATGTCGTGCGGTACTGTTACCAAGATGTCCGCCGCTAAAAACATTTTCTAGCGGCGGCTCATAAAGCAAACCGCCGCTAAAAATTGAGCTATTTGTGGCGGCGGTTTGTCTTTGCCACCGCCGCTAGAAATGCATTTTTAACGGCGGACTTAGAGAATAATGCCTCTACAAATGGGTTTATAGCGGCGCTTGTCTTTCTGTCTGCCGCTACGAACATCTGCGGCGCATTTTTGTCTCTTATCCCATGAGCAGAACAGAGAGGCGCTTTGTCTCTTCTCTCACGCGCCGAACAGAGGCGCATTTTGTCGCCTCTTTCACGAGCTCCACAGCGGCGGCCGGCGTTCTTATCCATTCCGCCTCCACTCCGTCTATAAAACCAGCGCCGCGCGCGTTAATCCACTCCACAGCTCGCCGGCCACACCATCACCTCCAGTTAGAAGCTCGACGAGCACCCCGTCGCCTCCCTTGTCCCGCAAGGTCTCCTCTCGGCGCCACGCTCGCCGCCCGCTCCTGCTCGAGCACCCTCACCGCCATGTCGGGCTCCAGCTCGCGCTCCCGCCGCGTCGAGGGAACCCAGCCGGTGACGGAACCGTTGAACCCACCTCCGGCCACCAACGACGGCTCCACCAACGGCTTCGTCTCGTGCGAAGCCTCTGACGAGAGGCTCCGCATTCGTAGCCGAGCCAGTCCCTCTGGCAAGCTCACCTTCTTTTGCCCCATTTGCCCCGGAATCGAGACCGATTGCACAGGGCGGATGATGATGCATATCTTTGAGATGCGCCGTTCGGAGGACCCGAACGCGGTGGGGAGGAACCGCCACCACATCCTGGCTGGCAACCTCGGCTACGGCCTGGACTAAATGTGCGTTAGCTTCGACGACTGCGAATAATGGAGGAAGAAGAAGGTAGCTGCCGACGACCGGGCAACATGCGGTGGCTATATTTGGGAAGCAAGACTGTGTGCTAGGAGCGTGTGCACCCGACCACTAGTACTTGTTTAGTTAATTAGGTCTTTGTTAATTAGCTAGGGAGCGCCATATGTGGCTTGTTAATTAGCTAAGTAGCTAGCTAGTTTATTTGTTAGGTGTTTCCTTTGTCGTTGTTGGCTTCTTATTTGTTTATGTTGCATGTTGTCTTAGTGTAATGTTATATTTAATTAGCTTCTTCCTCGTGTATTTGTAATTTATGTGCAAGTGGCTATGTGACAGCACCAAAAAAAATATTATTCCACTTTAGTAGCGGCGGTTCATATTGCGAAACCGCCGCTGCCGCTAGAAATAAATATTATTAGCGGCGGTTTCAGCAAATAACCGCCACTGCTAACGATTTATAGCGGCGGCCTTATTAACGGGCCGCCGCTACAAAGGGAAGGGGGTATATATAGCCCCTCGGGCCGCTCTCTTCACTCGAACAGAGGCGGCCCAAAATTTTCCAAAATTCAACATAAACGAGGGGGGAAGGTTTTGAAGTCGTTTTTTTTGGATGAGATTGTAGATCCAGGTAAAACAAGCTGATGCCACGTGTTTGTTTCGCATTTTGTGTTAAATTCGAGCTAAATTTTGAGTTTCCATGTTTGGCGGATTTCATGAAACTCGGCCAAAATTCGCACGTTTTGTGGTGTTACTGTGGCTTTGGATCGTAGTTTTGGACATCCTTTATCATGTGCTACCATTAGTTTCAATTTTTAGTGGTTTTGTTAAACATTTTATTCTTCATGAATTAGATGAAGGTATTTATAGTGTCATTTTTTTTTGGTTGATTATGAGATGCGGCCAAAATGATATGTTATTTGTTTTGACATTTTAAGCATTCTTAGGTGCAAGATGGAATGAGATTGGATGTACAAGTTGGCAAGGCTGGGGGGACAGTTTCTCCTTCATCTGTCAGAGTTCATCGAAGCTGTGAAACAACATGCTAAGCGTGAAGGGACCGTTGATATATATTGTCCCTGCATTGACTGCAAGAATCAAAGGCTTTGGACGGATATGTCTCTGATCACTTCGCACGTGATTAAGAGAGGGTTCATGCCGGGGTACAAGACATGGACCAAACATGGTGAAATGGAAGAGCCGTCAGATGGGGCTTACGTTGAGGTCGAGGAGTCAGTTGAGGTGGATCAGGCATCATATGGGGTGGACCCTGGTGGGGTACAATTTCAGTCAGGAGTAGAAGACGATTCTTATGAGACTGATAATGATTTCGATGTCGAGGAAATGTTGCGTCATGTCGAACCGCAAGTGTTAATGGCTGGCACAGCAAAAGGACTTGATAACTTTGAGACACTTGAGAAGGCATCGAAGGACCTTCTTTTCGAAGAATCAAAGGGATGTGATAAGCAGTACACTGTGTTGCGCAGTGTCCTTGAGCTTATGAAACTTAAGGCAATGCACGGCTGGTCTGATGCTAGTTTCACTCATCTGTTGCAAATGCTTGGAGATATGTTGCCGAAGCCTAACTCCCTGCCAAACTCCACATATTTCGCAAAGAAGCTGATATCCCCGCTCTCGTTGGGCGTGCAAAAAATTCATGCTTGTCCAAATCATTGCATTTTGTATCGTAAAGAATACGAAAATGCTGTGCGATGTCTGAGGTGCAATCGTAGCCGTTATAAGAGGCATCCCGACTACGATGGTGCGAATGATGAAACTGCAAGAGGTAGAAAGACGGATACAAGGAAGAAGCAAGGACGGAAGAGAAAGAAGAATAATAACATCGATGCTGACGATGACAGGAAGATTCAAGCTCTTGTTATGTGGTACCTACCAGTGGTTGATTGTTTGAGGCGTTTGTTCGCAAACCCGAGAGATGCTCAACTGATGACATGGCACATGCGTAAGGGGGATGATAAGATTCGTCATCCTGCTGATGGCGGTCAATGGAAAAACTTCAACAATGCGCATCAAGACTTCGCCAATGAAGCAAGGAATATAAGGTTCGCATTGAGTACAGACGGAATGAATCCGTTTGACCAAATGAGGAACCCTCACAGCACTTGGCCAGTGTGCATGTCAATGTACAACATCCCTCTGTGGTTGTGCCATAAACGCAAGTACATATTGTTGACATGTCTTATATCTGGGCCTGAGCAACCAGGTATCGATATAGACGTGTTTTTGGAACCCTTGATGGAAGACATGCAGAAATTATGGTTACAGGGGGTACGTATGTGGGATGAGTATAAGCGAGAATACTTTACCCTGAAAGCGATCATTTTTGTCACAATAAATGATTGTCCCGCACTCAGAACGCTATCAGGACAGGTTAAAGGCAAGGCGGCTTGTGTAGTATGCGTTGACGATACATCCCATGTCTATCTGCCATGTTCAAAGAAGCTAGTGTATATGCGACATCGATGGTTCTTACCGAAAAACCACGAGTATCGCCAGCAGCCTCAAAAATTTGATGGTACAGTGGAGGAAGGTAGAGCACCCCGACGTTGCACTGGTAAGATTGTGTTTGAGATGGTCAAAAACCTCAAGGTTGTTTACGGAAAGTGGCATAATGGTGCAAACAAGTCTGCAGCTCCAAAGGATATGCCATTTAAGAAGCAGTCAATATTCTTTAGGTACCTCGACTACTGGAAAGAGTTGGAAGTGCCTCATGCCATCGACTGGATGCATGTTGGTAAGGGTGTTTTTGATAGCTCTAGCGGACTGTTAACGGACAAACCTGGGAAGACAAAGGACGGCCTCAGGGCACATAGAGACCTAGTCGAGTTGGGAATAAGGCCGGAGCTACACCCCCAAGAAATGGCAAATGGAAAGTTCTACCTCCCCCCGCAAGCTACACCCTTACGACAGAGGAGAAAAAAGCTTTCTTGAAGTGCTTAAGGGATATTAAAGTCCCCATCGGTTACTCGTCGAATGTGAAGAATCTTGTTAACATGCAAGAGTTGAAGATATGTGGATACAATAGTCATGATTGCCATACAATGCTGTCGGTGTACCTCGCTATCGCAATCCGAGCTATCAAACCAGAGTACGTAAAGTTGGCAATCACACGGTTATGCTACTTCTTCAATGCAATCGGGAAGAAGGTGATAAGTTTAGACGAGTTGGAAGCTCTACGGACCCACATCAAGGAAACAATGTGCATGCTTGAGATGTGCTTCCCTCCATCATTCTTTGATACGATGGAACATTTCATGATTCATATAGTTGACCAGGTCTTTGCACTTGGGCCTGTCTACCTACATCACATGTTTCCTTTTGAGCGGTTTATGTACGTTATGAAACGATATGTACGGACCCGATCCCACCCAGAGGGTTCGATGATTGAGGGCTACACCACGAAGGAGGTCATTGAGTGTCTCTTGGATTACATTAAAGATGGAAAGTCGATTGGACTTCCAGTTCTTCGTCATGAAGGAAGGCTATCAGGGAAAGGGATTTCTGGTAGGAAATCATTCCAAGCTCGTGATTACACAGAGGTGGACAAAGCTCATTTTAGCATCTTGCAACAACTTTGGATTGTCCAGCCATTCTTTGAGCAACACCTACTTGAGCTTCGCAACAACAATAAGGATTGCGCAGATGCTTGGATAATAAACGAACACAAGCGTTCGTTCACCACTTGGTTCAGTAATCAGGACCTACCAAGTGGTGATACAGTCGATGAGAAAATGTTGAGGAGGCTGCCTTGTCAGCCATCAATGTCTGTTGTTACCTTCCAAGCATACGACATCAATGGGTTCACCTTTCATACCATGCAGAAGGACAAAAGGAGCAACTGTCAAAACTACGGTGTTCGAACAGAATCCTATGATGCAGATGGCACGTTGACTTCATACTATGGGTACATTGAGGAAATATGGGAACTAGACTACGGAGAAAATTTACAGCTCCCCATATTTCGATGCAAGTGGGTCAAACCAGCCGGTGTGCGAGTAGAGGAATATGGGTTACAAATCGTTGATCTCGCCAATGTAGGTTACAAAGATGACCCTTGGATACTTGCTCGGTCCGTGGAACAAGTGTGGTACGCACCTGATCCTGGTAATCAAAAAAAGTCCATCGTTGTTCCTGGGAAACAAAGAATTGTTGGTGTAGACAATGTGGAAGATGAATCTGACTATAATCAGTACGACGAGGTGCCATTTTTCATTGATCCATATAACTTCAAACTAATCAAAGCAAGACTTTCCTATTCAACAATCATGCCTTACATGCGCACTGATTGCGACGAAAAAGTAGTCAAGGGGTGACTGATAAGCTCTTTGATATGTAACATTTTGTATGTAACAAATGAGATCATGGACTGGCTTATGTAATGGTATTCCAGTTTGTTGACAACCAAAATTGACAATCTGGAAAACCGGATGTTCCGGTTTACCAAACCGGAAGTTCCGGTATTGGATGGCTGACTATGGTCAAAATTGTCTAAATTGATGCTGACATTTTTTATTTTACAAATATGGTGTTTAAACATGTTTACAGGTTGTGGGTATTATTCATGTGCATTTTGGCTAAATTTTACTCAAAGAACAAAGAAGTGCTTGAAAATGCAAGAAGATGAAGCCAAATGATGAATTTGAAGTGTCCATGATGAAGCCCTCGTCGAGACGATCGAAACGGATGTATGGATTGCATGAATTGGAGTTCGAACGAGGAACTTAGGCATCTGGAAGATACCAAGAGTTTGGACAGTCCGGTTTCGGCAGATTCAGCCGCGCGTTGCTGCAGTAGGCGGAACTAATTTCTGGTTGTGTTTTTGAAGTATAATTTTTGGCGGCGGTTTGTGATGACGTCATACTCCGCCGCTATTGCTTTTCATTACTAGTGGCGGATTGGTGACGTCATTCCAAAACCTCCGCCTTAAATGTTTCTATAAGTACCTTGTCATCCCCCTCCGTTGAACCCTAATCCCCGGCGCATCTTGACCACGCCGTCAGGCTACCGAATTTCGCCGCCGCCCCCGACGACCTCGGCGCGGCTCTCTCCGACGACCTCCACGCGCGCCCCTCCCCGATGATCTTCGCATGGGCCCTCTTCGCGTGGGCCTCCCCGACGACCTCCACGCGCGCCCCTCCCCGACGACCTCCGCGCGGGCCTCTCTGACGACCTCCACGCGCGCCCCTCCCCGACGACCTCTGCGCGCCCCTCTCCAAGGACCTCTGCACGCGCCCCTCTCTGACGACCTCCACGCGCGCCCCTCCCCGAGGACCTCCACGCGCGCCCCTCCCCGACGACCTCCACGCGCGCCCCTCCCCGACGACCTCCGCCGCGCCCGACGACCTCCCCGACCTGCAGGTCAGTGCACCCCTTCCTTCCCTGTCTTAGAAAATGGTTGATTGTCCGGTTGTTATTTCAATAAAATTCAGTCATTTGTGCCTTGCCCTGCTCTGCCATGTTCAATAGGCTTTATTTGGTGAAAATTACACAATGGTGAAGTAAGCAAAGGAGTCCATAGTAGATATAAGTAAACAATGGTGACTACATTGTGGTTGCTATTAGTTCAATCAAATTCATAATTTGTGCCCTGCCCTGCGATGCCCTGCTGTGCTAGCTTAGGTCAATCATCTTCATAATTTGTGCCCCTGTCCATAGTTATTGATAGGTTTTACATGCAATTTTCAGTCTTGTAACCCAAAAAAATTAGAACATGTCGAATTCAAAAGATGGGCAACCATCGCCCGTGGCTGGTAACAAGCAAATTGAGTACAGCCAAGACGATGTGGAGGCCGATGGAGATGCCAACTCCGGTGCTGAAAATGAAGGCAGCGAGAGCGACATGTACGAGGAACCTGAATCTCCCTCTCCTCGGGTTCGTCGACAAAAACCCACAGAAGACGACCTAGACGCCGATTATGTTGCTCCCGATGAGGTGTGCGGTCAATGGTTCACTTTTGTTATCAATTCGCTGTCATTTCAAACCTCATTGTCCGTAATTGAACTCTACTTTTCCATGTAGACGCAAACTCGACGGAGCGCCCGCCGCTTATTGAAAGAGGCGGCGGCCAATGCTCCCCTTGAAGAGGACAATGAAGAAGTGACTGCCGAACCGAGCCCATTGAAGCGCAAGCGCGGTCAACGGTCGGCAAACAAGGCTGAGGGCACGTTTGACGTCATTACGATAAATCCCGTTGATGGGAAACCAACGCAACCTGATGGTATATGCGCAAAGTGGCGCAACCGTTGTGGCGTTGTCTGCAGGGATAGCTGCAGAATAATCTAGGTCAATTGGCGCGTAGTGCCGGAGGACCGTAAAGAGGAAATGTGGAAATCGGTCAAGAAGAAGATCCGCTTCCCTACAAAATTTGAGAAAAAAGCCAGATGGGCTACAATGAAAGAGCTGAACAAGATATTTCGTGATTACAAGGCGAAGATGAACTGCACTTATGTGAAGGAGGGTCTCATCCCCCACCCCCCCCCCCCCCCCCCCAATGGTCATGGGAAAAATCACCAAAGACGATTGGCTTTTATTTGTTCAGCAGAAGACCAGCCCAGAGGCTTTGGAGTTGAGTAGGAGGATGCAGGAGCTGAACAAGATGAACAAGTACCCAGTGCACCTAGGACCGGGCGGTTACCAGGCCAAGATACCCATATGGAGGGAGCAGGAAAAAAAAACGCAAAGAAGAGGGGAAGCCCGACCCATTTCCAGAGGGTACAGAGGAACGTACCAGGAACTGGTGTCTTGCTCGCTCGGACCTAACTGATGATGGCCAGCTCATTTTCAAGGACCCTGGTGTTAATGCAATACTGGAGAAGATAAAGGGTCCAATCTAGAAGGAAAAGGAGCTAGGTCTTTTTAAGCCAACATATCATAGGGACACACTCACGAAGGCTCTAGAAAAGGACGAGCACGGAGGCCGCATACGAGGTCTTACGTCATCGGGGTCCTAGAAAGATGGTTTTCCGGAAGCGTCTGATGGCTCCTCGGGCGGCTTGTACAAGAAGCATCACTTCTACAAGAAGGGCATTGCGGCCACATCTCAGGATGAGTTTTGTTCAAGTTTTGTTGACTTGGCATTGAAAAACCCAGAATTGGCCGTGCCACCTGCTCATCTTCTACCGGTGGAAGTAAATATGGAGAAATCGATGGGTATGATTCAAGCAAATAGGCCATCAGCGCAAGTTGGGGGAACACACCAGACACGGCAAAAGATCACTGAGAGCGCTCCATGTGAGTTGTATATCCCATATGGCCATAAGGGGAAGAAATTGCTAGTTGCGAGAGGCATGGCACTTCCAGGTGACACAGTACACCACCGAGCAATTCCCGATGGCTACGCCAGGGTGAGCGTCTCTGATATAGTACCTGGACATGAGGACTACGATATCGAAGTCCCATTTGTTGAGGAGGGGATAGAAACTCTCCAGGACGCTCTCAACACTTTCATCATGTGGAACCAACAATATATTGTGTGCGGCAGCTCAACTCCACGGCCGTCTCCAAAGTCCTGTCACGATTCTCACCATGCTAGCCAAACTGGTAGGGGCGAGGCCAAGGATGGTGGGCACCAGTCTCCTTTTTCAGGGGCAGCTTCTGGAACCAAAACTGGTCACGATGATGACTGGAGCCCTCGACTGGACAACAGAAATATCGATGATGAGTGTGCAAAGCCACCCAGTCCTAAGGGCGATGACAAAGGAGTCGAGGTTGATGGTCCGAACGCAAACAATACGAATGAAGGTGACAAACTAGACGAGGTTGCAGCTGCTACGGCACCTATTACTAATGATGCAGACAAAAGGGCCGACGTTGCAGCTGCTAAGTCGCCTATTACTGATGAGGCTAACAAAAGGGCCGACGTTGCAGCTGCTAAGTCGCCTATTACTTATGCGGCAGACAAAAGGGCCGACATTGCAGCTGCTAAGTCGCCTATTACTGATGAAGCAGACAGAAGGGCCCCGGTTGAACGTGCAAAGTCTCAGCGCAGTCATGAAGCTGACAACACGCACGAAGCTGACAGCCCGGCCTTGACGGGTCAACAAGAGCAGCAAAAACAAAACGGCGTTGTGGAGATGTACTTGGAGTTATTAAGGACGAGATGGAATGTGCATCCCACGCATCCGGTTGAAAACGTGGTTAAACCAATAGACTGTCGCGAGAAAATCTCCTATGAGGATCTGCACGACGACGACTATCCCAAATTTGAGCTGGGCAAGCCTCTTCTGCCAAGTCACCGCTTCAACAAAGAACTTCCCTGGGAGATGCATAAGATGCATGAATGGTACATGACGGCTAGCATGGAAGGAATTAGCTACGTCACTTTGAAGGTTCCCCGGGAAATCTTCAACTGCGACACACCACCGTTGCACATAATGTTTTCCGATTTGCACGATATGTACCGTTTTAGTAAGGTTGATGTCAACTTCGTAACCCTATGGTGCATGTAAGTGTGTCCATCCTTTTCGTATTTCTTCATTTTGTATTCCTTGCAAGTAAATCATGGGTATCTGTCTGTGTAGATTGAACAGTACAGACCAACAGCGGCAATGGTTTCATACGAAGAAGAGGTGGAAGATCGGCTACCTAAGCCCTATACGGATTTCTCAATCCATTATCAACCCAAAGGTTGATGGCAAAGCACAGTTTGCAAATAAGACTCCAAAAGAGCTAGAGCAGATCAAGAAGAAGATGACAAATGAAAGGAGGGGTGCGGTCGCGTCGTATGTTTATGATTGTTTCATGAAATGGCAAGACAAACAAATCATTGTTTGCCCCTACAACTTGAAGTGAGCTCTTCACTATTATTCCTCTCTCTCTTCTCGAATATGATGAAATAGTAAGTGACTTACTAACGTCCCACATATGTTTTTTTAGCGAGCATTGGATATGTTTTTTGCTAGTCCCAACAAATGGGTGGTGTCAAGTGTTGGATAGTGTATACACTGACCCAGATAGCTACAAGGATATCGTTAGCTTCTTCAACTGGTAAGCAGCTTCTTCAACTGGTAAGCAGCTTCTTCAAATTTTGTACCACTAGCCCGCTTAATTTTGTCTAACAATACTTGTTTCCATTTCCATAGCGCTTACAAAAACTATGTCAAGGACGGAGGTGTAGGCAGCCCAAAACGGCCGAATAAAATGTACTTTCGTCACAATATCCCATGGGTAAGATACCAAATGCACCCCTCCATCCCATGAGAAAAATATCTCTTTTGACATATCTCGATCTAACATGTCTTTGGCTATTTGCAGTGCTACAAGCAACCTGCGGGTAGTGTACATTGTGGATACTACACATGCTGGTTTGCCAGAAGTCATTCTAAGTACTTGGATCGCGTTGTAGAACTTTCTAAGATAGAGCAGGAAGAGATTGTAAGCATTTCATGTTCCTTACTCAGTTTTACTTTTCATATTCATTTCATTGTTCAATAATGAAACACTTTGTCATGTTGTTGCTTGGGAAAAAAAGGCTTGGTGGTTGTTGTTGTTGTTGTTCAATAATGAAACACTACTCTTACACAACTCTTTGTCATGCAGAAAAAGAAGAGGCAGTAAAAAAAGGTCGTGCAGCAAGGAACTTCTCATCTCAGTGAAGCCCATTTGTTGGTAATTGTCGCTAACATGTGTCGGTTCCTTTTACGAGAGGTCATTCATCCTGAAGGTAAGTACTTCAATGATTTGGATGACCTAGCCATTTTTCACCGAGACCTTTGTCTTTGGTGTGGTTCAAGGCAACCATATGAGCCACAAAATGACAACAATGCTGTACAACTTGAGGACTTAGATGAGGACCTCCCACCCATTGATTCATAGTTAGCCTACTTTTATTCAAAGTTTTGTAATATTGTAACACTTTGTGTATGTGGACCTCCAATTTTTTGCTGGTTAAACATTTCTTGATATGTTATCATATTCGGCACAGTTGTTTGTAATCAGTAATGATATTTTATCTGTGATCTGGTATTTCTGGACATGTTATCCGAATTATTTGTTTTATTTTTTTAAAAAAACACTTTTTAGCGGCGGACTGTAATACCACCCGCCGCAACAAACCGGTCAAACCGCTGCTACAGATGCCTTTGTACCGGCGGTTTCGTCGCAGACCGCTGCCACAAAGGCGCTGTAGCGGCGGCTTAATTTTCAGTCCGCCGCTAGAGACGACGCCAGTAGCGGCGGATGGCATTATGAACCGCCGCTAAAAACCAGGTTTGTAGCGGCGGTTTGTGAAAAAACCGCATCTAAAGACTCGTTTAGTAGCGGCGGCTTTTTCGACCCGCCTCTATAAACTCGATTTGTAGCGGCACTCGCGTAGCGGCGGACTAGTGGAACCGCCGCTACAGAGAGTTTTGCTCCGCCGCTACAGAGCGTTTGTGTTGTTGTGCGTCCTATAAGGCTAGGCTGAGCGCACCCAGGCTTCGCAGATGCAACATTAGTTTAAGGGCGTGCAGAGGGTCTTCTTGCATCGTGGGGGCCTGGCTGAGAGAGCCATGCAGCTTACTAATCACTGAGAAAAGTATAAGATGCTGCACCTGAAGATGCGATGCAGGCAACCTCAATCAACCAATCGGACTCATAGAGAGCAGGAGTAGCACACGCTTAACATTATTACAATTCAAAAGTCAATCGGCCTATGAATAAATCCTGGTTTTTTTCAAGCCAACCTGTCTAATTTGAATATTTCGTGTTTTGCCACAAAATCTCACCAAAATACTTTCGATTCGCAGCAGCATTCAGTTAATATTTCCCCACAGCTATGTAACTCTACATAAACTTAGATGAATTAATACAATGAGTAAGCGGTAAATTGAGTCAACGATACAAACCACTTGATTGAAAAATTGAAAGCCACTGATTATCTTTTTATGATGAATAGAAATATTGTACTTGCCTATTCCTATTCATATATGCCTTCATCTTTCTGCCTGGAAAGAATGAACATACACACTGCCAGCA
This sequence comes from Eragrostis curvula, assembly GCA_007726485.1. Taxonomy (NCBI): domain Eukaryota; kingdom Viridiplantae; phylum Streptophyta; class Magnoliopsida; order Poales; family Poaceae; genus Eragrostis; species Eragrostis curvula. Next base: position 19,213,794 of record RWGY01000051.1, on the reverse strand, counting down.
TGAAATAAGTTATGCATCAGAAACAAGGGGGCGCTGAAGGATTAAATTATATCTAAATGTCTTCAGACCACAAGTACAATAGGTGGGAGAACGAACGAACTGTGCTGAGGTGAAGGAACACAATCGTACGCCTGCAGTACAGTACGGAACGAACAACGGGCTGGTATCGCATAAGAAGAGGAGGGCCACATAGGCCTAAATTGTTGCATGTACTGACGTCTCAGCAGTGATGAAATCCGTCAGAGAATGACGGCGGTGCGACAACGCTGGTGAAATTCGGCTTGCTTGTGCCTCCTCCTGCTGATATCACACTGCTTGATAATGGCCTGATATCGCACTGCTTGAGAATGGCACTGTTTGGGGGCGGCGAACAGAGGCGCATCGCTGGGGAGGGGCACCCGGCAGGGTGGTTCGCTGAGGGCTCGTTCGGATGCTCTTCGAATGACCCGGAATGCGGCTTTTTCCGATCGGATTGGCTTGGCCATGTCTGAATCCTGCCAAGACCAGGAAGGGATGTTCAGTTTAGCTTGGGACGGAATGAAACATAAGCCGGAACGACCATTTCAGCTCTCTATCCACCCGGAACGCACCCATGTCCTCTACCCTCCAGAACAAATCCTCTAACATGAACATGGATCGAGTGACACAGGTGGAATCACCTGTTCCTGCATGAACCAAACGAGCCCTGATAGGGACTCCGGGCAGGCTGTGCTGCGTCCTCGAGTAGGATGACCGAGGCACGGGAATGCTCGGCCTATGCGAGTAGGAGGGCCAAGCACCGGGAACTTAGAAGCCGGGCACCAGAGGAGCGGGAGACTGACGGCAAGCGATAAACCGACATGCAGCGGCGGCGAATTGAGTGGAGAGGGCAGCGAATCCGATGATGGAGGAGAGCGGGGGGGGGGGGGGGGGGGGGGGGGCAACAGGGTGGCTAAGTGAAGGGGCTTCAAGAAACAGCATCCTCTGGTGCCCGGCATCTCTAGGATTTTAGAGATTATGCAACCACTTATCATGCTCTCATTCACTAGAAGTATATCACCGATGTGAGGGGGCTAGCAATGTGAGCAAAAAATAAAAATCGGCAGAATCCTTTGAAATTTGAGATTTATGCAAATAAGTGTTTGGATCTCTTTTAATTTCAGGCCCAAAGACTAGCACGCAGCTAAAGCTGTGTTATCGTCTTATCGATCGATGTGATGCACATTTTTCTTCTCTTTATTCCGTCTTAATAAAAAGACAGACCACCTGGTACATCTCTACAACTTAATAAATAAAGGATCAAGACACTCACCTTAATTTGCTCAATGCTTTAACGATTGATCTTCTGCCTAATGTGATCTTTCAATGGTATAAATGGAAATATATGTATCGCTTTATGCTTGGGAGCATATGCTTACTTGGAGGCTGGTCTTTAATTGAAGCTTCGGCCTCAAGCTCAGAAAGATTTTCATGGCCCATTTGTTTTATGCCGCTCTTCATGTATGTTTTTTATATTTTTTTTTTTGTATATACTAAAATCACCACAACATCTTGCTATTTGTCATGGACATGCATCAACCCTACGGTGGATTGTTCCCAGCGACATGCATGAATATTGTTTTCCACGCATACGCCTACACACTCGCATGCACATCCTATGCTTATAAACCTTTTTTGTTAAACACAGTATAGAGGTAGACAACTCACAAAGACGCACGAGTGCTTACTCCTATAAACACACACACAACACATATATCTATGAGTGCCTCCAAAAGACTAGGCTGGCGGATGATCTTGTGATCATCATGGGTGCCTCGTTGTCGACAGGGATGTCATACTAAAAGAATAAATAGCCGTAAATGCAACATATGTGTTAAATCTAGGACTTAAACCCTGGTGGGTTTGATTCCATCACAAACAACATCATGGTTGATAATAGCCAAATGACGGTTAGTCGCTAAAGAGGCCTTAACCGGGTAAGTCGATAAAAACATTTACTGACCCTCCTGGTGAGTCAATGGCCTTAACCAACTTACCGTAAGCCGATAAAGACATTTAATGACCCTTCCGGGGAGTCGTTATAAGTGACGGCGTTAAACGTTTTACCAACACACCATTTTTTTCGATTTACTGTGTGGGTTGGTACTATAAAAACCTACTGACCCTTAGTTCGATGTTGTCGGCCATGGCTCAACTCAGCACAGACCATTGGCTCCGCCCGCCCGCGCCTCCGTATCCGCCAGCCCACACCGGCCTCTTCTGCCGCACAGCTCTCGTGCCACTCACCCCCTTGCTAGCTACGCCTGCACCTGATGTTGGAGGAGCCTAGCCCTGCACGCAGATGCCAGGGGTACCGAGGCCACCCAGCCTTAGGCCAGTCTCAATGAGGCCTTTCATTTGCATTAAATTCTATGCCACATATGCATTTTTTGCTGACTTGGCAAGGTAATTATGAGGAAAGAGAAGGCAAACTTTCATTTCTTGTGAGAGGTCTTTCATTCTAATGAAAGGAAGGTGGCTCTCTTTCCTAAAATTTGTCTTGGAAACAATGAAATGAAAGTTGCCATTGAGAGTGGCCTTATGCCCTGCTGATGGTTAAGTTTTGGTTATCTAGAGTCACTACCAACAATATTCTAAAATTTTGGGTGTGTGAAAAATTTCGGTAGCTAAATTTTGGTTCGGTCTTTGGTTCACTACCCGAAATACCAATTTTTACATACAAGTTCAAGAGCATTTCACCATATTTGAATAGCATTTAGAGCATTTGATCTCTCAAATTCAAAAACTCGACCTGCCGGGGGTAAGACCGCCCCCGATGGTATTTGCTTAAGGAGAAGAGCCTCTCACGCAGGCCGAGAAAACCCCCGAACCCCCTCCCCGATCCTACACAGGGACTCAGCTGGCCGTTGTGAGCTCCGGCGCGAGTCTTTACCATGTGCTTTGACTCGAGGAAGGCGAGGGGATTTTTTTTGCACTGCAATGAACAATACCATATTTCAGATACTGTTCACTACAGTGCCACGGCGCTCGAACCCGGGCCGACGGAGCAGCGCTCCGGAGCCTGGCGGCTCTGGCCACTCGGACGAGCGCCCGCAGGCTGATCTCTCAAATTCACAACACGTAAGTTGACAAATGAGGGAGCCATGGGCCTGCAGGACGAGAAAATGGATTTTGAGGGCCACCTCCAAGATTTGTTAATTTGGCCACACATTCCACGGCACAGACTTGCAGCTCTGATGAAAGAAAAAAGAAGCTCTGATGATATGCTACCAGCAAATCAGGGCCGTCACCCCCTCAAAAAAAAAATCAGGGCCGTTCACCAAGTTGAATATGTGGCCTAGATAACACCCGCACCGCAGGTGGCTTTAACATCCACCGCTTCACCTGCGGGTCATGCAATGAACGGCCAACACAGGAGACTGCGGCTGTAGGGCTGCCTGCTAGCTCATGGGTGCTCTGGTCCTAAGCTTGAGACTCTTACCCGAACCCAGAAATTAAAAAAATGGTAAGCAAAATCTGTTGTCCGAACTCGGGCCCAAAACCTGGAGCATCGGTCTTCTCGGTCTCGGTCTCGGTCTTTCTGGATTCGGTGTTCCGGTTCCGGTCACAAAAGTTGGTTTCAGAAATAAGTGGTTGCAGCATAAAGCATAAGTTAGGCCGACATTAGTAAAAAAGCCAAGGTATCTTGACTCAGTGACGAACCTTTAATGGGAATCGAGTGTGAGAGATAATTTAGATTGAAACAAATCGTATTTTGGTTGCTATCCCCACGAACCAATGTAATCTTGAGTTGTGGCAAATAACCTTGGTATTGGTGTCCAGCATATTTTTTAAAAGCCTTCATGCCAAGTCATAAAACATTTATATTAAGACCTTCATCTAAGAATCCAAAATATTTTGATTAAGAGTTCATATAAGGAGTGGTATGTGCAATTATTAAAGCTGGCCATTTCTTTTTAATGTATAAACACATTTGGTTCCACATGTTTGCTATTCTATCATTACCCGCGTATTGAGAAGACTGTACTTTGGGCATATTATTCCTAATTAAATTATTTATTTCTTGTGCTAGCATAGTCTTTGAATAATTCTACTTGTTGCTTAGTTGTTTTTGACATATTGACGGTATGATGTTGTAATAAATTTAAGTAGGATTGTAGCATCGTGAAGGCTGTAACGCAATTCACATTATCTAAAAAATCAGTTTCTTTTCTTGCGGAGTAACATAGTACAAATGCAAACATTCATAAACATGTAGGAGTACTTACCACTATAAACACACATATGCACCATGGACCGACTTAATCTTGAGATTGAGAAAGTCATCACGGACGCCTCGCTATCGATAGAGACGTTACCTACCCCTGAAAAAATTTAGCCATAAATGCAAACGCCCCTTCAAATTTATCCAACTGAGCTCAGTTTGCAAAATAAACAAATAAATAAAATTAGTTGTCTAGCTGGGTGACCTGCTTGTCAAGGAATTTTGGTTATTTGATCTTTACAGAAAATGTGTCCCACTCATCTCTTGAAATCATATCTATTTTACTCAGCAATTTTACAAGGATCATATTCCTCTGGTATTTGGAGAAGGATCATATTCCTCTGATATTTGTTCCCAAGAAAATGTATTCCCCTCATTTGCGATAAGGCAAAAGCATCCAGAGACCAGAGGCCCTGGTGTCTCCATCTATAAATAGGTCGACAAATTGTCGTGCCGCACGGACTCGGGACTATAGTATTTTACTGCAGATATTTCAGAGCAGTAATTAGCACGAATAGTATAGTGCTACAAGATAGGCGCATGATATTTCCAGAGAGTTCAATGGTAAATATGTACCCATCCTGATGCATTTGTTACTCTCTAGTATATATGCCCACAAAGGGCAAATGCAGAGAAATGAATTATTTCGGGTGACTTGACAGTATATTACTGCTTATTAATTAATGAATGGATCATGCTTTCTTGCAGTCATCGCAGGCAATATAATGTGGGGAAGGTACGCAGGCCTGGTGAATTACCGGGTGCAGCGAGAGTCAGGGATGGGGGCAGTGTTCAGTGATGCAGGGAAAGCGGCCAAGACTAACCTGCCGGACGACAAGCTGGTTGGCAAACAAGTCAGTTTCCAAAATCCTCAACGACGGACCCGGTTAAAGGTAGGGCCTCGTCGGACACCACTGTGCTCGATCGTTTTTTCTCTAAATCTGACCCGTGAAGAATTTAGAGCAGTGTACGCTCACTATGTGTTTCCACGTAAATGAATGAAGGTCAAGTTTTCCAAATGCAATTTGAGAACTTAAATGTTGTCTGAATTAATTTGAAACAAAAAATTAGGTTTGCTCCTCTAAAGGTTTGCTGCTCTAAATTTTATGTCACAGCACCCGTACTAGTTCAAATTGTTATCATTGAGGCCAATGGTCTAATAGAGGGTCAGGTTAATATGTGCCGCCTTTGATGTATCAGCGAAGTTAGAGCATCCATAACAGATTCAACAAAACCCATCACTTATATGGCCATATTGGGAAATCAACAAATCCTTTGTGTCATAGCTAGCTGATTGAACCAGCAATTGATAAATGAGCATGATTACAATATTTTGATCAGTCTACTGGAGATGCACTTACAGACATTTCGTAGGCAGTTCGTAAATGAGGACGACTCCAAACATTTTGACCAGTTTCACCAGGAACAACATAGCCTGTCACTGTCTAACCAAAGAAATTCACAAATACGTTGATCCAATTGAATTGAATAAGTCCTCGCCTTTGGGTGGGGGCGGGTAAACTATCGTTTTGGAAAAAAATGAATGGAATACGTGATGTAGCTGTTCTATCAAGGCTTTCTCTTTGGGCTTTGATTCATATTTTAACATCTTAGGTTTCAAACCTAGCCGGTCCCAATCACACATTGTGCGGACTCTACTCCTCCACCAATATATTTACGCTTTCGTCATCTCCACGTAAAAAGGTTAACCTAATGTTGGTGATGTGGAACAACATAGTTTTATATATTGGCCTTCTCAATGGACAGGGGTTACTATGGACATGTTCTCAATGGACCGGGTGTCATATACCACCCCCTCAAAGGACCCGACATCCTCATGGAAACACCGACTTCAAATACCTTAATCGGCAAATGACCAAGAATGTTCTCCTCTTGGATCATGTCCATGTCGAGTGTCAGCCCATATACCATGCTATGTATCACTCACAGATCCCACACGCGCCATACACCTTATGTCTGCATTTTTAGTCAATGCACCCATGTAACCATGAAGGTCAGCTTTAATACCATTTATAACATCCTATAATCCAAACATAACTAGGCCGCTGAGACGATGTACGGACCCCACTTCCCCACCAACCCATTTATGCTTTTGTCATCGCTTATATAAGGTCGGTGGTGTTGGTGGTATTATACAAACTAGTTTATAGGTTGGGTTTTCTCCCACTAGACTAGCAAGGTGAGAATGAATTTTCAATTTATGAGTAGTCATACCTGTAACACCAAAACACATGTCTAGTGTTTTGAAAAAAAAGATTATAGAGTTATACTCTCTCCGCTTCAAAATATGCAGTTCTGACTATGTTTCTGGGTGTCTAGATTCATAGCATCTTCTATGAATCTGGACATATGCATGTGTAGGTTAAGATAATGTTTAATGAACCTGGTACAAAGTCAGAACTGCATATATTTTGAAATGGATGAAGTATATATCTTTAGACTTTAAATTAATGACCGAAGGCCTTTAGGAAGATTTGCACCGACAATACTCTTTCATACATCAAATGTGTAAACATCCTCTAATCCTTCTGTAGTCTTCTATATATGTCACAAGAACTATACGGCTATAGGTACGAGAGCTGATCGACCTGTATGTTTTCTTCTGTGGTATTCTATATATATGTTCTAAACGGACATGAGCCAAGAGGAGCACATTGTCTTCTACATATATAGAATGTCACAGAAGATCATATGGTCCACCCAATAAAAATTGTCTTTTGAATTTTATGTATTTTCCATGTGCACTCATTTATTAAAAATTCTCACTGCTTCCATATTTTCCTTAGACACTTCTATTGCCTCCTTTCTCTGCTCTCTCGCACCATTGAACACTTCCCTTTCCTCCCTGCTTTCTCCCTAAGCTAATCACGCCTGTGTCGATGGCTCCCATTAGAACACGGTGGGGTCGAGCAGCGAGGTGAGGAAGCCGATGACGAGGGCTCTGTTGACATCCTCGATCATGTGCTTCACGAGCTGCGGAGTTTAAACTGACATTAGCTCAGTTGGTTAAAGCCTCTAGATGTGAGGCCACCCACCAGGGTTCAAATCCTAGTGTGCACCAATTTATAGAATAAAAAAAAAATTCACTCGCTGCGTCCCATTTACTAAGTATGATCTGACCTGTGGTAGGCAGGCCCTCATATATGAGGGGGCTCAAAGCATGAGTTAAAGCCCAAATCATAGGGAGTGGCTCCCTGAGCATGGGACCAGGGTTTGTGGATTTTCTCTGCCGGGGCTCTGGTTGAGCTCCCTAAACAACAATGCCGTGGGGGCGGCCTTTCCCTCACCGGCCGAGTATTTTTTTTTTCTGGTATTAGCCTGCGTAGCCGCTCAGGCCTTGTTCGGGGCATGGAACGAACAACTTCTCCATCGGCGTGCCTCAGCCTGCATGGCCTTTAGCTATTAGGTTTTCTCTTGTGGGAGTCGATTTCTTCTACCTGGACAGTCTGGTGCTTTTCCTGTTCGTACTCTATAATCACGCCGTTGGTACCAGGGACTGTTCGCCGCCGTCCTCGCGGGTGTCCGGTTGCAGCTGTCAAGCCAAAAACGACGTATTCAATTGCCTTATTACAATATATCAGGTACGACACAATTTTCTCCCATCTTGTATCAGTATCCACCTCATCGTCCCTATACTGAGCTGTTCTTAGGGATGTTTGTCTTCAACGTAATTGGTCTGCCTCATTCTCTGGATTGTCTGAAATTACAGAACCCTATGATTTTTTAAAAAAGACTGAACTATAAGATTCGTTTCCTGTTCTCTGCCGTCAATTACAGAACCCAATTATTTTTTTGAAATACTGAATCATATCAAAATTATAGCGATTTATAGATGGTTTACTGTGTTCTTGGATGATTTTCACATATTCTGATCAAACAACAATTTTAGATTATTTTTTGTATGCGATGAACAATTTTAGATTTTTTTTTCTGTATGCGATGAAATTCATAATACATGCTGCCACTAATAATTTTTCCACTCAAAAACGTCCTAGAGTACCAAACAATTTATATTGAGTATTGACCTGTACTTCTCCGTCTATTCATTTAAACGACTTTTCATAACTTCCTGTAGCATTGGCGCATGCATATGATATATTGTAATGAGGTAAGTTAATTAAAAGTAACTGTTGTCTCTTATATTGTTAGCAAACCGTTTATGTTTTCGATTGGATTCACCAATTCCATTTCTGCTAATTTTGCTCGTCAGGAGTGCACTGGTAATGGAACTTACTCCTGACGAGCAAAAAAAGGAAAATGGTAGTCAAGCTCATTTGTGGGCATTACAAAACAGTTGGTTGGGTACATGAGGGTATGCACATGGTTTCATGCAATGTTCTTAAATGTTTCCAAGAACTCATTTAACGTAGTTGTGCACATCTTATTGTTCACGAGGCGCATAAATTGCTTGCACAAAACAGAATGCATTTTCTTTTCTTCTTTTTGGAGGCCATGTGCATGCTGACCTTGCTTCACAAATCATTGAAATTATGTGTGCTAAGAAGCAACCTGTTTGCTACGAGCATAGAAGAATGCAAAGTGAGTACCTGCGATTAAAGCAAGGAGTGACTTTCTATTGGCGAAATATTCAATAAACTGCAGATGTTGTAGGTTCGATTTTGAAGATTGGGCCCTGGGGTGGTACCCGCGGCACGCCCTGGGACATCCGCATCAGCAGCAGGCCCCGCTACCTTGAGACCATAACTGTCTGCAGCACCGACATCTATGGCGGCCGCATCAACGGCTTCTTCTTCATCTACAACGACTGCATGGGCAAGTCCATCCCCTCCGGCTTTTGGGGATCTAATGCCAGCGGATACCAGGACACGGTTCGACCTTGTCCCCACGGATGCATTACATTGATCGCAACTGGCTAGTGATTCATGCTTGATCATGCTTTCGCAGATCACGATGGGCTATGGGGAGCATGTCAACTATATGTCCGGCACGGCCGACTACACCGGCGTAAGGTCGCTGACGTTCGGGACCAACAGGGGGGTGCAGCGCACATACGGGTACCAGTCGGGGTTGACATTCAGCGTGCCGCTGCGGCAGGGAGGAGGTCAGGTGCTCGGCTTCTTTGGCCGCGCCGACGCCTGCCTTGTTGCGCTCGGGGCCTACGTCGCTGTCGGCAATGCCTGCGCCAGCTGAAAGCACTGCCTAATTACGTAGTAGTTGTACAAACATGCATATGCCTGTGCTTGATCATCAAAGTAATAAATAACGCTTTACTTGGTATTAGTTCGGGCGGTTGTCCCAGCTACAACCGATTGTATGCATTAGACCGTCAACCCATGCGTCTGCACGGACTAGCAACATGTAGAAATGTGAATATATGTGTTTGTGAATATATGTGAATACAGACCAATCTGTTAGCTTCAAAAGTTTCACAAAGCTCGCTACAAATAGAAGCTCATTAGTAGCTCAGAAAGTTATAAGCCCCACGCAAACTGCTTTTCTTCCTGGTAGGAATATCATCGAGGGAGTAGTGGTCTTGCATGAAAAAATACATGAACTCCACAAGAAAAAACAAAGTGGAGTGGTTTCTAAGATTAATTTTCAGAAAGCATATGACAAAGTTAAGTGGAATTTTGCCCAGCAAACTTTGAGAACAAAAGAGTTTCTCACACAAGTGACGTGAATGGATCGAGAGTTCGAGACTTTCGTACAAGGTGGTCATGTAAATATCAAAATCAAATGACAAATTGGGTGAAAACTTTCAAACATTGAAGGGATTGTTGGGGTATCGAAGGTCCCGGTTGGACTCAGTGAAGTCCTCCAACAGGTTGTGCTTGATTGTCTTGTCGCTGCGAAGCCTTCAGAGTACTTTGACGTTCAATGGTTTCCTTGGGAAGCCCTCTTGACGCCTTGCCGTCTATTGACTCCTTGGCGAAGCCCTCCTGATGTGTCCGCGGTGCCGGACGAAGGTTCGTCTGCCCAGGCTGTTCCTTGGGTCTTTCGTTATGTGTAACACTGAAGCCCTCAATCACCCGCGATGCCGGGCGAAGGGGTTAGAGATGACAGAGAAATGTGGACGGGGTAAATGAGGTGTCTTTGGCTCGTTGCCCGAAAAACAGATGTCATTAAAGGATCCCCTCCCTTCATATTTATAGGGAGAGGAAAGATCATTATTACAGTTGTGCCATTTATCAATTCTGTTACGCTTCTCAATTGTAAGCTTAGACTTGCTTCTGCTCAGTACCCTTTGCGGCTTCTCCTGATGCCTTCGGCGGATGATATTTACCCTTCGGATAAATCAGGGAGCCTTCGGCATCATCTCCAACATTAGCCATCAATTGTTGATGTGCTTGGTAGGAACATAGCCAGAAACAATTTATTTTTTATTCTTAAAATAGGATCATGTCGTGTGCTTTCCTGATTCTTCCATGTGTTTGTCATTTTTGATTGTACTGTTTTTCCCGATTTCCGATGCTCAGCTCGGTTCTATATATACATGTTGTGATTGCCTTGTTTCTTCTGCGCTGTTTTAGCTCTTTGAACTCCTTTTGCCTTTGCTTACACTTTTTTCTACTCCCTTCGCATTAACGGGAGGCCCTTTCTTTCGACTTTTCTTCAAGATGTCTGGTAACCAAAGGTCCGACGAAGAGAATGCTAGGAAGAAAGCGAAGGTTAACAAGTCATCTTCGAAAGATGGTTCTGAGAAAGTGGCTAATGCCGCCAATCCTCAAACGTTCAATGTTGCTGCTATCTCCGCTCCTCCTCCGAAGGTTTCGTCTGCTCAGACAACTTTGGTTAAGCCACCCATTTCTATTAAGGCCCCTGCTATGTAATCTTTGTTGGATATGATCACCAATCCGAAGGGTGGAGGTCAGGTTTCCTTCACCACTAAGGTTTCGAAGGCTTCTAAAGATGCCCCTTCAAAGGGTTCCGCTGGTCCTGTGAAGAATACCTCTTCTTCCTCAGTCGATGTTGGCCAATCTGGTGTTTCTGAGAAGGCCAAGATCCAGGACAAGAATTTGGCCATTGTTGCTCCTGTGCTTGATGCCCCTGGATCGAAGGCTAAGATCCAGGACAAGACCCAAGATAAGGGTCTCGAAGCCTCTGTCGAGGCCCAGATCCAGGACAAGGATGTGGGTGAGGCTGCTGCGCCAGGTTGTTTTCATTGCGCGATATGTTTGAACTTCACCAAATTGCTGCTAATCTGGGGCCTCTTTCAGATCGTTCTGGGATTCAGCTCCCGTATGAGCCCCAAGTCCAACATCGCAACATTCTCAGCCCTTCGGCAGGTGGTGAACTTTTTCTCTATTCTATCTTTGAGACGATACAGGAAGAATTTCTCCCTTTTGACGTGACTTTTGATTCAGTTGAGGTTGCTGAGGGCTCTTCGCTTGCTTGTGACGATGTACCTGCCAATACCTTCGTCATGAGTGGTCAGGCTATTGAGCCTTTTGTTGCTGCTGCTTACAGGATTCGACTTCTTCAAGTGGAGTATGAACTAGTGCTGCAGGGTGGTGATACCCTGTATAAGTCTTTACTATCTTCGCAAGTGAAGGTGAGTTTTTAATTTTCGTTATTAGTTCTTAAGTCTTGTCGTCTGACTTTTTTTTGTGTGCCAGACTCTTGCTATTACCCATGCCTCCCTTCACCAGTATAGAGAGCTATCACGGATGAAAGGTGATCGGGATATGCTTCGCAAAGACCTTAGCGTCCTTGAGACAAAGGTCAAAGATAAGGATGAGGCACTTGCTCTTAGTGAGAAGCGCTTGGCTGATATTTCTTCGGAGAAGGAAACACTCAGTAAGTCTGCTGAAGACTTTAAGACAAATGTAGCTTCTCTGGATAAACAGGTTGAAGAGTTGGATGCATCCCTTGCGAAGGCTAGAGAAGTTAACCAAGATCTTCGCGTAAAAGTTGATGCCGCTGATCCAGAGTTTGCTGCGCTTGCCAAAGCTGAAAGGCTTCGTCTGTCTGGCCTT
>RWGY01000051.1:19189342-19201490 GCA_007726485.1 Eragrostis curvula | reverse complement strand
TGTGACCGACCGAGATGCTCTTGTTCTGTGGGGACGACCCCTGATCAGCTTCCTTAAGGTGCTCGGTGAACATTGTCAAGCTTGGCTTACTACCAACATCCCATATGTTGTCAAGGCTTGCAGGATTTTTTTGAATAACGCCATTCATCTTGCTGTTCGGGACCTCCTTACTCCTTGAAGTTGGGGGGAGTGATGCCTTGGTGAAGGCTGTCTGTGACCCTTCTCCTTTATCTCCACTGACATCACCCCTCCCACTTTGTCGAAGCCCTCGTTAAGTTCGCTGATCATATTGATGAGTCTTTCTAGAGCAGGGTTCTTGCGATCGATCGGCAGCCTCAGAGTGAGGTATAAACTTTTTCCTTGTTGGCTGTGTATGGGATTCCCCACCCCTCGGACTTGTATTTGATGAGTGTGCTGTGAAGACATGTGTTGTAAACTACATTATTTTTTGTCTTTAATTTTTGTTTGATTTTGGACTTTAGGACTCATCTGATTTTTTCTTGGAGCGAATTTGCAACTCCGAAGCCTTCGTCTGATGTCTTACTGAGTAAGTTTGTTACTCCAGAGTCTTCATCTAATGTCTCCTTTAGCGAGTTTGCTACTCCGGAGCCTTCTTCTCAGCGGTTGGCTCGTCGCGAGCTTCCAATTGAGATTTTCAGTTCTCCTTCGGAAATAATTTGTCTAGTGATTCGGAACCTTTGTCCCCTGTCGAAGGGGGCGGGGATTCCTCACATTCCCTCCAGGTAGCCTGTGGCTATTGGTAGGGTTTATAATTCTGGTTCTGATGCTTCCGAAGGGCGCGGGGCCGTGGAAGGCGAGGGTCTCGGGGACGCCGTTCTCGGGGAGGCCATTCTTCAGTCGAGGTTTCGCCAAGAAGAAGCGTGGCGGTCAAGGCGTTGCTAATGGGGGCTTTTTTGCATTGATATCTGATCCCCTCCACAAACAATGTCTTCTATAGGCATCCACCTGTTTAATAACAGTTTTATGCAGCCTGAATGTGCACATATGAAACGTCGGCATGGACGACATAACAGTGTCAACCATTTCAAGTTTACCACCTTGGGTTAAGAATTGGGCACATCCAACTAGCCTCCTCTCAATCCTTTGAACCACTGGTAGAAAATCAGCCACTGAGGGCTTGGTTAGTCCCAAAGGCAGGCCAAGATATGTGAATGGCATTGATCCACCTTGGCATCCAAAAGTATTTGTAAGAATTTCCATCCTCTCCTGACTTACATTTATAGGCACCATGACTGACTTACTATAATATACTTTTAGACCAGTGGATTCAGCAAAAGTGTGCAGTAATGATTTTAGAACAATTAGTTGACGTGGACATGCCTCCATCACTAGCAATGTGTCATCAGCATACTGAACAATAGGGAAGTCAGATCCTGCTCTCAAAGGGATTGGCAGCTTAAGAAGTCCCATGTCTTTAGCTTTGTGATAATTGATTGAAGGAGGTCAGCAGCAAGCACAAACAGCAATGGGGAAAGTGGATCTCCTTGTCTAACACCGCTCCTACAATGAAAAACCTTCCCAGGGACACCATTCAAAAGCACAGCTGAGGTACCTGATTCCATAATACCTTTCATCCACATTAGCCATCTAGAGCCCAAGCCTTTTTGCTGAAGGATATCCAGTATCACTTGATGTTCAACTTTGTCAAAAGCTTTCTCAAAATCTAATTTTAATAGTACAATCTCTTTCTTTGATTTATGGCAGATATGTAGGTACTCAAAAGACCAGGCTAGGCAATCTTGAATACTCCTTGATTTAATGAAACCATATGATTTTGATGCACTAGCTTCAGAATAACTATCTGCAGTCTATTTGCAAGGAGCTTTGTTATGAGCTTGATGGAAGAGTTTAGCAAAGAGATTGGCCTAAAATCAGCCACCATTACCTGGGTTATCCTTTTTAGGTATTAAAGTAATAAAGGACCATTTATGCTCTGTAGACAGATATCCCCCTCATAGAAGCCATTCACAAGATCATAGAAGTCAGAACAGATTATATTCCAGCATCTTTTGAGGAAGTCCCCATTAAAACCATCTGGCCCTGGTGATTTATTAGATGGCAACTCATTTACTACTTTGTCTATTTCCTCCTTTGTAAAGGGTGCTTCAAGCCATTCGAGATCTGAAACAGCCTCCATTAGTTCACTAAGATTGAACTGCATAGCTGAGAATTCTGAGGTCCCCAATCTATCTTATAGGCCTCCCATATTAGAGTGGCTTTTCTTTGATGGTCATGCACTACATTCCCAGAGTTGTCAGAGAGGCTCTTGACAGCATTTTGTCTATGCCTTATTGTAGCTCTGGCATGGAAGAAATTAGTTGGAGCATCTCCAAATTTTACCCACTTAATGTCTCCTCTCTGCTTCCAGTAGATTTTCTGATTTTTTAAGAGCTTTGCCAAATGATCTTAGGCAAGAGTTCTGAAATTCCACTCTTCCACAGATAGGTCTCTCATTTCTTCAAAGGTGTCTAACATTAGGATCAGAGACTTAGTACTAGCAATTGTGTTTGATAGATTTGAGAGATTTTTGGCCCAATCTTTCAATGCTTTCCTCAGATTTTTGAACTTGGCTGTTAACTTTCTAGCTTTGTCTTCTTGCCAGACAGGCATATCCCAGGCTTGCTTCACCACTGTGGCAAATTCCTCATGCTCCATCCAAAAGTTCTCAAATCTGAAGATTTTGGCTCTTGGAATATATGTTTGGATTTGGATCAGACATGGGACATGATCAGAAGTGTCTCTTGCAAGGGCTGAAACTGAAGTGGCTGGAAATTCAGTTGTCCAGTAGGTTGAAGTGAAGAAATGATCCAGCTTTTCTAGCAATGGATGCAACTGCTTATTTGACCAAGTGAAGTCTCTCCCTTGTAGTGGCAGTTCCACTAGTCCCTGTGCACTAATGGCTTTATTAAACATAAGCATTTCATTTATATCACCCCCTGGTCGGTTTCTCTCTTCTGGTGATCTTATTAGGTTAAAATCACCAGCTAGCATCCAATTAGTTTCAACGGGCATGTCAATCTCTTTAAGCCATTCCATGAATGAGACCTTTCCATCTGGTGTGCAAGGCCCATAGATATTAGTAAGGAGCCATTTTGTTTCAGAATGGACTGAGCATAGCTCAACTGTCAAACTATATTCATTCATGAAGGATAAGGTCCCCTGAAATCTAGCACTTTTCCACATGGTAAGACATCCACCTGAAGCACCAACTGAGGGCAGGAATTCAAATTTATCAAATTGAGGGCCACTAAAATTTCTCAGATATTTCAGATCAAAATGTTCTCTTTTGGTCTCTTGCAGACAAACTATATCACATTCTGATTCAGATATTTTGCTCCTGATAGCAGTCCACTTTGCATCTGAATTAATACCTCTAATGTTCCAACATAGAATTTTCCAATCCCTTCCCCTATTCTGTTGTTGTGTATCCATATATAACCCACCATTTGTGAAGAGGAAACCATGCGCCCAGCACATGGTCAATAGAAGTTGCATTAGGCAACATGAGCAATAGAATACCAAAGCATTTTGCCATACAGAAACACCAGCGTGTGCATTGAAGTAACTCATCATTCGTCCAGGACCAGTGTATATACTGGAGTTCATGTGACCAATATGAACATTGGAAGATAGCAACCATCATCATATAGAGACTTATTAGGGACCAGTTTAGATACTGGATGACATCAGCCAAAGTGAGGGACCAGTATAGCCACTGGATGATATTAAACTCCACCACATAGTGCAATATAAGACTTCCATTAACTTGACGACCCATAGAGTAGTTTTTAATCATTGTGCCCCAACAAAAGTAAAAGGTTTTGACCCACTGAACGACACTGCTAATGATTAAACAAAAGAAACCTAGATACTTAAGTAGAGAAATCAGAAACTCTCTATTTGCTGATCTTCTTCTTGGTCTTATCGACATCCTTGGACTTCTTGGGGTCACTATTTGAGGCCTCCTCCTTCCTGGTCTTCTTGGAGATGACTTTAGTTGTCACTTTGGCAGCACCAATACTCCCTTTTGCCTTTCTCTTCCTCTGGAGAGCCTCATTAGGTAGTTCCTCAGGAGCCATCTTAGCCACCTTCACCCCTAGCTCCTTAAGAACCTTGGAACCCAGAGTAGGAGGTGCTGATCTGCATGCAATGCAGTTAACTCCAGAGCAAGTGTCATGCTTGAAGCCTTTATCTTTGTTTGTGATTCTTGGGCTTCTTCTAACTTGAGTGACCACCAAAGGAACTATGTTTGAGCATCCCTTCCCTTTAAATTCAGAGTTCACATTTTCCTCATCACTTGGTCCTAGCTTGGCTGCTTTGGGTGTGCTCGGAGAGGAGCTATCACATACTGCTACATCTTCACCATTAGAACCCAGGAGAGTATCATCAAGTGCCTCAGTGTCTGCATCAGGGGTGGCCATTGCAGCATTTTTTGAGAAGTTTGTATTCTGCACTTCATCTTCATCTATAACCTGACAGGTGAGTTTGCTTTGGACAGGGCAAGTTACAGGGATCATGTAATCTGTGATGTATGAGTCATCAGATTTTTTTGAGATGATCTGCCATGCTGGGGATTGAACAAATTCCTTGACCCATTTGAAATATTCAGGGTTCAGCAACAGAGCTGTAATGCAAGGAATCCAATCTTCAGGTATGGAGACCTTATTCAGATGGTTACCAATTGGAGAGAAGTGTTTAGCCCACAGCCTGACACAATCAGGATTCACCTTGGTCTTGTTTGCTGACGACAGATAGTCCTCATACCCTGGGTCAGCAGATAGAGGAGTCCCAAACTCCATCATTCCAATTTGAATGTCCTGCCGAGCTTCCATTTGGAAGTCATTGTTATGATTGATGGGAGCAGGACCATGCTGCACCTGCACAGCATCATTCAGGTTTGGGATTGGATCACCCACAGCTTGGAGTGCAAGAACTACACCTAACTCAGGATTGGCATCTAGTTCCATGGGCTCATCAAAGTTATCAACAGGCTCTACATCTCCCATGACTATATTACCAACAGGTTCAGCATTGAGATTTATCTGATTCTGCATCCCTGCTGCTCATTCACAGCCTCCACCTGCTCTGCCTCAGCTCCCTCTGGTATTTCAATGTTCAAGTCAAGTTGATTCTGCACATTCATGGGTACAGCTTCCAGGGCTTGCTGCTGTTGGGAGTCATCTGGCACCACATTCAAATCAGCAATTACATTAACTGAGGAGTCAGAGCCTTGAGCAGGACCATCAGAAAGGCTGAGGCTTATCTGTGGTTGGGGTTCATGAAGCTGATCAGGGACTTCAGGTTCCACAACTTGATTCACCTGCTCTGCCTGCTCTGCTTGCTGAGATGCCTGAAGAATGGCTTCTAGCTCCTGCATGTTTTCCTCCTGCGCTTGATCAGCTGGCAAATTGAGATCAAAGTTTATGTCCTCTTCAGCAGCATTGTTCTGCTCATTGTCAGGCCAAACACCCCAATTGTTGGCTTGTGGACCATTGTCAAATAATTCCTGGTTTACAGGGGCAACTGCATGTCCAAAGGCTTGCTGACCAAAGCCAAAGAAATCAAATGGCTGGTCATCGCCCACTTGTTCAGGAGGAGGGACAGGGTCTTCATCTCCAGGCTCATTGCCAAGCATCCTCTGGGTGAGGATTTCACATTGTACAGTCCAACTGTTGCTTCTGAAGTCATGACCTTCAGTTATCACAACCCATCGAGGGACAGACTCAAGTGTGGCCACCTTAACTCTAATCAAGATTCTAGCTAGATTCCCCAGGTCCTTCTCCCAAATCTCAAGCTTTGCAAAAGGTCTAATGGCAGCCTCAATGTGTTCTTTGCTCTAGTAATCAAGGGGGAAGCCAAGCAACAGTAGCCAGCATTCACGATTAAAGTAAACCGATCTCCTATTGTTGCCATCATTGTGTCTACAGAAACTGATATCAATATCTCCAAAGGGGTGCAAACCAGTATCAGCAAGCATGTCACGATCCTGAATGCTCTCAAACCGAACGTAAGCTTGCCCAAAAGGGCATGGCTGTATGCTCCTAACAGGTATCCTGATGTGCTGAGTGAAGAAATCATGTAGGACATCCCTGATGTGGATGAACGGTACCTGATGATGTGGCATGGGATGAATTCTTGCTATGGCAACGTCCTCGTTCCTTGGCGCAGCTCTGCCACAGATAGCTCTGACCATTGTGTCACGACCCGGCACTTCAATCCGCTCATAGAGCCTCGGGATGAAAGGAGCAGGGTCAATGTGGTTGTACGCCATCGGTGACTCCTCTGGGGTTGGAGTCGCCTCTGGCGATGCTCGCTGGCTAGTAGATTGAATCGGCGAGGGAGGAGAGCTGGTTTCAGGGTTTTTGGTTCCCAGCCGCAAATCCAAAGAAGGCGAAGAGTCAGGGTTTCCAGGGAAGGAAATAGCTCTGTTTCCTTCATTGTTTATGTCTTGATCTCGTGGGCCACCACTGGCCCCAGGTGTCAGTGCCTTCTTGGGAATGTACCGCAAATTGACTCTTGGCTTGGTGTTGACATTACCGACCCTTGGACTTCTGTGGCCAGAAAAGTTTTGGGCAGGACCGTACAAGCAAAATCGAGCTATATGACCCCAACCCAAGCAAACTTTACATTTAATTCTGTTCTTGCAAAAGGCCCGTGTATGTGTATTGCTTAAGCATCTTACACACCTAAAGCTTGCAGGCTGTCTCTAGTCTTTTGGCCTGTTTACATTGGGCCCAAGAGTAGACTGGGCTTGGGAGTTCAGCCCATTATCTTTCCGGAGAGGAGCAGGATTTGAAATTTGAATTCCCTCCCTGTGATCATCGCTAAACCGATCCCGGAATTCAATACGATCAAAGACAGATTTTTGGGGAAATTGCAATCTACTAAAAACTGATTTCTTGGGCAGAGTATCCAAAGACTTATGAATACGATTAAACACAGAAGTAACAGGGACTGATTGTGAAGCATTACCCGATTTTTGTAGAGGCTGTTTGATCGGGACAGCATTGGCACCAGAGAGGATTTTGCTTCCACGAGATTGTGCTTGATTTCTTGAGCGGGTCACTTCTGCATAAGTTTTCTTCTTCTTTTTGCCAAGAACTTCTGTCCACTCATTGCTCTGTTCCTGTTCCCACCTCTGCTCTTCCTGCAGAGATTGCGGACCTCCATTGCCCCATAAGTGAAATAGGACTTTGAATGCCTCACACTCGAATGATTTCAAGTTGTAGATATAGAATCCAACTTTCTTGCAGGATACAGAGAATTTATAGACACGATCACGCAGCTCTTCAACCTTGAAAGATTGAGCACTACCACCAAGCACAGCTTGTAGAATGAGTGCCACTGAGAAAGTGGTGAGTCGAAACTTACATCGACCAACCGAAAGCACCAGAAAAAATTCCCCCAATCCACAATTGGGAGAGAAGACCACCGGAAAACGGAACCTTCGCCAGATTTCCGCCTGTTGCCCAAGCCCTGGGGAATAATCCAAGGAGGGCAGATCTGCCATCACCGCCGCCGCCGCCGGAGAAGAGAGGGAGGAGAGGGCCCCCCAACCAGGACCAGTCTCCATACCACAAAAGATGGGTATCAGAGAGAAGATCAAGGCATGGCGAGGCCTTTGCGCCGATCAGGTGTTGGATTTGGTGGCTAGACACGGTGATCGCCGGGGATCGCCATGAGGGGACGCTCCGCACTTTCCGGATCAACACCCCCGTATAATTATCTTTTGCTTATGTCAAAGCCTCTTGGTTTTAATCCTTGCAATGCTTCTGATATTAAGCATTTTGATTCAAACAAATTTTGGGGGAAAATTGCTGAACCAATGAGAGATGGTCCTCGCACTAGTCACATCCATAATCCCACTCTCTAAATCCTGCACCGTTTTATTGGGTATACCGTCACTGCACGTAAAGATCCTCGCATAGTAAGAATTGACGAATTTGAAATACCTTTACGCCATGATCAAGAAAATTGAAATGAACCCCACTTATTTTATGATTGAACATTGGCTGGAATTTGCGACAAAAGTGCAGAACACCGAAATCCTTTTCACTTCTTTCGTCACGAGAATCGCAAACTACCTCAATGCTCTTGACAACGTACGTCTAGCTTACCTCCCCGGGGGAATCGTCGAATTAGGGGAGACTCATTTTGTGCAAGCGCATATGCTTTTAAGGAGGGGCGAGGTGTTTTACTCGAAATATAGGTGGAGTGACACTTTGATTAAGCTTCCTGATCCAAAACTTAGCATTTACAAGCTTAAGAAGTACAAGTTAAATCTGCCCCATAAGCAAACCGGAGAAGGCAGCGCTGCACCACAAACTAACCTTGCAGGTCCACGTACACGGAGCCGTGCGCGTCAAGAAGAGGAACATGCTGAAAATGAAGAAGAAGAAGAGGAGGACAGCGAGGAAGAGGAACAATCGCAGCAAGCACAACATCATTATGGCCAAGGAAATGGTCATGATTATGGTCACGGGTACAGCCATGGTTACGGCCACGACCACTATGGTCAAGGCTATAACCAAGCTAACCCGAACTATAATTATAACTATAACCAAGGCTATGATGACGGATACAATCAGGGATACAACGAGCACGCCGGGGCTGGTTCTTCACACGACTATGAGCATCAAGGTGCGAATAATGAGGAACAATATTATTACGAAAATCCGCAGGAAAGGCATCGATGGGAGGAAAACATGGAGCAACAAGTTTACCTCAACACCCATGAGATTCAAGGCAATCGCATTGCCATCAACCGCACCAATGAAGAACTCACCCGCTTCCAACGGAGAACCGACTACATGCTGGAGTACCACGGAACTTCACTTTCGACGGTATTCAACAACCTTCAAATTGATAGGCCGCCTCCACCCCGTCAGCCGCTGCGCGACGATGACGTCGAATGGTAGAAGGCCGGCATAAGCTCTTACCTTGCACCAATGTGCAAAGGTTCGAGCTTCGGGGGGGAAGGTATGTTTGTGAATCTCCGCTCTAGTCAATCTCCGTTGCTTTGCTCGTTATCATGTCGCTTGCTGGTCATGTCTCGCTGCCCGTTTCACTTATCGCTTGCTAGTCCCGTTCTGCTGTCTGTTCGCTGTCCGTTGGAGAAATGCCCCATCTTGTATATAAATAACTTTCTATTTTCGTTTTCTTTATTTCCATATGACAAAACCCCAAAAAGATTTCTGTTTTATATGTTAAGAAAAGCCATAAAAATTTGCATAACTTAAAAACCACCAAAAAGAAATAAATGCTTTGTCTTGATTCTACCTATGCTAAGTGGAAATGATGAATGGTTGCTCTGTTTAATTGCCCTCAATTGTTAAGTTTGCACTATCATGCTCTCATATTTAGAGTGTTTATTGGCATTCCCCTGTACTTAACGTTCAAACTCTACACTTTGTGGGATGCTAAAATGATAAAACCAAGTCTAAGTGGTTGAGAGATTTTGAGATATGGTAAAATGAGTATTATTTTACCTTCCCCTTATCATGGTAAAACCTTGGAGATGCTTTTATTTCAATCGCAAATATCAAAACCCCAAGTTACTTGTTTCCTTTATGGCAAATAAAATGTGCTACCAAAGCTGCATATGAGCTGAATTACTTAACCCCTACATATGCTACCTACTCATGTATTGAGTTTTGTCAATGTTTGAGCCCATATGGAGTATGGCTGTTCAAAATTGGTCACTTCCTTCACGTTTATCTTTGCTCTCTTCATCACAAATAAAAACCAGGGCATGCTGAAATTCTCTTTGAATTCAAGCACTCACTCCCCCGGGCATTTCAGATTTAAGCCATATCTTTCCTTTGCGAAGCCTTTGAACCTATCAAAACTTTGTCTTTAAACTGCCCCTATATTTGCTGATCCTTTTAGCTTGCTGAAAAATAAGCATGAGAGCTATCAAATTCAAAAATAGAAAGAGCGTGCTGTTTTTTTTTAAAAAAAAAGAGAGAGAATAAGCACGAATTTCATATAGCTCTCATGGCCATTACTTAAGCAAGGATCAAGCTCTTCAAAATTTTGGGCAAATAAAGACAAGTTTTTCATAGCACAAATTCCGACATAATGGACTAACTAGTACCTTATGTCATTGTTTTTGTGCCACTTTCCAAAATCCTTCGCGTGAGTCCATTCTCTCCCTCACCCCCGAACATTTTATTCCAATGACCAATATGCGAACAGCCATGTCTTTTCAATAGGACTATTCTTTGACTTAACAAAATATGCATGGTAAGTATGCCTTTTCCTTGCCAAGCTCCACTTTCAAAGCCTACATAGAGAAGGAAAAGAACTTTGGTGAGGAAACACATATGAGTGAATGAGAGTGTCATTTGAGGAAACAATGTTAACTTGGGAGATTTTTTTTCATGCTTATGCGACATCACAAAAACTCCAAGGAATAACCTACTAAGGGGTTGGTATTATTTCTGTACCGTTCCATCTCTCAACTGCCCAAGACAAGGTAATCTTATGCCCCATAGTGTTGGAGTATATACAATGAGTGCAAGATTATGCCGGTTTACACTTGTATGTTTGAGCATGTCTTTGCAACCTTAGTTCTTGAACGTAATTGGCATAGTAGCAACCCCTGATCCACCGGATTTAGAGTCTTGATTTGCTCGGGACGAGCAAAGGTTTCAGCTTAGGGGATTTGTTGGCATCGCTAAACGCCAATATTTCTGCACTAAATCCGGGAATAAAAGGTAAGAATACAAGGCCATAGGCATAGTTTGTTTATTTACTAATCAAGTTCCACGAGTTGTGTATCTGCCATTGTTTTGCAGGGTTCAAGGCAATTTGGCGTGATTTTAATAAAGAAATGGTGAAACCCCAACGTCATGAAGATTGGACACAAGTTATGAAGCCAAGTTGGTCGGTCAAGGCTCGGGTGACATACACATCCGTGCGTCACCCGATCCAAATCAAGTCCAAATGGTCAAGTGACTATGGAAATGTGCTACACAATGACAACACGACCATACGAAGAAGAGGTTCGTGGCAAAAGACAATGGAAGAGCCGGGTGACGTGATCATCCATAGGTCACCCGGTACCAAATGAGGTTCAATGGCCGTGGAATTTATCCAACATGTTCCACGAAGTCACCACGGCCATATGAACCAAAGAAGTGAAGCAATTGGACACGGGAAGCACCGGGTGACGTGGGGGTCACCCCTCCAGCAGGGTCGCCCGACCCCCCCCCCCCTCCCGCGTCGGCCGACGTGTCACCCACGTCGCCCGACCGAATCCATGTCGGGCGATGTCCAAGTCAGCTCCCCATCAAGCCATCCAAGTTCCACCGCCTCAATCCAATGCTTCGGAGGAGTTTTCAACCAAACCGACCACCTCAACCGCCATACAACCGCCACTGAGGAGGGATCCAAGCCGTTGGGGGGACAACCGACCCTGATCAAGGGTCGGGCGATGTCCCTGGGTCGGCCGACCTACTCTGACAGGTCGGGCGACCCCCCAAGGTTGGCCGACATCCCCCAAACCGCCTCTTCCACTCTATAAAAGGAGCACAGCACCTGGAGGCGAAGGACACACGAAGAAATATCAGAGAGAAGTCCAGTTTTCATCTTGTTCTCCATTTAGAGTCTAGGTAGTAGTCTATTGGAGTTAGAGTCGAGTTTGGCACTCGCCCCGATTCCAGAAGTTGTCTTCAGAATTGGTAAGCAAGAGTCCATTGTATCTTTCTTTCCGATTTCCATTGTATCAAATACTTAGTGAAAAACAACATAAAGTTGGTCCTTGTTTGTAGCTTGCAAGTTCTAGTATATGCCTTGCTTGATTTAGAGCAAAGTCCTTAAGTTATCTTTAGCGGATAATTGTTCTTGTGCTGAGCGTTCCTCGGTCGGATTTCTCTTCGTCAAATAATACGAGGAGTCTTCTTACTTTCTCGCTTTGCTTAGCGTACGCTAGGCGAGATATTAGTTGTTAGCGTGGGCATGGTGCCTAGGTTAGCACAAGCTGCGGAATACGGCGAAGCCCACGGGGGCCGTAGGCGGCAAGTGATGACAACCTTGTCCGTCCCTTGAAGTCGGCCACGTTCGGTTAGTTAGTAGGTTCCCCGTAAATCCCGACAGGACTAAGACAATATCTTAAGTGTAGAAT
>RWGY01000051.1:18914812-19189242 GCA_007726485.1 Eragrostis curvula | reverse complement strand
TTTCGTTCCGTACTTCTTTTCAGTTCCCGATAGTCGCTTCCCTTCTATATATCTTCATCGTGGGCGCGCTGTTTCTTCAATCGCATGTTTTGCGCGTCTTCTTTCCTTTGGTTATTCCAATTCCTTTCGCAATAGGAGATCCTTTTCCTTTGTCCTTTTTCAAGATGTCTAGTAGCCGAAGGTCTAGCGAAGAGCAAGCCAAGAAGAAGCTGAAAACTCACAAGACCTCGTCGAAGGACAGCTCCGATAAAGCTGTCAGCGAAGCTAATGCGGCGGCTTTGGGTGCTGCTGTTCCTTCGGCAAATTAGCCGAAGACTTCACATTCAGCGAAACCATCTTTTGCTTTTAAGCCTCCGGTGATTCGCTCCGCATTGGATTTGTTCTCCATTCCGGAGGATGGGGGTAGCCATTCTTCTGGGTCTAAAGTTCAATCTATCCCTAAGAAAGTCACTTCGAAGAGTTCTTCTTTTGTTGCAAAGGATATTTCTGCTTCTACAGTTGATGTTCATGATGCCAGTGCCGCTGAGAAGGCCAAGATTCAGGACAAGGCTTCGAAGGGTGCTGATTCTGTTCTTGCTAAATCCAGATCGAAGGCTAAGATACAGGACAAGACCTGTGTTAAGGGTCCTGATATTCCTCCTGTTGCCCCTGTTCATGGTGAAGGAGTAGCCGAAGCTTCTGCTCAAGGTTGTCTCTCATCTCTTAGTATGGCTGAGCTTCGTCAAATTGGTGATAACTTGGGACCTCTTATAGATCGCTCCCAGGTTCAAATTCCTTCGGAACCGGGTGTCGGGCTTCGTGAGCCCCTTAGCCCTTCAGCAGGTGGTGACCTTTTCCTACACTCAGTCTTTGAAGCAATGCTTGGAGAGTTTCTCCCTTTTTACATGACTTTTGATTCAGTCGAAGCTGCTAGGGGTTCTTTAGCTCTGTGTGACGAGGTGTCTTCGAACACCTTCGTTATGAGTGCTAGGGCCGCTACGCCCTTTGTTGCTGCTGCAGAGAGGGTTCGTTTTCCTCAAGTGGAGAATGCACTCGTACTTCAGGGTGGTGATGCTCTATACAAGTCTTTACTATCTTCGCAAATGAAGGTAAGTGGTTTGTTATTTTTGTATTTACTCAGCTGCTTGTCTTTCTAACTTCGCTCTTGTTTTCGTCAGTCGCTTACTATTACCCAGGCCTCCCTTTGCCAGTTTAATGAGCTGACTCTGGCGATGGCTGATCGAGACCATCTTCGCAAGGATCTTTCGGCTCTTGAAGCAAAGATCAAGGAGAAAGAGGATGCACTTGCTCTTAACGAAAAACGTGTGATTGATCTCTCTGTTGAGAAGGAGACCCTCATTAAGTCCACTGAGGATTTTAAGGCGAAGGTGGCTTCTCTAGAGAAACAGCTGGAGGATCTCGATTCGTCCCTTGCGGAGGCTTTGGAGACCAACAGGGTCCTTCGCGGAAAAGTTGAAACCGCGGATAGGGAGGCGGCTTCTTTTGTTGAGGCTGAAGAGCTTCGCCTGTCTTCTCTTTGCAGTCACATTCAGGACACTCTTATCTCAGTGGGGACAACTCCTGATCAGATCCCTGAGGACGCTTCGACTGAGCAGCGTCAGTCTTGGCTCTCTGTCAATATTCCTTACGTGGTGAAGGCTTGTAGGGCCTTCTCTACCAATGCCGTTCATCTGGCTGTTCGGGACCTCCTCCATTCTCTTGATGTCGAAGGGAGTAATGCTTTGGCGACGGTTGCTTCTGATGACTTTAAATTTTCTGCCGTTGATTCTACTCCCCGTCCTGTGGTTGAAGCTCTCATGAAGGTCGCCAGTCATTTTAACGAATCCTTCTGGAACCGAGTGCAGTCTGTCGGTCGTCTACCTCAGAGTGAGGTATAAACAATTTATTTTTGCTTTGAGAGAGGGGTTACATCATCCCTTCGAACTTGTATCTTGTTGAGAATTGTTGTAATCGTTGTAAACTTTATGCTATTTTGATTAATTTTTGCTTGATTTTTGAACTTTAGGCTTCGTCTGATATTTCTTTGAGCGAGTTTGCTACTCCGGAGCCTTCGTCAAAGGTTTCGTTGAGCGAATTTGCTTCTGCTGGGCCTTCTTCTCCTCGGAAGGCTCGTGTTGAAGATGCTATCGAGATTTTGAGCTCGTCTTCTTCGGAATTTGTTTTGTCTACTGACTCTGATCCTCTGTCCCCTGTCGAAGGGGTCGAAGGTTATGTTTTCCCTCCTAGTAGCCTTGTTGGTGTCATCAGACTTGGTCTTCTTGATTCTGAGGTTTCTGGGGGTTGTAAGTCTCGTGATGCTTCTTCTCCTAGCCGAGGGATTTCTAGGAAAAGGGGCGGAGGTCGCGGTCGTCGCGGTCGCTCGGCTGGCCACGAAAGTTCATCTTATGGATTCGATGCAGCTTCGCATGTTGCGCGGATGTCTTCGTCTGGAGTGGTCGACCCTGTTTTTCAGAGGCCTTACTCGCCTTCGAGTGGGTTTGATTTTGATGAGTATAGCATTATTTATGAAATGCTGTTAGAACTAGGGCTTATTGTAAAGCAGGAACCTGACGATGGTTCCCTTTAGACAATGAATTTTGCTTAATAAAGCTTTTCTTTTGGAGCAATCTTTCGAAGGTCTTTGCCAGAGAGAAGATTTCTTCAATATCTTTCAAAGCTTTTAATGCTTCTTGCACGATGACCTTGTGTTTCCTTTAAGGAACGCAAGTTTTCGTGTTTTTGTTCTTTGATATTTGAACATTTTCATGCGAAGGATCGCGGTTTTTTCCTTTTGCGAAGGTTTCTGTTTGTCGATACTTGGGTAGATTAGGCTTTCTTTGCTTATCTTTCCCTTCGACTCTTGTCTGGAGTCTTTGTATCGTCCCTCGTGATACATCAATCCAAACTAAGATTACACCAAATACTTAATTGGTGTAACCTTTGGATTCTCTAGGCTTTTGCCTGATATCGTTTTTGAGCTCGAAGCTTCATTTCTTGAGCCTTGGCTCTTCTGCGCCCCCCAGGAAATTGCTCTGGAATTTTTGAGGGTAAAAAAGTAATTATAAAACTGTGTTACAGTCTTGGAGGGTGCCTCGTTAAAAAACCTCAAACCCTTCGCAGGGCTACCCTCGTGAGGAAAAAGAGTGCACCCCCCGTGAGTTTTGTGCTTTTACATATGGCCATCGCGCGCGCTACCGAAGAAATGTTCTTGGAAGACACGGCCCATGTATCTCTGATATATCATGGACAAATTTTTTAGTCCGAAGGTCTTGGGCGATGGGGCCTTTTGCTTTCTTCGGATGAAATGAACATTCTTCCTTCCAGGGGTTTCGCCATCTTCAATACTTCTTGCTTGGAGTTGGTCTCCGAGGACGTTGATCACAGAGATGGGACCAGGAATCTTCATGCATAGATAGCCCTGATGTATGGCCGCTTCGAACTTGTTGATGGACCCCCTTCCGAAGATTGCATTGTAAGGATAAACAATGTCAACCACATCGAAGGTCACATCTTCAGTTCTTGCGTTGTCTCCTTCGCCGAAGGTTACTGGTAGGTTAATTTTTCCCAGCGCTTGGATAACCTTTCCAGTGAAGCCGATTAATGGTATTCCTGCTGGTTGTAGTGTTTCGTTTTCCAGCTTCATCTTTCTATATGTAGAGGCGAAGAGGATATCAGCTGAACTTCCTCCATCGACAAGTATTCTGAGTACATCGAACCCTTTTATATTTGCCTTGATGACCAATGGGTCTGAGTGAGGTTGATCCAGGTCCCTTGCGTCTTCTTTTCCGAAGGTGATGTGGACGTGGGACCACTTGGTTTTCACAAACGGAGCCCTTGATGACACGTTATGTACCCTTCGTATGTATTCTTTTCTTGCCCTTCTTGAATCTAGTTGCTGGGTCGACCCTCCGGAGATAGCGTTGATGGTTTGTCTTTGAGACGTGTAGCTTGTTTCAGTGTTTCTTCCATTGTTTTGCTGATTCATTTCTGGAGCCGGTGGCAATGCTGCCAGGCTTTGAGGTTGGGAGTAGGCATATTGCTGTGCCTGATGCGAAGCTTCTCTTGGGTAGTTGACAACATGATTGACAGAGTGCGAAGGGTATACTGACATTGGGTTCCCTTGAGACCAATTTTCACGATAGTTACTTGTATGTCTGATGGCCTTCTTCGCCTCTCTTTCTGCAGTCCATTCCTGTTTGAATTGTTGCAGATTTCGGCACTGCTTTGTTGTATGGCCTTTTCCTTCGCCATGCAACTCACAGTATGGAGTGCGAGAACTGCTTCTCTGATTGTTTTCTTTGTTTTTGTCTTCGCAATCTCTATCATGGTTGCTTCGCTCTTTCCCTCTTTCGTCGTCTTTGGTTCTCTTTTCATCGCCCCTTTCTTCTCTGTCTTCGAGGTTGTGTACCCTTCGACTGTTATGATCTCTCGAACTATCTCTGTTATCGTCGTGCCTCCTGCTTCGACTCGCTTCTTTTTCTTCTTTATACTTCTTTTCATCTTTGATTAGCTGGGATTGTTTCTTTTCGTCTTCTTTTTTCCTTCAGAACTCATCATCCGACCTCTCGTACTTCTCGAAGGTGTCCAATAGTGCGAAGATAGTCTTGGGTCTCTTCCTTGTTAGTGCAGAGTGGAAAGGGCCAGCCCTCAAGCCTTCCATCAGTGCATCGATAACTGTCGAAGCTCCTACGTCCTTTGCTCTTGACTTTATTTCCATGAATCTCTGCATGTATTCCCTTAAGCCTTCGTCTGGTTTCTGTTTGCAAGAAAATAGTCTTCCCTGATGAATTTCTGATGCTTGGAAGCCTTGGAAATTGTTTATGAACTCTCTTCTTAATTTGGACCAAGAATTAATTGATCCTGGTTCAAGAGTGGAAAACCATGTCTTTGCTACTCCTTCGACTGCCATCACCAAAGCTTTCGCATACGTTGAGTTTGATCCTCCGCCGATTCTACTGCGGCTTCGAAAGACATGAGGAACTCTCTCGGACATGTTTTTCCTTGGTATGCCTTTATCTTCGGCATTTTGAAATTGACCGGCCAAGGTTCACTCTGTAGCTCTTCGCTCAAAGGCGAGTTCTCGTTGTAGATGATGCATGGCTGGTTGTCCTTGCCAAAGCTGCTTACTTCGTACACCATCTTGTGCTCGGTTTGTTTGCGAGTCTTGTGGTGCATGTCTTGTTCTTGTTTCTTCAGGTTCTCCATTTCCTCATTGTATTTATTTAGCTTGCTGTCCATTACGTTGATCTCTTGTTGGGCTTGCGTTATTTTTTCGAGCATGTCTTTTTTTTAGCTTCGCTGTCTTTTCGATGACGGCCAACTTCTTTTCTCTTTCGATTCGCTCTTGTTCTATGATACGAAGCCTTTCAGTTATGTTACGTGTTTCGTCGTCTTCTTGCTGGAAACTTCCTGCTTGAGATGTTTCAGCGTTGTTTACTTGTATAGCTCTTAAGGCTTCTTCTTTTCATGCCACCTCTTCGGCTCTTGCTACCTCTTCTTCTCGTGCGGCTTTGTCCCGCTCTTCTTGTTCTCTTGCTGCTCTGGCTTCCGCTTCCTTCGCGAGCCTTTCATTTTCAGCTTCGATCTCTGCGCGTTGTGTGTCGCTGACGTTTGTTCTAGACTTTGCTTTCGCCATGTTGATCGTGGTCGTTGGTTCACCCCGCGGGTCGGCGCCAAATGTTGGGGGATCGAAGGTCTTCGTAGGACGTGCCGAAGCCCTCCAACAGAATCTTGATGTGTTTTCGTTCGCCTGAAGCCTTCTGAGGGGGAATGAGCCTTCGAAGCACCTCGCGAAGCCCTCCTTGGTCGGTGTCGTCGTCCGTTGGTTGATGCGAAGCCCTCCCTCTCGGCCTACGATGTAGGACGAGGGTTGTTCCGTTCAGGTTCCCTGTGGTTAATCGCGCGAAGCCCTCCTTCTCCCGCGATGCTGGGCGAAGGGGTTTTTTCCTGTTGAGAGAGTCGGATGCAATGTGAATGATTCCGTCTTTGGCTCTAGGCCCAGAAAACAGATGTCATGACAGGATCATCTCCCTCCATATTTATAGGGGGCGAGATGATTATATTTACATGTATGCCATTGGCTACTTTAGCATGGCTCTTAGTTTGGTAACTTCGGGCTCCTGTGCCGTCTGCTCTTTCATTCTTCCTTCGCTGGTGGCTGTTGACCTTCGCGTGGGTCAGAGGGGCTTCGGTGTAGTTCCCAACAGGGTTTCACCATTTCTTTATTAAAATCACGCCAAATTGCCTTGAACGCTACAAAACAATGGCGGATACACAACTCGTGGAACTTGATTAGTTATTCCCGGATTTAGTGCAGAAATATGGGCGTTTAGCGACGCCAACATGACTCTTGGTAGAAGCGCCTCATGAAGTCTTGCATTATGCTTGCGGAATTCTTTAAGCCAAAGACCTTGTACGTTAGGATTTCTTGTGCTTGCCTTATGAGGTGGATGTTCTTCCTCCCTGGTGTTTCGTCATTCTCGATATTTCTTGCTTGCAATTGATCTCCGAAGATCCTAATCACTGATATTGGTCCCGGGATCTTCATGCATAGATATGCTTGATGGATTACAGCTTCAAACTTGTTGATAGATCCTCTGCCGAATATTGCATTATAGTGGTAGACGATGTCGACCACGTTGAAAATCACGTCTTCTGTTCTTGCATTTTGTCCTTCGCCAAAGGTTACTGGCAGGGCGATCTTTCCCATTGCTTGGATTATTTTTCCAGTGAAACCGACCAGTGGAATCCCTGCTGGTTGCAATGTTTCATTTTCCAGCTTCATTCTTCTGAAGGTTGAAGCGAAGAGGATGTCTGCAGAGCTTCCCCCATCGATCAATATCCTGAGGACGTCGAAGCCTTTGATATTTGCCTTGATCACCAATGGATCTGAGTGTGGTTGATCCAAATCTCTTGCATCTTCCTTTCCGAAGGTTATGTCAACATGAGACCATCTTGTTTTGACAAATGGGGCTCCAGATGAGACATGATGTACCCTTCGCATATATTCTTTTCTGGCTCTTCTTGAGTCTAGCTGCTGAGTTAACCCTCCAGTGATGGCGTTTATTGTTTGTCTCTGAGCTCCGCTGTTAGCTTCGGAATGCCTTCCATTGTTCTGGTGATTTGTTTCTGGTGGTGGCGGTAATGCAGCCAAACTCTGTGGTTGATTGTTGCAGATGCTGCGAGGCTTCTCTTAGGTAATTGACCACATGATTTACAGAATGCGAAGGGTAGGCTGGATGTGTGTTGCTTTGAGACCAATCTTCGCGGTAGTTGCTCGTGTGTCGAATGGCTTTCTTCGCTTCCCTGTTTGCGAGCCAGCTCTGCTTATATGCTTGAATGTCACTGCATTGTTTTGTTGTGTGCCCTTTGCCTTCACCTTGTAACTCACAGAATACGGTGCAGGAGCTGCTTCTCTGACTACTGTCTCTGTTTCTTTCTTCCTGGTGTTTGTCGTGGTTGCTTCGCTCCTTCTCTTTTTCATCTTCTCTGGTTCTCTTTTCATCTCTCCTTTCCTCTCTATTCTCCAGGTTGTGAACCCTTCAACTGCTGTGATCTCTTCAGTTTTCTTTGTTTTCATCATGCCTTCGGCTTCGGCTTGATTCTTTGTCTTCCTTGACTTTTTCTCATCCCTTAGCTGCTGCGACTGTTTCTTTTCGTCGTCTTTCTTCCTTCTAAATTCATTATCTGATCTTGCATACTTTTGGAAGGTATTGAGCAGTCCGAAGATTGTGACTGGTTTCTTTCTCGCGAGCGAAGAGTGGAAAGGGCCGGCTCTTAGGCCTTCCATCAGGGCATCGATGACCGTGGAAGCCCCCACGCCTCTAGCCTTCGATTTGATTTCCATAAATCTTTGCATGTACTCCCTAAGACTTTCATCATTCCTTTGCTTGCAAGAGAATAACTTTCCATGATGGACTTCTTGGGCTTGAAAACCCTGAAAATTATTTAATCGATCTTGGCTCTAGAGTGGAGAACCAGGTCTTAGCTGTTCCTTCAACTGCCATTACTTCACGTATGTTGAATTTGTACCTCCACCAGATTCTACTGCGGCTTCAAAGGACATTAGAAATTCCCTTGGACATGACTTCCCTTGATATGCCCTTATTTTTGGCATCTTGAAGTTGATGGGCCATGTCTCATTTTGTAGCTCTTCGCTTAATGGTGAGTTTTCATTGAACGTCATATGCGAGTGAGCATCTTTGCCGGAGCTGCTTACTTCATAGACGACCTTCCCTTCGATTTGTTTTTTAGGCCTGTTCTGATTCTGCTGGTCTATTTTCTTCAAGTTTTCCATGTCTTCATTGAACTGGTTGAGTCTATCCTCCATTTCATTGATTTCCCTTTGTGACTGCCTTATCTTTTGTAGCATATCTATCTTTATCTTCGCCTTTCTCTCGATGATGACCAGATTTTTCTCCCTTTCTATAGCCTTTCCTGTTCCAGAATGCGGAGTCGTTCTGCTATGGAGTCTGCTTCTTCGTCTTCTACTTCTTCATCCTCTGGAAGGGTGTTTCCAGCATGAGGGTCTTCGCCATTGCTAGCTTGCACGCCTCTTAAGATTTCCTCCTGTCTTGCCGCTTCCTCAGCTCGAGCCGCTTCGGCCTGCTCTTCTTTTTCTTTAGCGATCCTGGCTTCTTCCTCTCTAGCGAGTTTTTCTTTTTCTGCTTCGATCTCAGCGCGCTATGCTTCGGTATCTGTCGTTTTTGAAGACTTGCCTCTGGCCATCTTGTTCGTGGTCGCGGGTTCGGCCCACGGTCGGCGCCAAATGTTGGGGTATCGAAGGTCCCGGTTGGACTCAGCAAAGCCCTCTAACAGGTTGTGCTTGATTGTCTTGTCGCTGCGAAGCCTTCAGAGTACTTTGACGTTCAATGGTCTCCTTGCGAAGCCCTCTTGACGCCTTACCTCTATTGACTCCTTGGCGAAGCCCTCCTGATGTGTCCGCGGTGCCGGACGAAGGTTCGTCTGCCCAGGCTGTTCCTTGGGTCTTTCGTTATGTGTAACACCGAAGCCCTCAATCGCCCGCGATGCCGAGTGAAGGGGTTAGAGATGACAGAGAAATGTGGACGGGGTAAATGAGGTGTCTTTGGCTCGTGGCCCGAAAAACAGATGTCATTACAGGATCCCCTCCCTTCATATTTATGGGGGGAGGGGGGAATCATTATTATAGTTGTGCCATTTGTCAATTCTGTTACGCTTCTCAATTGTAAGCTTAGACTTGCTTCTGCTCAGTACCCTTCGCGGCTTCTTCTGATGCCTTCGGCGGATGATATTTACCCTTCGGATGAATCAGGGAGCCTTCGACATCATCTCCAACAGGGATTAAGACAAGGTGACCATATCCTGTTTAACATTGTTCTAGACATGCTTGCTATCTTAATAAATAGAGCGAAAGAAAATGGCCAGATAACAGGAGTCGTACGACATTTAATTATATAATGGAGGACTGTCTATATTCCTCTTCATGGATCATGATATTGAGAGAGCCATTAATATGAAAATGATTCTATGTGCTTTCGAACAATTATCAGGTCTCCAAATCAATTTTCATAAAAGTGAAATCTTGTGTTTTGGCCAAGCAAAAGAATGGAACAACATTATTCACAACTATTTGGGTGCCAATCTGGGAAACACCCTTTTAGGTATCCTAGCATCCCAATGCACTACAGGAAGCTTAGCTATGCTGATTGGCGGGTCATATACGAAAATTTTGAAAACATAAATGAGCAATTGGTTTCAGTATGGGGCAGAATGTTTTAATAAATTCGGTGCTGATAAGTTTGGCTATGTTTATATTATCTTTTTTCTTTGACATTCTGAAGGGAGTTTCTGAAAAATTAGATTATTATTATCGTTCTAGGTTCTTTTGGCAATCGGATTAACACAAGAAGAAATATCGATTAGCCAAATGGAGCATCCTTTGCCAACCAAAATAAATAGCTGGGGTTAGGAATAAAGAACTTAGATATTCAAAACCAATGGAGTTTCCTCTTAGAATTAGTGCTTAATAAATGTCGACAAACTATAGGTGTGCTTTGTCATTTGTCAAATTTGGATTTGGTTTTGTGAGATCGTAGACGGATGTGCTGCAGGTTTGTAATAACCGGCCATGGGCTCTATTGAGGTCAAAGCTGGATACTCTTTTTCCCATATAAACAATGTGTTTTGTGGAAGCTGCATTTAGCCTTATATACAAGAGGACATATCAGGTGCATAAAGAGTATTTGGTGTACATGTGCACAAACTTTTTAGACCGTAAGATCTAATCTTGACGGCCTCAAATATTAGAAATTTGGAAAGTCTTGGCCATGATTTTAGCAACCATAAATCCAGATTGTGTTTCCAAAAACATTTGCTTCATCAATGGAAATTCCCACCGATGATTTTAGACGTGTAGATGCAATCTAATGGCTCTCAAAGAGTTTGTGCACATGTGCACCAAATACTTCTTGTGCACCTGATATTTCCCCTATATACAAATATTGTTTAATTTGAGGTTATTAGCACTAGAAGAAACCTGCTGATTAATGACAAATTTACCATACATCTGTCACTGTTCTGGTTCTTTTCCCCATTTTAGGCAACCTTTCATGACTTTTTCATGTTTCATCACTAACAAGCCATATTTCTGATGAAAAACTGTATACTTTAATGATCTAATAATGGATCATCAACAATACCATCTAGGACCACCGGTTGGCTGGTTTGGGTGGCCGATTCGTCACTAAAAATCATGTTACTAGTACGGTGACCAAAGGAGACCCATATTATTCGCCATAAACCCCACCGCACTTGCGCTTTTGGCCTACATTGTATCCTATTCAGCAAGCGCAGACTCACGTGTATTGTTTTCCGAGGCTCACGGTCAAACTATTTTCGTCACTGATTTTGTTTGATTGCGTAAAATGCCGCGTGATGCAATGTCAAGCACCTTTGGGGCCCACGTGTCAGTACCATTGGGTCCCACGAAAAAATATTTTCTCATTGATTTCGTTTGCCCACGTGTAGTGCCTGGTGGAACACCATTAAACACTCAGGGGCCCACATGTCAAGCACTGTGAGGCCCACGGTCAAGTAATGATTTCGTTTGCTCGCGTGTCGTGCCATATGGTGAACCGTGAAGCACCCCGCTGGCCCACATGTCAAGCAACGTGATGCCCACGATCAAGTAATTTTCATCACTGCTTTCGTTTTCACAAGAGTGATGCCAGGCGTCGCACAAGGAAGCACCCCGTGGGCCTACATGTCAAGAAATGTGGGGCCCACAACCAATATTTTTTGTCACCGATTTTAATCCGCTTGAGTGTGATGCCACATGCCTCTCTGTTGGACCCATGTCTGGGACCCACATGTCAGGTTTTACCGTGGCGTACTTTTCCAACATTTTTCATCATTGATTGCTCGTGCCCTCTAATAATTCCACGCAGCATCCATGTCAGGGCCCACCTCTCGAGATAACATAAAAATAATTCCAAAACTCTCGGTATCCTTGGTGATGGGTTGAATCTTTGTCTCTGATAGCTGTTCTCCGGCTCAAATGTAGTTTTCAGAAGCCTTCCTTGGACCATTGCCCACAGCCCACCGGACTGCTTAAGTATGGCCCACCTACTGGCAAATCATACATTCAATTTCGATACTTGGCGCAAAAACTCTATTTGAAAGTTGCGCTCCTATTTGTTTTGGTGCCAACAGCGCCCAGGCCACCAACAAATTCGTTGAGACCGCAAGGTACTATAGAGGACAACAGAGATGTTGGCGATGAGTGCATCCCTGCGGAGGATTACCGCAGGCGGAGGGTCACTGCTAGCTCGAGCGGTGGATCTCACAGAGGTACGGATGTCCGCCACAAAGGTGCTTCAGTGACATGTTCGTCGATCAGATTGAAATTTGTATAGATGGGCAAGAGTTTGATATTAAAGCTGTTGTTCTCTGCATTCCCTGGTTACTCTGTTCCAGCATCATACCATGAAACGAAGAGCCCGATTAGTTCCCTGGGGTTGGATATACCTCAATCCCATGTGTTCCTGAATACTTTTGTTTTGTTGTGGGTGTAACATGAGAAACTTTTATGGTGAATCTATGATTATCCAGCACTGGACAAGTTGTGGGGACAAGTGAGAAAATGTTATTATGTTGTGTGCGGGGTGATACCAATGTTTGAAGATGTAAATCATAATTCTTTATTGTATCATTTCTTTAAATTTATGGAAAACCTCTCTCCGAAGAATGCGGAGTCAAACAAGTGCCTCGTACTCTGCTGATGATGACTATGATAATGACTAGTAGTAGCTCTTGATGATGATGGCGACGACTAGTAGTGCCTCTTACTGTACAATCAGTTGATGCGGTAGGACAAGTTACGTAATGCAGGCTAGCTAATTACCGAGTAAGCAAATATGAAATAATCGGTATGGGCAGAAACAGAATATTTTTCCCTATTTTTGTGCAAATTCATTTCCATGTTTTAGAATGTGAAATGGATCAGATTTATGTAGATCAGCCAACAAATACCAGTTAAGCAAACAATGATTTGGCCAAAGAAAAAATTCACGTGAACAAACGAATCTCCTCCGATGTAGCAGACCAGTAACACGGGATGATAAGTGCAAGGAGTGCCTCGATCTGAACTGGGGAAGTTGAGTGCGGGACTCGTCACTGCTCAGGCGGAGGAGACGAGTCCCTTTTATCTGGAGCTTTTCTTGGAGGGCAAAACTGTAATTTTGCCTGATCGCACTCCTCCAACCCCCGCCCAAAACCGTGCGCGGATCCGCTGCCTTAACAGCGATTTACGGCAGCGGGGCACTGTTTGGACAGGGAAATGAGTCTGGTGCTACAGTAATGTGCACTAAAAACTGTAGAGGCAGTACCCAAATTACTGTTCATCGAACCTGTAGCAACAATACCGATTCACTGTAGCGATGGATCTTGTCCGTTCAACTTCAATCCGACGGTTCACGCAGATTAAAGTCACCCTTAAGGCATGAAGGGAGCAAGTCAGACGATCCTCTTTCCCCAAAACCACCCCCGTGGCCCGTCGGGTTTAAAACAGTGGGAAATGAGGCCTCATTTCCCCTTTCCTAACCCCTTCATTTCCCTAACCCAGAATCCAAACATGAGATTAGATTTATCCCAACTGTCATTTCCCTAACCCAAGCCCCATTTCCCTATATCCAAACAGCACCCAAGATTATTGAGCCCTACTCCTGTTTGTTTTGGTCATATGTCACTTCGTCTTGTATTCTGTTTCTCAGTGAATTAGTACATGGAAAGGAGAATATACTACATTGCCCTGCAAAATACAATATACTGGCTATCGAGTTCGAAAAACAACAATATACGGATTACCAATTGAATGATTGCATAATACAAGAACAAAGTGATGATTGCTTCTGCATTTGTATGTCTCCTGGAATAGATTGATACGAACAAAGTGCTCTTTCAATTTCAATCATGGATCTTAGTTACAAACTGAAATTACTTCATGTGTTGAAGTGAAATACCAGGTAGTCTTTTGTTTCACGGAACTGTGTCATAATTTTTATTTTGCATCAGTTCAGATCAAGACTAGCAACAACGTGTGCATGTTTCAGGAAGTGCCGTGCCCTATTAATTAAGTAGCAGCTGGATTATTCAGACCAAGCTTATGGTGTTGTGGTGCTCCAGCGGCTGACTGCAACACATTTCTTCTCCGTGTTAACCATTTTTTCCAAGGTCTATGAATATTTCCGTCATTCCCGTACCTTACGCACATGTAAGTTAGTTTACCTTGTGCATTCAGAATTTCAGATCAGCATCACACATGCACATACTCTTTTTGCCACCTTTGCTCTTTTTGTTCAATCAATTCAGTTCTCCTTAGTACCTTGCAGTTCTGCCTCGTCCCTATGCTGATGTTTAGTTTTGCAATTCATTCAATTCAGTTCTCCTTGTGCTTGAATGCACAGACCACCACCAAATCTGAATGGACTTAAACTGGAAACTGTTTTGCAGGTAACTAGTAGGTGTTCAAGGAGATCTTTGGCTGTCAACTTGAGGTCTTTTTTCCCAGGGTCTGTTGCGATGTGTCTCCTAGAGGAGTCATGCAAATATAACTTTAAACATTGTAACTTCCAAGGCACTAGATAACTTTGTATATGCTGATGTATTAGTTAGTGTAAAATTATGACTTGTACTTCAAAGAATATTCTTATTAAAGAGTAATTTGTATTTTGAAATGGTTGTTTCATTGATTCGATTGCTGTAATAAACTGTGTGTCTCCATCTGGTTATTTCTTTATCCTAGTTCCTTGAAGTTCAGGTTAATAAAGAAATAACCACCTTTTTTTAAAAAAGAAAAATATGATGGGCGAATGGACTGTTTGTCGGTAATTATATGATGTAGCATCTGACTATCTGTTGGTATTTCTATAGAATCAACGACTGATGATAGGTCGGTAAAAGTTTTACCGACACCAGTTATAACGACCGATCTCAAAGGTCGATAAAAGTCTTAACCGACTTATCGTGGGTCGGTAAAAGGTCTTTTAGCGACTGATGGTTGCCTGTACTGAACCATGTTGTAATGATAATTACGAACAAGCAGACTATGTGCAGAAGCCGAGTGCCCCAAATTATTTTGATTTTCAAAAAAAAAAACAAATATCTATGAAAATTTTGTTTTCTATATTGTGAACTCGATCCAAACTTCGTTGATACAGACAACATTTGCAAAAGAAAATTAAAAGAGCTATGCAGGCAGGCTGAACTAGTTAAAAATAAGATTTCTGTATACACAAATTAAAAAGGCGAAACCATTAGTGATATTTTCTTTAAAAAAAAATAGAAAGATACCATTAATGATCCAAGGTTGGGTTTGCTTAGAAATTTTCTCACTGCTTTTTTCCGGACTCAAAAGTTTCCAGGGATGGCATTTACTTTGTAATAAGACATTAACTGGACAATTAATTTAAAGAGACTCATTCACTCTCGTTAACATTTGATTTCAAGAAACAACATATATTTTTTAATCACCACGACCCAACTCTGCTCCAAATGTCACAATGTCGTTTTGCCCTTCACGAGAAGATAGCTACTGTATATTAAGTGCCCTTCATCTTAGCCTTGTCTCCGTCTCAAATTCACAACTGGTGTGGTCGAGTGACTTCACGGAAACCAAGTGACATGATGCAGCAGGAGCAGGAGACCTCGCCGGTTGTTAGGCACAGCTACCTCCGGTATAACTCCCCTCTGGTGCAGGTATCCTTGGTTGGGATGGTATGCTTCTGCTGTCCGGGTATGTTCAACGCACTCAACGGCCTAGGCGGCGGTGGCCAGCTCGACCACACCACCGCCGACAACGCCAATACGACGCTCTATGCCTGCTTCGCCGTTTTTGGTGTCCTTGGTGGTGGCGCATACAATCTCCTCGGGCCACGCCCAACGCTGCTGCTTGGTGCGCTCACTTATCCACTCTACACAGCCTCCTTCCTCTACTACAACCACCGGCGGTCCCAGGTATTCCCGGTCGCGGCGGGTGGCATACTTGGCACCGGCGCCGGCTTCCTTTGGGCCGCCCAGGGCGCCACCGTGGTCTCATACCCACCTCCAAACCGCCGGGGCAGTTACATCTCCCTCTTCTGGTGCTTGCTTAACCTCGGTGGCCTCGGGGGCCTCCTCCCCTTCTTCTTCAACTACCATCGAGAAGTCGGTGCAGCCAGTGTCAATGACAGCACCTACATCGCCTTCATGGTCATCATGCTCCTTGGCGCTTCCCTTGCCATGCTCATCCTGCCTCCGGCCAGGATCGTCCGTGACGATGGCACCAGAGCCACCGAGTTCACCTACTCCTCCGTGGCCACTGAAGGTGCTGAAATGCTCAGGCTCTTCGCCAACTGGAGGATGCTTCTCGTGCTCCCGGCAGCCTGGGCCAGCAATTTCATCCACACCTACCAGTTCAACAACGTTAACGGCCTACTCTTCACTCTCAGGACAAGGGGCCTGAACAATGTCTTCTACGGCGGCGCGCAGATGCTTGGCTCCGCCGGGATTGGGTACTTCCTTGACGTTGGATTTACTAGCCGGAGGAAGAGGGGGCTCGTCGGGGTGCTCATAGTTGCCCTGCTCGGAACCGCGATTTGGGGAGGAGGCCTTGCTAACCAGCTCAGGTACATAGACGGCAAGTGGGAAGGCCCCATCGATTTCATGGATGGCCGGCGCTACGCGGGTCCCTTCCTGCTCTATTTTAGCTATGGACTGCTTGATGCAACGTTCCAAAGTCTCATCTACTGGATTATCGGCGCCCTGGAAAACGACACCCAAATCCTTAGCAGGTACGGCCAACTGATCGGTGATTTGGTACCACCCACTTGGACTTATCTCTTATAATTTGTTCAACTGGACGTCAGTGTCAATTATTGCAATTTGATTACCTAAGAACTCTGGTCAGTCTTGGATGCCAACGATTATTATAGGATGCTCAAGTAACAACTCTATTTGCCAGGTATAACATTGAAAGTAGTTAATTAAACTACTGATTCTGTGACTGACCCTGTTCCTTGTTTTTACTTAATATTCCACCTATTCTTAAATATGTGAAAATTTAACCAAAAGTTAGTCACACCCTTTTGCAATTTTGACAGCAATAGTTTTAATTATTGTTTTTTAAAAAACCTAAAGTCACATTCGTAGATTTGTCTTGAAAAGTGCATTCATGAAAACACATTTTGAGTAGATATTCAAATTCATGTCAATAGTAAATAGAGGTAAAAAAGACCTAGATGTCGTATAATTATTAAGAACGGAGGGAGTACCAGTCAATGTAAAAGACCTAGATTTCAGTCAAATGACAACTGGATAATCAATTGACAAAAATAAGATATAACTTATTGGTATTCTCAGTCAAAAGAATGGAAAGTTGTTTTGTCACAAACATTACTAACAAGAACACGATGCTGGAATGGATGAAGTATACAAAAACTAGGGTGTTCCCTTCTCAGCCTCTTGATATACATGCGAAGTCTGAAAGCATTGGAATTCAGTGTAACTTGTTGGTACTGGTTAACACAAAGGGAGCATAGAGTCTTTCAGCTTGTTTGAACCAAACTCCTCTGTTATTTTCTATTTCGAACTGCAAATTTACATCAGCTCAGTTGGTTACTGCCTCAAGTGGTGAGGCCTCCCACCAGGGTTAGTACCAATTTGTCGAATAATTAAAACAATCCCCTCGCTAGCTGCCTAGCGATGATACTGACTTGGAGATCCTAAATCCGGGCTGTGGGCTGCTTTGGGTTCTGTACATAGGGGTAATTGCAATAGTCACCAGCATGGGCTGCATGTCGTCATATTGGCTGAGCTTCTCTATCAAAAGAAAGACATGGGGGCGGTCTTACCCGGACCGGTCAAGTTTATTTTTTCTATTTTGAACTAGCAATCTTCAAATATAACAGAAGAGTATATACTAATATGGAAACCTATCCATGTACATCCACTATTTAATTTGGAATTGTCGTCGATTCCATTCATTATAAAAAAAATTAGAACTTTTGCCATTTAGATGTCCATATTAAACCATTGCCTGGGTCACTTTCTACTGTTCTCGCAGGTATGTTGGATTCTTCAAGGGTGTGCAGAGTGCTGGAGCAGCTGTTGCATGGCAAGTCGACGCACACAAGACGCCCTTGATGTTTCAGCTCATTGTGAATTGGGCGCTTATGTGTGTCAGCTACCCCTTGCTTGCCCTATTAGTGTTCTTGGCTGTGAATGATGACGGCAATTTGGTTTCTTCCGTTGAGCATGGCAATGACAATGATTGTACGCTGTCAGAACAAATAGGTTTCCGCTGAAGAACGTGACGCCTCAGGTTTTCTGTGTACTTTTTTAATACATAAAAGGAAGAGGACCCATGTTTATGTATGTAATAGCTCAACGTATGCGTGATAAGTAATAGACCTATTGATTTCGTTTGAAATGATATGTGAGACATTTGGTTCCTAGAAGTACGTCCAACTTATTGCAATACATGATCAAACATGTATACGTCAATAGAGGCAACTTGGCAACTTGGCGATAAAGTGAAAGAGGATCATGACTAGCACTGGATGTGGAGGCTGGCTCGGCTTGGTTTGGTCAAGATTGTTTTCTAACGAGCTAGCGTGGCTTTGCTTGCTAACAGAATGAGGTAAAAAACTAGCTTGGCTCGGCTCGGCTCGTTAAACACCTGTGAGTTACCTCGTTTTGGCCCACAAGCTGAACATGAATGTAATTAATGTAAAATTATTGATAATGTCTATATTTCTAGATGTTAAGATAGAAACGATGTTAGTTACTATCAAATATAGATGAACATCACTTAACGTTGTATTTTTAGATTTGGGACTTTGACATTCGCAATCTAAAAGATCAGGATGACACAATAAAAAGGACATGTTTCTAGGCACTTCTTGGCTTATTAGGCTTGCGAGCCACGAGATTTGATTCGACTTCCTTATGGCGAATCTTTGCTTGATCCCAATCCTGGCGAAGTCATTGTTTTCTCATCTCACTTGGATGCTGGCCTGGCCTTTCCATGCTCAAGGTTCTTCTGCCATATTCTGTTCCTATACCACCTTCAGCTTCATCATCTCACACCCATTGTCATTGCAACTGTTTCAGCCTTCGTTTGGGCTTGTCTCTGTGAGGATGTTCCCCCTGAAGCTTATGCCTTTTATAGCATTTTTGAGGCTCGTCATACTCCATTGTACGAGATAGAGGAGATTGTTGAATGCTTCGCTGTAGTGGCTCGTCATCTCGTACAATGGAGCTTATGCCTTTGTGATCTTCTAGAAGAATGCTTCGCTGTCGGGGTTCGTCCCCTTTTTTCATGATGGATGGCACCCACCTTCGTTTTCGAACAAAATGATCAACGGTTTAAGAACGCCTTGTATTCACTCCATATGCAGGACCTCGTATGATTTCTTCTTGGATATAGCCTTCCCACTTCTATTCTCTTGCTTTTGTTTTTGTGATATTTACTTGCTTGGTTTCTAATATAAGCTTCTTATTACAGATTTCTCTATTTGGATTGCCGAGAATAGTGTCAGATTCTTTCTTGGGAAATTCTCGTAGAAGGAGTGGTTGAAAGGACTCGAAGAGCTATTGGCCCTCGGCTCAAACTGGTATTTTCCGAGGCTAGGATTCCCTATCACGATTATCCCTGTCCTGAAGATTCTTCTTCAAGTGAAGAGCGTTCATTACTTTTCTCGGCTCTACCTTACTTTCGTTGAAAGTATTCCTGAGATTTCTTCCACTCCTAACGATGCAGAGATGGCTTCGCCTGGAAGTAACCTTTTTACGCCAACAACTTCTCTTGTTTTTGGTAACTCTTCTCCAATGGGGAGACTTCTACTGATAAGGTTGGTGAGGTTTTGGAAGTTCCTCCAAAGGCTTCCAATGATAAGTTAGTTGAAACTGTTGGGGGTTAATGCCGAGGCCTACCTAAAGG
Source organism: Eragrostis curvula (assembly GCA_007726485.1). Taxonomy (NCBI): domain Eukaryota; kingdom Viridiplantae; phylum Streptophyta; class Magnoliopsida; order Poales; family Poaceae; genus Eragrostis; species Eragrostis curvula. The sequence goes on along the minus strand of RWGY01000051.1, from coordinate 19,169,807 downwards.
GGATGAGGAAATGGACTGCAGTTCGGAAATGGCGACGGGTCAAGGAGATGGATAGGAGGTTGAGCGAAGGGTATTAACCTTATACGAAGGGTACTCTGAAACTGTACTATGTAACGTTATGATCCGATCTATAAATAGGACCCGACCCCACTATAATAGGACAAGTGTTTTTCGGGCCACGAGCCACAAGCTACATAATCTCCGACGTGAATTATGTGAATGCTCCGTCTCCTTCGTCTGGCACCGCGGACAACAGGAACACTTCGGTGAATAGGGACAACCAAGACTTGAGGGTTACACTACGAATCCACCCTTCGCTCGGCATCGCGGGTTACAGGAGGGCTTCGACGATTTTAACCGAACAAGACATCAAGTCCTGAGGGCTCCGCCAATTATTTCCCAAGCAAACAAGAAGACCAGAAGGCTTCACTAGAGATAATTCAAGACTAGGGACAAATAAGAGGTCTTGGACAGCAAGACTACATCATCATCTTCGTGTTTGAGGGCCTTGATTTCCCTAAAGGGCTATGATCCCCAAATAAAAACTTTGGCAGTTCCACAAGGTGCTCCGCCTGTTACTCCCTTGTCATCTGCTACAGCTTCTCAGAAGCGTTTCTCTCTTTCCAAGAAGGCTTCGTTCTTGGCCAACTTGGAATACATGGTGTCTAGTGATGACTCCCCTGTGCCGTCTGCAACGCTTCCATGTTCATCTATTGCTGTCGAGAAGCCTTTGCCGGATTTTTTGGTGGCCGAACCTCTTTTGCTGGCTACTTCTTCTCTGGATTTGGCGAATATTGTTCTTGCTTCCTCCGAAGCCAAAGGTATTTGGATGATGTTTCTTTGTGTGGTATGTTACCTCCTTTGTTCTCTTGCTGACTAGTTATTTTTGTCGAAGGTGCTTCAGACCCTTTTGTAAGTCAAGCTGATGTGTCAGCTCTTATGTCTTCCTTCCATTTGGGATCGACCGTTACGGAGGCCCTCTCTTGCTGAGAGCCTTCGTTTACCTAAGGTGGAACTTGGTCTTTCCAATCTCTCTGGTGAAGTTCTTTTCCGATATCTGACATCTTCGCATATCAAGGTATGGGTGTAATTTTGTTTTCTTTTTGAAATTTTGCTTGTTTGACCCTTCGTGTGATATTTATGACTTTGTATTTTTCATTGTCTTGCCCTTATCTGAGCTTGCAACCATCAACATGACTTTGTATTCAGTCTTGAGGATTTTTTGGTTTGGAGCATGACAACTTATCTCTTCGGGAGACCTCTTTGAAGTAGAGAGATCACCTTGCCTCTCTTGAAGATGTTCTTCATCATAAACAGAATCTTCTGGAGGAAGAAAAACAATATAACTCGTCTTTATTTGCCCAATTCAATTCTTTGTTAAAGACGAAGGCTTCTATCTCGGATGCAAGCTTCGCTGAGACTTGGCGATTGTGTGATTGATGCGTGAATTGCTCAGAGCTCTGGGGGTTGAATTTGAGGATTTGCCCCGGGAACTTCTGCAGGGGATATGAAAGATTGGCTCGAAGTTAACTTGGATGTGGCTTGTCTGATCTTTGTCGAAGCTACTCTCTGAATGTTGTTCTCTTGATGATCCAAGATGTGTTTTCCAGCTTCAATCGGGGTGGTAGCAATGCTTTTGTTAGCTTCGTAGACTCTAACTTAAATTGATGCTGTCGAGGCGAAGTGTTTTAATTGATAAATGACTTCTTATGGCAGAAGGCCCACGATCTTCATGCCCTGTAATTATGCTTGATATTAGCCATCTATGTAATCGGAACATGATGTTTTGCCTGAATACTTTTGTCAGGTATTCTTGTAATCTGCCTTCGTGAGCTAGTTTTGCGTTTTTGATGAAACAATTATTTAGCGACAAGTGAATCTTTTTGCTTTTGATGATTCAACTTGAGTCTAATATCCTTTTCTCTAGCTTCAGCCGTCTCTTACGATGACTTTGAGGTATGTCGTAGGCCTTCGAATTTTCGTCAAGTCTTTGCAAATTTGTTTGCTACTTTTTGAAGACCATTGGTTTACTTTTCTTGAAGCATTGCTTTTCTTCGGGAATACTTTTGTTTGCTAACTTATCTGACAGCATGTCCTTCGGATGTATAACAAGGCATTTAGCCTTTTGAGCTCATGACTTTATCTTTTTGACTATCATCTGTTACACGTTATCCTTGGAGTATATACCTGACTTCTTTTCCTTTTTGATTTCTCCTCAGGTATGTTGGCGTTGAAATCAGAGTTATGCCATTGTTTATGCTTCTCTAGCATCAACGCAGGCTTTTTTCCAGGATTTGTCCCGAGTTCATTTTTCCTGATAACAGCTTCGCAATCTTAACGAAGCTAGCTATCTCTAACTGTTCGATCCATAGGAACTTTGTCCCACAATGCTGTTTAAGCAGACACGAGATAATAGAACACTTTTGACTTAATTAACAACATTATTATTACATTATTATTATCAACATAAGTTCAGAGTGTAGGGGAAGGTTTAAAGTAGCGGAAGTGGCAAAACAATAAGTTCGAAAATATAAGATACACAAGAGTTACACTTCTCTCAGCAATATTCTGATGCCCATCTAGAATATCACTCTAGCAACAACCATCACTGCAGCGGATGATTGGACTCCCAGTGGGCAGTCCAACCCTCTGGGACTTGCACATCTCAGGGATTGTAAAAGAACATCTGCAATACCTGAAGACCACATGGCACAAAGCCTGAGTACTAATTACTCAGCAAGTCTTACCCGTCAAATGACACCTAGACATGCAAAGACTTACCATAGGAGAGCTGAATTTAAAAGGACTCGCAATCATTTCTAACAACATTTTAGCTCAAGTTTTATCTTCTTAAACAGTAGCATAACTGATTATGGAAACTAAACAAACATGTGAAGCATAGACAATTCTGAATAAATAATCATAAGGATAACAACAGCAATATCCAACCAAATACATCATCATAATCAGTTATCATGTGTGCTACGTGAAGACGCAAATCACAAGTGGGTACTCATTATTGCGAGGGACAACAATTGCAATCAATTTACACCAGCTGCGAAAACCTGAAGTACACGACATATATGCACCACCAAAGGTCATATATGCATGGCAACCTTTCGCAAGACAATAAACAGCAAAGCAAGTGTAAGCTTCATGACCATTGGAGTATAGAAACCCCAAAGATATGAATGTTTTGGTGATTGGATGATCATGTTATATGTGACTAATTCTTTTGCAGGTTGTTGCCTATGATCGCATATGATGGAGGATTACGCCAACCTTTTCTCTATTGGACATCTCGATGATTGGTTGCCTCATCAACTTGTGGACGGACTTGATGGATTCACGGTGAAGATGGTGGATCAAGGCTAAGACGTGCTAGAACCAAGCAAGTGTTGGCTTGGTGTAGATGTAGGCTTGAGTCTATAGGAAAAACCGGACTATCAAGAGGGTTCGAGTTGGTTCTCTTAATGCACACTAGTGGTAGAGATTATTGGATGCAAATGTGAGGCTCTGAGAGGCTAGAGTGGTAGAAGAGAAGCTTGAGGAATCAAGATGGATGAAGTTGGAGTCAAAGATCAAAGAGAAGATCAAGATCGACTTAAAGGAAGGTCACTACATGATGCGGTTCTCTGGTGAAGTCATCGTATGATGGACAGTGATAGGTACCGTATGATGCGGTGGTCACTATATGATTTCTAGAGAGTTAGCAGTTGCTATAAGTTCAGAGAGAAGAGGTCACCGTATGATACGATTGTAGTCACCGCAAGATAATGTAACACCCTGAATATTTTGTATCCTGAAAAAGGAAATTAACCATCCGTTTTTTTCTTTGGAACCGTGAGCCTCCTTCTTGGGTAATTGGGCATTTAAGAATAATAGAATGTGGCTTTCCTTTTCCCCTCCCCACGCCATTAACTCGCAATTAGAAACTGCCAATGGTTCCCTTTCTTTCTCCATATATCCTCTCCCATGAGTCCATCTGCATGCCATAGACAGATCATCTTCTCTAGAGCACGGGCTCTTCCTTTCGCTGTGTTGCATGATCATGGTTGATTAGTTACCAAGAGGCGGACGGCGTCACCGGCAAGCAATGTTCTAGATGATTGATCCATTGGGCAGCAAGACGGTCGTTCGTTGGACAGGCAAGTTACCTCACAACAATCTTTTTCCTCCTGTAATTAATCCTTCATAGATCGAGTTGGCCGAAGGTATCAAGATAAGCTCATGGCGATCTGTCCTACCTGATTCCATTCGCACATAGGTTGGAATCTTCATCCCAGTACGTCTCTTGTGCGAGTCCTTCGGAGCAGAGCGGTCTCTGTAGACTAATTAACTGAATTTCTTTTATGATTACTATTTATCAACCCTAAACCTGTCAGTTGGCGTACCCTTTCACCCATCTTTCATCATATAGTAAATCTGCATGCTGCGCAGGACTTTTACGTGGGGCCTATGTGGAAACTATCCAAGCTATATAATGTCTTTTGATGTCTCCGGAATGCAGCCTTGATCTGCTTAGTTCTCTCTGATTAGTACAGTACTCTGTGTCACAGATGTTTATATCTTTTCCACAAAAAAAGATGTTTATATCTTGAGTTCTACTACTTTCTATGTTCACAAGTGATTCGATCAGGCATCTTTACCATGACTTTGAAATTGGTTATCTTAATACCATTGTCCTCTATCTATTTTATCTTGTAACCATTTCATAGCTTTCAAATATTTTTTTCATCAGATATATGGGTATGACATATTCCACCCAACAACGTACGGGGCCGTACATTCTCGTTGTTGGGAAATTAACACCCAACCACAGGAATACGGCTAGGTGGGTGCCTGGCTAATCTCGTATCTCCTGGTATGTGATTCATCAAATCGGTACCGTATTTGTTTCCCATTTCATTTACAGGATGAATCTCACTATATCATGTTTACATGTTTATCACTTTCATAGCCTTACCTTTTCGTGGCTACCTAGAACCCTTGACAACTTTTTCTTGTCTCTGTATTTACCATATTTATTTTTTGTTGTGTTAGTTTACTTGCTGAGATTTCCATCCCACATTTGATTTCCCATTCCAGGTAAAAAGGTTAATGGACTAGAAGCATGGGCATGGATCATGGGGGCACATGATTTACTAGCACAGTGTCTTGCCTTTTATGTCACTAATTTAGCTTCCGCTGGATTCTTTGTTTACATATTCAATAATGTAATTGAAGGATAACATTTGGCTGTTATCAATTGATTCTAAATTTTATTTTTATACATTTTCTTCCAGTATACATGTTTTTGCGATGACGTTCCACGTGGCACCGCATTTTAACATACAGGTTGCTACAGATACGGTGACTGCAGATAATCACCGTATGATGCGGTGCCAGTCACCGTATGATGAGATGACTGCATACACAGTGAAGAAGCCTATAAATAGCTGGTTGCCCACCCCTTTGAGGCTCTCTTAGCTAGTGAAATAGGTGAGGTTGCCCAAGGAGAGCCAAGAGCAAGAATAGAGAGCACTTGTAAACGATTTGGAGTGATCCTAGCGCTTGTGAGAGAGTAAAAAGAGCATCATTTGATCTCTAGGGCTAGTGTGTGCATAGAGAGTCATCTTGAGCTGGTACTCTTGGTCTACGGCTATTCTCTGTGCCACTGCATCATATGGTGACACAACCCTCTTGATCATATGGTGACTCAACCAGAGACTCTTCTCTCTTTGGATTTTCTCTCTGCAGTCACCATATCATTCGGTGACTACCATCGTATGATACGGTGACCTCTTCTCTCTAAACTTGCAGCAACTGCCAACTCTCTAGAAATCATACGGTGACTATCACCTTCCTTGAAGTTGATTTTAATCTTCTCCTCGATCCTTGGCGATAGGCTTGAGTTCACCGTCGTCTGCTGATGCAGCCAGTCGTCGTCATTCACCCGACATCTAGACACTAATCAAACAACTGCGACTCTCTCGTCTCATGGGATGTGTCAGTTGGCGGGTAGTCATGGTCAACCTCTGACTTTGGTTCCTGGAGGCGCATCAGGCACGCGTCATCTCTTGAGATATTGAATTTCTGTCAATCTTTGATATGTATTCAATAATAATTGGCATATACCTATAGATGTACCGCTCCAATGGCCCCCGTTTTCAAACATGAAGATGGAGTGCGACGAGGAACTTCTAGGTTTGGTTAGTACATACTCTTCTGTACAATGAGTTTTCAAACAGAATACATGGTATTCTATTGTACAATGAAACTCAAGACTATGCACTGACCAATTCACTTATGGTTCAACAAAAATAATAAATATTATCGACGGCTAGTCACCTTATCGTGTTTTGATTGCTGTGGCCGCACATGAGAGCGCTCGTCTCGGCCTCCACGTGCGGCAGCAACATAGGTTGGGTTGTGTACGTACATTAGTCTCTTCTGACATTCTAAAACTTAGATAATTCTAGTCATTAGTATTTTGATTTTATATGAAGTAAGCAATATTTAATAATTTCTTATAAATATATAATTCAAATATAGTTGAAATTCAATTAATCAGTTACGAAAGAATAGAGCGCTATTTCATTTTAATAGAAAGAAAAAAAGAATAGGAATAGAAAGTAAAATGATTCAATCTTTTTTTGTATTTTTGTATTTTAATAAATACTAAGTGTTGCGCTGCGGCTGGGCGTGCCCGGCCGGGACTGTCGTCCATTTTCCCATCACGTACGTACAAAACTTGGAAGGGAGGAGTACGGCCTGGAAAGGCTGGCGCTCGCCCGGCCACGGCTGCCGGCGTTCTACGTCGCGTGGCTTTCCGGTACAACTCAACTGATTGGGGCGACGTGACCGGGTTTGGAACGCAACTGATTAGGCGAGAATCATCCAAAGAATTGGAGAGATTCATGAGTGGGTTGCACGGACTTGATCGTACGTTAACGTACGTACGTATCCGCCCACCAGCCCGCACGGGTGTGGTTTCTCGCGTGAGCGCACCACCGGGCCTGCTTGGTAGCTCCCCTGAGAAATGTGCCGGAACCAGGCAGCGACCTCATTTCGGACGCCTGTGGATCTCGTTGCTCTGCCTGAGCCAGGCGTGTGCTCCCAGGGCCCTAACCAAGCGCGCCCGGATCCGTCCGTCCGGCCGCCGGCCATCCATCGGCGGTCACGTGCCTGCTGCACCGCCCTCACAGCGGAATCTGCTCTACCCTGCCGTGCATTCTTTTCAACAACGGAAGGAGAAAATTAAACGGTTTTAAAAGTTGAAAAAAGGGGACGGAAATTTGGTTTCTAGGTCGATTGTGAAAGATTCGAGGTCTATTGTGAAGAATCCGACTTCATTGATAGTTGGGGGGTTTCTCGTGCACAGGTCACTTTTTGCAGATCGAGGTTCTTCACTCATGCACTCGCCAGCGACGACCATGTCAAGTCCTGTACTTGCATCAGTTCCAAATTCCAACGTTCGGTGGGCAAACGCTATAGGAAATGTGCACTGTAGCGGCGCAGTGAAAAAAAGTACAGTGCGGACTAAATTTTCCATCGCCGCTATAGTGCATAAAAATATGACTCAAATCCAAACCGACGCTAAAAATAACTAATAGCGCGGCTCATATTGTGGACCGCCGCTACAAATAGATAAACATTTATTGCGGCGGCCCATATCATGCCCCGCCCCTACCATGGCCCATTGAGCCCACAAACACCTCCAGCACCCCACAATAACTATGAAAAGATAGAAACCCTAGTCTTCCACCCTCCACTCCAACTCCTTCCTCTCCGGTTTTCCTCAGCCGCCGCTTGCCTCCTTCTCCCTCCCTCAGCCGTCGGCCCCTCTCCCCCAGCGCCGATGAGCGCGTGGCCCGAGCAAGTCGTCGACCATGACGGCGCATAGCCTGGCAGCAGCGAGATCCAAGCCACCCTATCCAGTGCCAGCACGCGGAGGAGGCGACGGCGCGCAGGCCCAACGAGCGCACGGCGGCAGCGGGTTCCTCGCTGGCGTCGCGACGGCCAGATCCAGGCTACGCATCACCGACGGTGGCACACAGAGGATGCGGGAGCGCGCGGGCCCGACAAGAACGCGGCAGCTGCAGGTTCCTCTCTGACGTTGCGGCGGCCAGATCTAGGCCGCGCATCTACGGCGGTAGCTTTAGGTCTTGGCCTCCTCCTGTCGCAGGCTGGCGTGAATGGTTCCTCAGGGTCAAAGCTGCCAAGTTGGATATATGGAACACTGTCAGCATCGCACACTGTTTCGAACTGACGCTTGCTGATGTAAATAAAAATGAACCAATGTTATCGGCAGCCTACTACTTTTGGTCCGATGCAGTGAATGCTTTCCTCTTTGGACATGGGCCGATGACACCCACCCTGATGGATGTCCACATGCTCACTGATTTGGACATATCGACACACATAAGCCATTTCAGTCTGCAGATCAAGCCTCAAAGCCAATTCAATGTTAGAGATATCGGTGGCTGGAAGAAATATATCTCCACCTTCCAAGGCACAGGGCCCGTAACAGACAAGAAGCATACAACCTTCTTGATGATGTGGCTTGAACACTTTTTCTTTTGTGGAGCCCAGCTCAATCCAGTGGCCAACCTGCAGAACTTGGCAGAAGGATTGGCTGGTGGCACTCAAATGCCCATCAGCAAATATCTGCTCGGCTCCCTCTACTCCTCGCTCCATCAGGCAGCACCAGCCACGAGGAACAGCGGAATCGGCATCATAAATGTAACTTCCAATCCAGAACCAATCCTCGGTTTTGACGCGCCGACACCAGATCAAGTCATTAGAGGCCAATCTTCCAGAGCAAAGCGAAAATGTGTCCAAACTAAAACAGTAGTCAAATGCCACAAGGCCCTCCCGAAGCAGCCTAGCACTTCACAAACTCCTCCCAATAGCCCGGTAATCAATTTTGCCCATATCCAATAATTTAATCAATATCAGCATCTTTACCTTGTCTGTCTCTTAGGGCACCTCCGGAGAAGCCGCTGAAGAAGATAATCCTCTATCTGAAGCCCCTGTTGTCGACAACCTAGAAGAACCAATCCATGTTTCTTCTGAGGAGACCGTCAAAGAGCCGGCGCACACTGTAGAAAATGTCAGCACTGATGCTCAACAAATGCCGATCAACACCGAGAAAGAAATCGGCATTTAACAAACACCGGTTCGCACCGAAGAAGAAATTGACATCGGCATCCAGCAAGAACCGGTCCATGCCACTTTAGAAGATACTGGCGCTGACACCCATCTTCAGGTTTGTTCTCAACACTTTTTCGATTGACATATTTACTTCTGCCAACTTCATACCCAACAGACACTAGAACATAGGGAAGAAGAATCGGCAAACCTTCCTGTAGACGACCACGGAGTACAGGAATCGGCAAATCCTCCTGTCGACGAGCACGGAGCACAAGAATCGGCAAGTCTTCCTGTTGACGAGCAGGGAGCACAAGAATCAACAAACCTCCCTGTCGACAAATCCGGACCCACACAAGCAATACTTGTGCAAGAAACTTCAGAGAACGTCCCTTCCGGTCCCAAAGCCTCTTCTTCTCAAGCTGCCTCCACTGCTGCTAATATCGATCTATCTCAGGTAATAAATAAATCTTCATATTTCTCCACTTAATCTGTTACTCAACCATCTCTTGTTTGTAGGCACGCATTGTAGAACCCATCATTGCCATGCATCATCGACAACCGCTACCAATCGAGATCCGCAACGTCTTGATCGAGCTGGAGACCAGGATTGAACATGCAAATATAGACGGTCTCACTCAGAATGCAAGTTCAGTCCGTGCCAGGTTCGAACCCATCCAGCGTCGACTTCCGAAGGATCTGAGGGTGGCTCTCCAGCCGGTGGCATATATGGAGTTTCAGCGATTTGACTTCGAGCAAGCTCAAGAGAACATCAACCGCCGATCCAAGCAGCGCCAACTCATTGAAGAAGCTGAGAGAGCACTTCAAATTTCCCAAGAAGAAATGGTGAAATTTGACTCACTAAAGACCAGGCTTGCAGAAGAAGAAAATCGGCTAAATCAACCGAAGAAAGAAGCCGACGACCTGAGAGCGGCCCTGCAAGCCAAGGAGCTAGAAGTATCGGCATCGGAGAGGAACATAGCTATGATCAACATTGACATGCAACGGCAACAAAACATTGTCGAAGCCTCCATTGAAGCCTCAGAGTGCACCTGGGAGACTGTGCCTGCCAAGATTGAATCCGACGATGCCGACAATTATGTCCTTACTGAGATTGACCAGCTCCGCGATCACGTATTGGATGTAATCCATGATTATCTGTATCCCCGTCATGCTTGATGTAACAGTAGTTAAACATTAAGTACTTTTGGCATTTGAACCTTGAGGGCTTTCTAATAGAAAACTCCTTTTGAACTTATTGTAAATTCAAAAGGCGACGTGAAAATGTCAGCCTGTGTTCATGTGTTCTTCGTTTTCCACAATACTTCGTCTTCATGTTGCTTCTAGACGATCCCTCTCCACGTGAACACTGTAATTAACATATCACATCAACATTTGTCTTTATGTGGCGTGCAAACTCCTCGATTACCACACACGCCAGTGTCCTTTTCAAAATCCACATTGTCCTTCGATCTTATCCCTTCACTTCTCTAGGCTATAAATAACCTGGCAAGCCTCGCTCCTTTCACCACAATCATCATGGCGAGCAGAAAGAACCCTTCCTATTCCAGCAAGAAAGAGAGAAACAAAAAAGATAGTTCACCTTCTTCCTCTGCTCCCCATCCACCAATCGCTCTTTCCCCAAACCGAAATCCACCACAACCAGAAATTCCAACCATAGACGCTATCCCTCTTGCGATGCTTGCTCCAGGGTTTGAGCCATTAGCACCAGGCTTGCCTGAAATCATTGCCATCTCCTCCGGTGATGAAGATGAAGAAACTGACATCCCACGTTAGACAAGGTTTCTTCCCGGTGGCCGCGTCCCTCGTCAGCGCGGCTGCTTGAAGAACCACCCCGGGAAACATTCCTGCGATCTCTAGGTGCCCCTGTCTGGATCATTGCATCCCTCTGAACACATGCTCCATCAGTTGTGCAAAATTTACTTGGCTTCAACTTCCTCCTTGCAACTGTGTGGGAAAATGCAGTGTGTATCCTGGGTATGTGATGAAGAACCTTGTTTACCTTTAGTTTCCTTCAAAGGCGATGTATCTAGCCGTTGCATCGGCTAAATCATCATCAGCGTCCTGTAAACGATTAGTTTTTGGCTTGTGTAATAATATTTCTTCAAATACTTGCCTTTTAATGCACGTTCTAAGGGCGACACCATCGGCATCGGCCATCTCAAAGGTGACGCTCTTAACGTCGGCTCCAGCGAATGTTTATCCGAACACTTTATGATCCAACCCAAATACTTGGGTGGTACCTCTTTAAATATTTCCCATTAAGCGTTCGACCAAACTCTTCGCCATCCAATTCCTTGAAAATATAAGCATTACCGGGCACGCATTGGCTAATAACATAAGGACCTTTCCAATTAGGTGGCCACTTGCCAAATCGATTATCTCGTGATCCAATCGGCAACTTAACTTTCCAAACTATATCTCCTTCTTCAAATTGCTTAGTCACCACCTTTTTGTTATAATGCCGAGTCACCCGTGCTTTATTATCTCGAATCTTCTTTAACGCAATTAACCTTTGCTAACAAACATCCTCCAACTCATCCATCATCAAATTATGATATTGTTTTGCGGTTAATTGATTCTACAAATCAACTCTTCTAGATCATCCACTGACTTCCCAAGGCAAAACCGCTTCATGTCTATATACCAACTGATGTGGCGACACTTGTACCGATCCATGATGAGACATTCGATAGGCCCACAATGAATCGACTAATGAAGTGTGCCACTTTCTCGGCTGATCCTAAATCTTGCGCTTGATCAACTTGATAAGAGTCTTGTTCGAAGCTTCGGCCTGACCATTTGCTTGGGCATAATACGGTGATGAATTTAACAATTTAATACCCATCTCATCGGCGAACTCTCGAAACTCTTCTGAAATAAAGATGGACCCCTGATCGGTGGTAATGGTTTGAGGAATACCAAATCGGTAAATTATATGCTCCTTAACAATGGCAATCACATCTTGTGAAGCCACAGTTTTGTACGACACCGCCTCAAGCCACTTTGTAAAATAATCTGTAGCTGCCAATATATATTTATGCCCTTTAATAGATGAAGGATGAATCTCACCAATCATGTCGATTCCCCATCCTCTGAAAGGCCACGGCTTGATGATAGGATTCATCGCCGACGTCGGAGCTCTCTCGATTGACCCATATTTCTGACAATCGTGGCAACCCTTATAATATTCAAAGCAATCTTCAAGCATTGTAGGCCAAAAGTATCCGCCTCTTCTGATCAACCACTTCATCCTGTATGCCAATTGATGAGTTCCACAGATTCCATCATGAACCTCCATCAGCATCTTTTTTGCTTCATCGACATTTAAACACTTCAAAAGAATACCCTCCAAAGTCCGGTAATAGAGCTGATCATCGACAAGCGCATATTTTATCGCTTTATACCACAGCGTCCTTGTTGTCTTCTGGGAAGGATCCTTTAAATAACCCACGATTTCAGACCTCCAGTCTTGCAACTTGACATCGGCTTCATCATCGACAGAGCCTATAATAAGCCGATACCCAGATGCATGCTGCGCCAAGTCATTAGCTTCAGAGTTCATCTGACGACGAACAAGACTGATCGTGATATGCTTGAAACTCTTCATCAACTCCTGACACTTCAAGTAGTAACTTCGAAGCACTTCATCTTTGCATTCATACTCATCATTCAATTGTCCCACAATCAACAATGAATCTCCAACAACTTCAACAAAATCGGCATTAGCTTCTTTCAACAGTTGCAATCCCTCCAACACAGCTTCGTACTCAACTTGATTGTTAGTATAGGCTTCAACTAGAAAAGAAAACTCAAACCTGGATCCTCTAGGAGTAATAATAACAATGCCGATACCACATCCATGTTTGCAAATCAACCCATCAAACAATAATCGCCATGGAACTGGTTCCACCATCTCTTCATCATGCCCCCCATGCTGAACAACCAAATCGACAAACACCTGGGCCTTCACAGCTTTAGTAGATTCATACTTAAGATCAAATTCTGCAATAGCCAAGATCCACTTTCCGAGCCTGCCTTTCAACACTGGAGCAGATAAGATGTATCTCACAACATCAGCTTGACAAACAATGTTACACTCCTCGGACAATAAATAAAGTCTTAATTTAGTGCAAGAGAAGTGAAGGCATAAACATAACCTCTCAATCTCGGAATATCTGGTCTCTGCATCCACCAATCGACGACTGAGATAAAAGATAATCCTTTCCTTGTCGTCTTGCATTTGCGTCAATGCTGATCCAATACACTTGTCATCGGTAGACAAATATAACTTGAAAGGTATACCCGGCTTTGGCGGCATCAACACGGGTGGTGAAACCAAATGCTCCTTGATATCATCCAATGCTTTCTGATGCTGGGCTTCCCATCGAAACTCCTAATATGCCTTTAACTTCAATAGTGGAGTAAAAGCATTAATTCTTCCAGAAAGATTAGAAATAAACCTCCTTATAAAATTAATCTTGCTGATCAAAGACTGCAACTCCTTTTTACAAGTTGGCGGTTTTATCTTCTTGATGGATTCCACACTTTTCGGGCCAATCTCGATACCCCTTTCATGTACAATGAAACCCAAAAATTAACCTGCCGATACACCAAAGGCGCATTTATGCGGGTTCATCTTTAAGCCATACTTCCTGGTCCTCTCCAACACTTCCCGCAAATTGGCAATGTGATCTTCAATTGTCTTGGACTTCACCATTACATCATCAATATGAATTTCCACCAATCGACCGATCAAATCATGGTAGATGAGATTCATTGCTCTCTGGTAGGTAGCATTCTTAATATCCTCTTCAGCCTAAAAGTCATGACAACCCACTCAAACAATCCCAAGGCACTTGGACACCTGAAAGCAGTCTTTATAATATCCTCTTCAGCCATAAAAATCTGATTATATCCTAAGTTTCCATCCATAAAGCTCAAAATCTTGTGCCAAGCAGCTGCATCGATCAGTACATCAGCCATCGGCATTCGATACTCATCCCTGGGTGTAGCTTTGTTTAGATCCCTGAAATCAATGCAAACCCGCATTTTCCCCAGTTTTCTTGGTTACAGGGACGATGCTGGATATCCAATCTGCATATCGACATGGTCTAATAAACTTGCATCATATAATCTAGTAATCTCCTCCTTGATAGCATCATAAATCTTGGGATCAATCCTTCTATTAGGCTGCTTAAACGGCCGATACACAGGTTTAATAGGCAATTGGTATTCAATAATATCTCGACTCAGACCAAGCATCTCACTATAATCCCAAGCAAAACAATCTTTGTATTCCTTTAATAATGCTATCAACTTTTCTCAAAATTCTTTACAAATCTTCCTACTAATAAATTCGACCAAGGCTTATCGCCATCACCAATGTCGACTTCTTCCAATTCATCAGCCGATATGAATCCATGACCAAGCTTTCCTTCATTTTTGTCAATCGGCTGATTGTCTGGTTCTGCCTTTTCACCTCCCATCAGCCGATCAACGCCCAGGTTCTCTGATGCTAGAGCAATCGCGGAGTTGTCGATCCCTGCGTGATGCATACAACCTCGTCAGTCACGTCCAAAGATTCACCTTCCCAATAAGTTCCTGATATGCACGACAACTCCTCAACCATCATCGGCAAGAAATCTGCAGTTGCCACGCTCACCCACCTATCAGCTTGGACAGTTTCCACCTTATCGCCGACCCACTGGATAAGAAGCTGATGCATCGTATAGGGGATACAACAGTTAGAATGAATCCAATCCCTACCCAGCAGTACATCGTACGATCCTTTGCCTTCAATCACGAAGAATGTCGTCGGTAGAGTCTTGCTCCCAATAGTGACTTCCACAAGTGACTCCTTTGACTTCAGAGCTCCTACCCCCATAATCCCTCAGTGTCATGTTGGTCTTTGTCAGCTCCTCAGGCAGCTTGCCGATCTTCTTGTAAGTCACCATCGGCATGACTGTTGGTATTTCTTAACGTCACAGATAAGTCCGCAAGCGCACGGAATACCGTTGTAGCACTTCACCCGTGAGTATTCAAGGGTATCGTTATTTATATTTTCCCAAAGGAACGGTGTGTGAATATCTTCTAGTCTAATTAGTCCAAGGACACGAAGAAGAGCGGTAGATTTGGGTAGAGAGGATTCCTATGGATGAGTTTCTTAGCAAAAGATAAATCCTGTCTCTAATTGCTTACTTCGAGCACCGGCTTAGGCTTTGGTCTGCCAAGCCACTCCGGCTAATGGCTCTACTATGTACCCGAACGTGGAGGGTTCCTTTGGATGGACAGGGCTGTCACTTCCTGCCACCTACCTCTACAAACCGTGGAGCACACAGCGGTCAAAGGCGACTTCCAGCCTAGACACCACGTCTATGCTATCGATCACTACTCTAGCCCCGGCCTGGTACCAATTTGGAAGACTAGAGCACTCCTTGCGGAGCGATGATCCCGTAAACAAGTAAAGAAAGAACTTAATCTAAACACTAAGTACACAATCCAATAGGAGATCAAGAATACTTACTTATGATGAAGATGAACGAACGATGATCGACGAACGAACGATGAACGAACGACGAACGATGAACGAACGACGAACGAACGATGAACGAACGACGAACAATGACTATTATAAAGAAGTATTCTCAAAGATACAAGATTGGGGCTAAGTCCTCACAAAGGGGGGACTACCCTTCTCCTCTACCCTACTCTCTCCCTACTCTACTAGTATACAAGGGGCTCTAGGCCCTTGGGAGTGGAATGAGGCTCTCCTTCTTGTGTGTCTTGGAGGGGAGGGGGTACCCCTCTATTTATAGGCTTGAGTAGGTCGGTTTGGGGGCCTCCACCGCCTCAATGCACCGCCTCAACGCATTAAATGCAGGCAGAACCGACATCAGGAAGGCGGTGGCGACCAGCCAGAGAAAGATGGGCCAAATTGGCCACTATAGCAGGTCGGCCGACCCCCCCCCCCCCTTGGCCCATTTGGCCTTGGGCTTTGGCCGAGGGGTCCTCCTTGATGTCTTGTTCAATGATCTTCGTGCATTGGCCCAAGTTGGTTGGGTTTTGTGTGACTTTTGATCCATATCTTGTTGGGCTGCCTGTGCTGATTTTCTCGGAGTGATGTGTTGTGGCCTTCTTGATGTGAATTCCCTCCTTTTGATATGAAATGCACCTGCACTCAAAATCTCACCAAGACTTGTGGAATTTGTTAGTTTTAAGCCCTAACACTATGTTTGGTGTTTACTTTGATTCCATTTGTGCAGGTATTTGACGGTCAAAATCGTGCCGTAACGACCGTCAACAATGACATTGACGGCAGCGCCACCATCAACCATCATCTTGCCCATCGGTTTAACATTGACGAAACCATTAAGATACAGGGCTCTCAGATGAAGACGATCAACGCCAGTGGGCTTCTCAAAAATTGCCTGCTATGGATCCAAAACCAATTCGGCAGAAGCCTCTTCTTCCTATTCATTAATAGCCAAAGAACTAAACTCCCGCGGCAATAAAAATACCATATTGAGAGGTGCTTCAACCTCATGTACCTGGGATTTAACCTTTGGTCTCCATACCTTCTTGGTCTTAGGCCCTTTGTCATAATTGTCCTTGTGGTATGCCTCTCTGCTCAACTCGTAGCAACGTGCCCTCTGCACTCTTCTCTTCTGCGTCTTGCTGAATATACCACTTGGACACCATTGCCCTTCCTCTGTGAATCTGCCCTGATAAGTTACATCATAACCCTCCTCAACTTGATTGACAGGTCCAAGCCTTTCTTGCACAGGAGCCTTCGTCATGAGCCTACCCTCGAACCGATCATGATGATTCCTTGGAGCAACTCCCCTTGAGGTACCAGCTTCTCTGAAGAAATCGGCAGGATGTTTGCTGCAGCCTGGACAATCCTCAATCGACGGCAGCTTCATACCTTGCTCCCAGCAATACTGAAAGAAAGGACAAGTCCAATGCAGATCGAATCCATTGTCATCATATTGCCTGTCCTCCGTCTCTCTCTTCCTTGAATATGTGCTAATCAGTGCAATAGATCCATCGATCATGTTAACTGGAAAAGGTTGCTCATCAACCTTCATCGGCTTCTGACCATAAAATCTAATACGACCATTTTCAATTGTCGATTGGATCTGTTGTCCAAACACCTTGCACTCATTGGTGTGATGAGAGGGAGAATTATGCCACTTGAACCACTTGATCTTCTTCAACTCTTCAACTGATGGCAAAGTGTGATTAGGTGGTAACTGGATCAGCTTTTCTTGTAGCAACAAATCAAATATTTTATCAGCCTTATTTATATCAAAATCATATTTCTTCTCCTCTGCCTTCTGCTTAACCCACAGGCATGGCACAGTTTTCTTGTTCTTTGTCCACTCGACAATAGCAACTTCATCATCATCTTTGGAGTCAAAAGAATAATCGACATAAGCCGCCTGGTACTGTCTACCACGTGTGTTCTGAATACGCCCTTCTTGAATCGATGCCGTCTAAACAAGTTGCGCCAAACTGTCGACTTCTTGAGGTGCAAATTTATCCCTAATCTGAGGCAACAAACCCTGATAAGCAATTTCAGCCATTTGTCGATCCGTCAAGTTCAAGTTGTAGCATCTGCCATGGATATTTCTAAACCTCTGCACAAAATCGGCAATTGACTCCCCAGCTTCTGATGAACAACCTTCAAATCTGATATACTCAACTCTATCATCCTGGTATAGAAATAAGAATGGAATTTCTCCTCCAAATTGGCCCAATTCCGCACGGATCCCGCAGGGAGCGAGGTGAACCATGAGAATGCCGATCCAGATAACGACAGAGGAAATAGTCGAACCTTCAATGCATCCTGAGCTGACATTCTCCCAGCTGTGCTAAGTATCGGCTCACGTGTTTGACAGTAGAGACGTTGTCCTATCCAAAAAACTTGGAGAATTTTGGCAACTTGTATCGATGTGGCAAAGCAACTTGTTCCATCCACTCTGGATACGAACGTCGATACATAAACATTTGTGTTTCTTGGGCTTGAGATCGAACTGCTCTTTCATGACTTTGGCCAATCTAGCAACTATATATTCTGATGTGTTTTGACCTTGCCCCCCAGCCGATTGAGACGGCTGGTGAAATGGTGGCTCAATCTGAACAGGCTGTTCTCTATTGTAATGTTCATGATAATCTGCCACCCTATGAAATCCTTGTGGCAACCCTTGATTGAATAATGCAGAATCAACATTAGGCGCCACATGATACCTTGTTTGAGGAGTTTGAATGATCTTTGGACCAGTAGAGGTACCACCTATCTCAAACCTATGTGTGGACATCGGCACTGATTCAGTGATCATTGGTGCCGACACTCGGGTGTTGGGGGATCGAAGGTCCAGGTGGGACTCAGCGAAGCCCTCCAACGGTGAGGTGTGCGTGTCTTGCTTCGAGCCAATGTGTTTGGGGATTCTTGGGGCGTGTCGGTCTTCTAGCGAAGGCCCCCTTGCTCCCTATTGTCTTCAAGCTCCCTTGGCGAAGCCCTCCTAAAACGTTCTTACAGTCGTATATAACACCGAAGCACTCTAACGCCCGCGATGCTGGGCGAAGGGGTTAGAGACGACCAAGAAATTGGGATGGAGTAAATGAAGTGACTTTAGCTCATGGCCTGAAAAACAGATGTCATTACAGGAGCTCCTCCCTCCATATTTATAGGGGGAGGAAAGGTCGATATTACAGGGGTGCCATTGGGCAATTTTGTTACGTCTCTTAGCATTGGGTTTCAAACTAGCTCTTGCTCTACACCCTTCGCTGTGTCTTCTGATACCTTCGCCTGGTAACAAATACCCTTCGCATGATTCAGGGAGCCTTCGGCATTATCTCCAACATTAGCCCTCAATTGTTGATGTAATTTGGTAAGACCAAAGCCAGAAACAATTTCATTTTTATTGTAACAAGGATTATGTCATGTGCTTCCTGATTCATGCATGTGTTTGTCGTTTTCGTCGCGTACTGCTTTTCCCGATTCTCGATGCTCATCTTGGGCCTATATATACTCGTTGTGGTCGTCTTCCCTCCCCGCGCTATTTTCGTCCTTGGCATGCTCTAATATCCCTGCTTTCGTTTTTCATCTCCTTCACACTTTTAGAGGTTTTTTCGTGTCTTTCTCAAGATGACTAGTGATCGGAGATCCGACGAAGAAAATGTTAAGAAGAAGGCGAAGATCCATAAATCGTCTTCCAAAGAAAGCTCCGATAAGGTTGCAGACGAAGTTCGTTCTCAAACTTCTGATGTTGCTGCTGCTTCGGTGTCTTCTCCGAAGGCTGCAGCTCCTTTCTCGAAGGCTGCTGTTCCTCTTTCGAAGGATCCGGCTGTCCGGTTGACTTCTGTCAAACCGGCTATTTCTGTTAAACCTCATAAGGTTTTTAATCTGATGAGCATGATTACGTCTTCGACAAATGTATGTCGTGAGTCCCCCTCGAAGAGTTCCACCGGTCTTTCAAAGGGTGCATCCTTTTCAGCTGACACTGGGAAATCTAAGGTTCTTGAGAAGGCAAAAATCTAGGACAAAGTTGTAGAGGTTATTGCGACTGCATCTGGTGCTTCTGGGTCGAAGGCTAAGATCCAGGACAAGAGTGCAGATGCTGCTGCTATTGCACTTGCTGCTCCAGGCCCGAAGGCCAAGATTCAGGACAAGGATATGGGTGAAGGTGTTACTTCAAGCTGTCTTTCATGATTTGAAATATCTGAACTTCGCCGGATGGCTTCTAACCTGGGAACTCTTTCAGATCTCTCTGGGGTTCAACTTCCACCGGAGCCTCATGTTCAACCACGTGATATCCTGAGCCCTTCGGCAGGTGGTGAACTTTTTTTTACATTCTATCTTTGAGACGATGCTGGAGGAGTTTCTCCCTTTTGACATGACTTTTGATTCAGCTGAGGCTGCTGAGGGGTCTTCGCTTGCTTGTGACAAGGTGCCTGCTAATACCTTCGTCATGAGCGCTCAGGCTGTTGAGCCTTTTATTGCTACTGCCGATAGGATTCGGCTCCCTCAAGTGGAGGATGAGCTGATGTTGCAAGACGGTGATACCTTGTACAAGTCTTTATTATCTTCGCAAGTAAAGGTGAGTCTTTTTTCTTTTAAATCTTGTTGTAAGCCATTTAATCTGACTCTTTCTATGTTTTTGCAGTCCCTTGCTATTACACATGCCTCCCTTCGCCAGTATCGGGAGCTGTCGCGGGTGAAGGTTGACCGAGATTCCCTTCGCAAAGACCTTGGTGTCCTTGAGACAAAGGTCAGAGAGAAAGAGATGGCGCTTGCTCTTAGTGAGAAGCGTTTGGCCGACCTCTCCTCGGAAAAAGAGGCACTCAGACAGTCTGCTAAAGACTTTGAGCTTAAGGTGGCTTCTTTGGATAAGCAGGTCGAAGAGCTGGATGCGTCACTTGCAAAGGTCAGAAATGAAAATGAAGACCTTCGCGGTAAAGTTGATGCCGCCGATCAAGACCTTGCCGCATTTGCCAGGGCTGAGAAGCTTCGCTTGTCTGGTATTTGCGGACAAGTCCGAGATGCTCTTGTATCTGTGGGGTCAGTTCCCGATCAGCTTCCTGTTGATGCTTCGATCGAGTATTGTCAGGCTTGGCTTGCTGCCAATATCCCATATTTTGTCCAAGCTTGCCGTGCCTTCTCAAATAATGTCGTGCATCTTGCTGTTCGGGACCTTCTCTGTTCTCTTGAGGCTGGTGGTAGTGATGCCTTGGCGAAGGCTATCAGTGACTCTTTTTCTTTCGTTTCCACTGACACAACTCCTCCTTCGCTGGTCGAAGCCCTCGTTAAGTTTGGAGATCATATCGATGAGGCTTTCTGGAAGAGGGTTCTTTCGATTGGTCCGTAGCCTCAGCCTGAGGTATAAACTTTTTTCTTTGATTGAGGTGTATGGGATGTTTCCCTTTGAACTGTATTTGCTGAGTGTGTCTCGAAGACATGTGTTGTAAAACTTTATTATTTGTTTTAATTTTGATATCTTTTTGGTTTGGATTTTAGGATTCTCCTGACCTTTCTCTGAGCGAATTTGCAACTCCAAAGGATTTCTTTGATGTTATGCCAGGAAGGGTTGTTGCTTCTGAGTCTTCGTCTGAGGTTTCCTTGAGCGAGTTTGCTGCTTTGGAACCCCCTTTCACCAAGTGGCTCGTCGCGAACCCCCTATTGAAATTTTTAGTTCTCCTTCAGAGATATATTTATCTAGTGATTCAGATCCCTTATCTCCTGTCGAAGGAGCTAGGAGTCCTTATGTATTTCCTCCAGGTAGCCTTGTGGCTATTTGTAGGGTCTCTGACATTGATGCATCCGAAGGACGCAAGAAGCGCGTTAAGCGAGGGTCTCGAGGAGGTCATTCCCGAGGTGGTCTTTCTTCAAATCGAGGCTCAAAAAAGAAATGCGCTGGGTGCGGTCGTCGTTCCCCTTCGATTGATCTAGAGGGTACTTCTTCCTCTTTTGATGCTGCTTCGCATGTTGAGCGAATGGTTTCTTCCGGGGTAGTAGATCCCATTTTTTAAAGGCCTTATTCGCCTTTGAGCGGATATAACATTGATGAGTTTAGCATCGTATGTCAGATGTTAGAATTAGGTCTTATTGTAAAGCAGGAACCCGACGATGGTTCTCCTTGAATGAATAATGCTTTTGAGCTGTTGTTTTGAAGGAACCTTTTTGGTTTACTTCGTTATGGAATAGGTTTCTTCAATGTCGTTGCGAAGCTTTTGCTTCTTGTGTGATGACCTTCTGTTTTCTTATGAAAATTGGAGTTTTCACGCTTGAAACTTGAGTTTTTTGAGTACTCGTCCTTCGAAGGCGCCCTTTGCTGAAATTTTTTTTTTCAGCCTCCGAGAAACTTCCCTTGCTTTTGTCTCATACGTCTTAGATTTTTTGGAATGCCTTAGACTTTGAGATAAGGCTTTTAAAGGAAAAGTTCAGTTCCTTTGCCTTAATGCCTTAGATTTGTGTTTTGGAGGTTTAGTATCATTTTTGTGACTCGAGTCCTCAAATTTTTGGGATGTACCAAATTGGTTTACCCTTCACGTATTCTTAGACTTTTCGTCCGATTTTCCTTCGCTCTATGCCTTAGGTTTGGCGGTTCTTAGCTTAGGCTGATGGATCCTCACTTTGAGGCCATGGCTTCGCTTTCTTGTTTTGGCTTTTCGTTTTTGGAGCCCGAAAAACAAGTTTTTGCTATATTTTTCACTTGCATTTGGGAGGTTTGTGTTATTTCTTATAACACATTACTCCCAAGCTGGGTTACACCAAATTCTGTTTTGGTGCACACTTTGCTTTGATCTAGGCATTCTGCCTGACTTTGTTTTTAAGCTCGTGGCTTCTTCTTTTGGTAAGGCTCCTCAGCAAATTGCTCTGGATTTTTCTGAGGGTGAAAAAGTAATTGAAAAACTGTGTTACAGTCTTAGAGGGTGGCTCATTAAAAAATCTCACACCCTTCGCAGGGCTACCCTCGTGAGGAAAAAGAGTGCACCCTCTGCATGTCTTTTATGTTTTACACATAAGCATCATTCATTCTACCGAAGAGTCGTTCTGAGGACTCTTGGTAGATATTGTTCATGAGATCTTGCATAATCTTCGCAGTGCTCTTGAGGCCGAAGATCTTGTATGCTGGTATGTCTTGCGCTTGCATGACGAGATGGATGTTCTTCCTTCCTGGAGTTTCGTCATTCTCAATGTTTCTTGCTTGGAGCTGATCTCCGAAGACCCTAATCACAGAGATTGGGCCCGGAATCGTCAGCATAGATAGGCTTGATGTATCACAGTCTCAAACTTGTTGATGGATCCCCTTCCGAAGATGGCATTGTACGGATAGACGATATCAACCACATCAAAGGTTATGTCTTCAGTCCTTGCATCAAAGGTTACTGGTAGGACAATTTTTCCCATTGCTTAGATAACTTTTCCTGTGAAACCAACCAGAGGGATTCCTGCTGGTTGCAATGTTTCATTTTCCAACTTCATTTTTCTGAAAGTAGAAGCGAAGAGTATGTCTGTAGAGCTTCCCCCATCGATCAGTATCCTAAGAACATCGAAGCCTTTGATGTTTGCCTGGATCACCAATGGGTCTGAATGTGGTTGATCGAAATTTCTTGCGTCTTCTTCTCCGAAGGTTATGTCAATGTGAGACCATTTTGTTTTGACAAACGGGGCTCTTGATGAGACGTGTTGTACTCTTCGCATATATTCTTTTCTTGCTCTTCTTGAGTCCAGCTGTTAAGTTGAGCCTCCGGTAATGATGTTTATTCTTTGCCTTCGCACTTCGCTATTAGCTTCGGAGTGCCTTGCGTTGTCCTGGTGATTCGCATCTGGAGGTGGAGGTAACGCGGCCAGGCTTTGTGGCTGATGGTAACTGTACTGTTGTAGCTGTTGCGAGGCTTCCCTTGGGTGATTACATGATTCACAGAGTGCGAAGGATAGATTGCATGTTGGTTGTTCTGCGACCAGTCTTCGCGGTAGTTGCTCGTGTGTCTGATAGCTTTCTTTGCTTCTCTGTTTGCTAACCAGCTCTGCTTATAGGATGAAAAGTCACTGCACTGCTTTGTTGTATGCCCTTTCCCTTCGCCGTGTAGCTCACAGAACACGTTCGGGAGTTGTTTTTCTGACTGCTATCCTTATTTCTTTCTTCTAGATCTTTGTCGTGATTGCTTCAATCCTTTCCCTTTTCATCTTCTCTGGTTCTTTTCTCGTCTCCCTTTTCTTCTCTATTTTCAAGGTTGTGGACCCTTCGACCACTGTGGTCTCTATGGTTTTCTTTGTTTTCATCGTGCCTCCAGCTTCGGTTAGAATCTTTGTCTTCCTTGGCTTTTCTCTCATCCTTTAACTGTTCTGACTGCCTTTTTTCGTCGTCTTTCTTCCTTCGAAATTCGTCGTCTGATCTTGCGTATTTCATGAAGGTGTCTAGTAGTCCAGAGATTGTTGTAGGTTTCTTTCTTGCGAGCGAAGAATGGAAAGGGCCAGACCTCAATCCTTCCATTAGGGCATCAATGACCATGGAAGCTCCTACTCCCCTGGCCTTCGATTTGATTTCCATGAACCTCTGCATGTACTCTCTGAGGCTTTCATCTTTCCTTTGTTTACAAGAGAACAATTTTCCTTGATGGACTTCTTCAGCTTGGAAACCCTGAAAATTACTTATAAACTCCTTTCTTCAGCTCGGACCATGAGTTGATTGATCCTGGGTCCAGAGTAGAAAACCAAGTCTTGGCGGTGCCTTCGATAGCCATCACAAGAGCTTTTGCATATGTCGAGCTTGTACCACCGCCAGATTCCACTGCAGCTTTAAAGGACATTAGAAATTCCCTTGGGTCGGATTTTCCTTGATATGGCTTTATTTTAGACATTTTGAAGTTGATAGGCCAGGGCTCGTTCTGCAGCTCTTCGCTTAATGGTGAATTTTCATTGAATATTGAACTTTGTTGGGCATCTTTGCTGGTGCTGCTTACTTCGTATACTACCTTTCCCTCAATCTGCTTCGGGGTCTTCTTATGGTGATCTTGAGTTAGCTTTTTGAGATTGCTCATGTCTTCGTTGAACTTGTTCAACCTTTCGTCCATCTCGTTGATTTCCCTCCGTGCTTGCTTGATTTTTTGCAGCATGTCTATCTTTAGTTTTGACTTCCTTTCTACGGTGACGAGGCGTCTCTCTCTTTCCAGCCTTTTTTGTTCCAAGATGCAAAGCCGTTCTGCTATGGAATCTGCCTCATCATCTGCTGTTTCGTCTCCGTCTGGAAGGATATTTCCTATTTGCGAAGCATCTCAATTGTTGTTTTGAATCTCTCATTGCTTCTTGCCTCATGGCCTCTTCAGCTCGTTCAACTTCCTTAGCTCGCTCAGCTTCGTCTCTTGCTTCCTGTTCTTTAGCGATTCTAGCTTCTTCTGCTCTTGCCATTCGTTCTTTCTCTTCTGCTTCGATGCGTTGTGCTTCGGCATCTAATGCTTTTGATGATTTTCCTTTAGCCATCTTGAATCTTAGACGTGGTCGTGGGTTCGCCCCGCGTGACGGCGCCAAATGTTGGGGGATCGAAGGTCCAGGTGGGACTCAGCGAAGCCCTCCAACGGTGAGATGTGCGTGTCTTGCTTCGAGCAAAGGTGTTTGGGGATTCTTGGGGCGTGTCAGTCTTCTAGCGAAGCCCCCCTTGCTCCCTATTGTCTTCAGGCTCCCTTGGCGAAGCCCTCCTGAAACGTTCTTACAGTCATATATAACACTGAAGCCCTCTAACGCCCGCGATGCTGGGCGAAGGGGTTAGAGACCACCAAGAAATGTGGACGGAGTAAATGAAGTGACTTTAGCTCGCGGCTCGAAAAACGGATGGCATGATTCAGGGAGCCTTCGGCATTATCTCCAACACCGGGATGATCCTGCAATTGCCAAAGCTTGATTACTTGGAGACCACAATTCTGGTGGCATGCTGTAAGGTTGCTTCTGCTGATTAGAAGTCAAACCATCTTGAGTTGCAGGCTGACCGTCAGGAGGCGCGATGCGTAATGGTGTAGCAATTGACATGGTGAATGTTGGTCCCACAAACCTTGGCTCGCTCTGAATAGTACCATCAACGATTGCCTTGACCAGATTGTATACTGAGTTGACAAGCATGCCTGATTGATTGATAAAAGCACTATGAACTGATACAATCACTGCTTCATCGAGCAAAACTCGATCTGGCATCTTCTCAGCTTTCAGCGCCATCAACTCTTCTGGTCTCAATACCATAGGCATAGCTGCTTTGGTTCTAACTTTGCCACGCGTCATCTTGACTGTCTCAAAATACTTCATTTGGCAATCAAGCAGATATCCTTGATATTGCTTCTTTTGATTTAAGGACATCTTCTCCCATGCAAGCAATTCATTGTTGGAGGTTATCTCAGAAGAATCCTTGCTGTCGCTAACTATAGGTGCAGGAATCCAAATCTGCCGACCCTTCTCATCAGTAAGTAGAGAACCATCATCAGCAACAGCTTGAACGTACGCCATCTGACTCTGAAAGCTTGTTGTGTCCCACAGGGCATGCCAAAAAGTGTGTTGATCCAAAAATCCCCACATGTGACCTGAGAGATTTGCTTAACTCTATTCAGGACCAAAACTTGGAATGTAGTGAATTCCGGAGCGTGCCAGTTGATTTTCCCTGCAAATTGATAAAGACAAGAAAAGGTGTAAAATTCCTGGGGTATCGGCCCCGGACAGGCCGATGCGTAACCGCATCCGATAATTAGTAAATAATATGTAAAAGTAGTAAATGCTCGGATGTCAACTAGAAACGAATCGGCATGTTCGCAATAGAAATACTTGTACGATAATGAAAGCAAACGATACATGTACTCAGAATCGGCAATTGACATATATAACATGCAATCTGCAAAAAACCATCGGCAAGTGCTTTAGTAATGTAAATCGGCAATAACAAGTAACTTCAGACCTTTCTTATTATTAGAATAAGGAATTAAACAGCACAAACAAGAGCAGATCTGAATTTGGTAAGCAATCGGTTAAACACTTCGGAAATACTATTAGACTAGTAAATTCAATCGAATCGACATACTGCCAAGTGCTTCTCCTAGGATAAGTCAAACTAGGTGATATAATACGGGACTAGGTCAAACCATACTACACAATCGGTAAGTAGTAAACTTGACTATTTCTAAGTCATCTAATAGTGACTCGAATAACTAGATTAAACACGAAATCGACGTCAGCAATCGGCTACAAGGTTGCAAGCTAGGACAAGTCAACCAACTGTAACAAAGAATTGGACTAGGTCTTAAACAATTTCAAGTGATGAATGCACAATATCAAACCTTAGATTAACCTAAATTACCGGATAACTAGCAGCCACATCGATCTCTAATTATGGAAAAGTAGGCATAATAGAAGTCGATGCGCTTACCGGACAAAATCCAAGTCAACGAACCGGAGCCCCGTTGAGCGCCGATGTCGATGAAGATCCTGTCAAGAGGGGTTGGCGATGCGCCGAAAAGTTGTATTGATTGACTAGAGTTTTTACAATCTGTACGGGTCCATATTTATACACCCAAAACACCCCTACTCGACCACGATTCGGTCAACCCCTTCTAAAACGCAAATAGGAAAAGAATTAAAAAAGAACACAACCCCACACATGCACACGCACATTTCCTTCCATCTCACGGCTTCTAGCGGGCCGCTTCATTGTGCACAAAATCCTCCAATCCGGCACACGCATCGCAGTTACTGACAATGGGCCCAGGTCAAAATCTGGTGTCAACACCTTCGCAAGCATACCGAGAAAATACCAAATCCAGATACATTCCCCAAATCTGGAGCGGCGCAGCAAAATCAAATCACAAGCAAGGAGGATCCTCGTCGTGGGTCTTTAAGGGAGAGTTGAGGAGGGAAGTTAAGCCAAGAACTGATCTAATTAGTGCAGTCCTCGCCTAGGGTTCCAAGAGAGGGGGATAGAGCAAACCAGTGGAGAACCTGCACCAGG
This sequence comes from Eragrostis curvula, assembly GCA_007726485.1. Lineage (NCBI taxonomy): Eukaryota > Viridiplantae > Streptophyta > Magnoliopsida > Poales > Poaceae > Eragrostis > Eragrostis curvula. The sequence goes on along the minus strand of RWGY01000051.1, from coordinate 19,142,166 downwards.
TAAATATGTGAAGCGGAAGTAGTAGTAAGGAGTAGGAGGACATAGGAGAGGAGAGGAGGGCACGAAAGAGAGGAGGCGAGGAGCAGCATACCAGTGTTTCTTGATTAACTTCCGGCCGACGGAGGCGCAGGGATGGAGATGGTTGGGGAAAGCACTTCTCGGCCGATCGTACTGCGTGTGTATATATGGCCAGTGCCGGTTGGATCAATTGTGCGTGTATATACGGCAATTGCCGGTTCGCAAAGCACCGCCTGAGTATACGGAAATTGTTGCTAGTTGGATTACAGGATGTCAGACCCCACTTCTGGAATCTGTTGTGCATTCTATATCAATCTCTGGATCAGTAGCTAATACGCACAAGGACACAGATATGATATTCAAAAGCATACTTCGAATTAGTAAATAAGTAGTATACCTGATTGAAGACACCTTTAGTGGTGGTACAACAGGGATTTATAATCATCCAAGTGCATCTGACTAACTAATGGTGAAGTAGACAGCGAAAAACCATGACCCATAACCACAAGCAGACTTGGGAAGCAGAACCAAAAACCCAAATGCCGTCTTCATCTACGAAGTCTTCTCCTACTAAACCAACAATTGCAAACACGTGAGTACATAAGGTACTCCGCAAGCCCTACACTACACAAGGGTATAGGTAGATGCATATATGGTCTTAGCAAGGAGTAAGCTTCATTGTTCATTTCAGCAGAAAGCAAACTTTATGCATGGCTTAGAAAGAAATTCAAGGAATTGTAGAGAAGTAAAACCATAATTGTTATAGTCATATTTTAGTTAGTTGGCCCAGGGGAGAATTGTTCAATCCCGCCAGTTCTCATATTTTATTTGGGCCTTCCGACACAAATGTCATAACGACCCGGCTCACCAGCCATGACTTCCAAAACACGGGCGTCGTGACAACGTCCATCCGGATGAATTTTAGACTCTGCAGAGGTTGTACATCTTTTCCCACGAGCTATGCACTCTTGATCGGAGAGTACATAACGCTTAGTCCATCTTCTCCGAGTAGTCTCATAACTCCACCACGAAATCACACTCAGGGGCTTATGACATGGAGGCCATATTAAGGCACAGTACATCTGTAACAAATAGCAGGGTACATTGTGCTCTTGTAACAAATACCAGGATCCTGTAACAAATACCAGGACATGCAGTATTCCCGTAACTAATAGCGGGATTCCCGTAACTGATAGCGGGTTCTCCTGAGCTTTCGTCGCATCTACCAGCCTCCAGGTGGTAATTGCAAGAGTACCAAAAAGGTAGGATAAGTCCTGCCCATCCAGGTTCCGTGGTTGTACGAGAATCATTTTGTATACAGTCACATGAACCGGTCCTTATGTGGCCGAGCAAACACCATATCCTACACCAGGGGTCTATCACACCATCCACAATTCACTAGTGGTCTTGCTTGCGATCCAACTCATCCCATCATCACCCTCACCATCATCATCATCACCTAACACGGTTGTACTACTCCCAACTCTAATTATCACACACACCACCAAACTCATTTAACGCATTTATATGGTGTAGCAATGTAGAAACATTGCAAAGGGTCCTAAGCATTTTCTAATAACAAGGTGAATGTGCAATCATAGAAATGGTGTAACTATCCTATGGTTATCAAGGTGATGGATAAACAAGGGCAACAAGGGTTCGTATATTAATGCCTAAATATGGGGCATCAATATCGATGAGCAAGTAGGTCAATAACTACACAAGTAGTAAAATAACAGGTAATGCATAGTAATTTAGACGGCCACATAGGTGCATTGCAAGAACAGTAGGTTCAATTATGATCAAGGAGAAATAGAGCTTGCCTGATAAATGCTTGTTGACGGTCCTTATAGCCTATCTTTTACCGTCAACCACCTGCACTTTACAACCAAAATCAAACACCAAGGGTAGAAGTAGGGTTTATTACTAATAATTTCCACTAGTCTTGGTATATCTATGAGTGCGGGTGCAAACCACAGGAAAACGGGGAAAAGGATGCCCAAACCATAGACTTCACATCAACAGAATTTTCCCCGGAATAAAGACTACACCCCAAAAGCCCAAAACCAGAGAATAAAGCCTCAACTCTAGGAAAAGCAACCAGATCAGAGGGGTGGACAACCAGAGGAGGAAGCCTGAGGAAGCCCAGGCCAGGTCGGCCGACCCCTCTGGCCAGGTCGGCCGACCTGCCAGGGAAGCCCCCTGGCCCATCTTCCTATGGCGGTTCACAACTGACCTCTGGAGGTCGGTTCCACCTGCAATTAATGCCACCGACCTTGGGAACCGCCTCAAAGTTGCCGACCTTCCAGGTCTATAAATAAAGGGGCACCCCCTCCCTTCCAAGACACACAACACACAAGAGCCACAAGCAACACTCCTATCCCAAGGGCCAAGGGCCTCTTGTATACTAGTAGAATAGGGGAAAGGGCAAGATCCAAGAGGGGTGTGGTGCTAGTTCTTAGTTCTAGTTCATAGCTAGTTCTTGTTCTTAGTTCTTCATTCATACTTGGATCTTGGCGTGTGATCTTATTATTTGAGGTTACACGTGGTGATTGAGTTTTAGTATTTCCTTATCTTTTAGCTGTTGCTCTTGTTATATCTGCTTACGAGATCATCGCTCTGCAAGGGGTGCTCTAGTTTTCTGAATCAATTCTAGGCCGAGGCTAGAGTAGTAATCGACGGCATAGATGTGGTGTCTAGGTTGGAGGTTACCTGTGTTTGCCGCGTGCTCCACGGTTTGTAGAGGTAGGCGGCAGGTGGTGACAGCCCTGTCCGTCCTTTCGTAATCCTTCACGTTCGGGTACGTCGTAGAGCTACAGGCTGGCGTGGCTCGGCAGACCGAGCCTATACCAGTGCCCGAAGTAAGCAGGTAGAGCCTGAGTGCTGCTAGGAGTAGGGAGCGCTAGAATTCAGTTACCCTCTCAAGCCTAAACTGCTATAGTTCTTGTTGTCCTTGGGTAAAACTAACCTTGTTGCAGATTACCTCCGTTCCTTGGGAAAAACAAATACGATACCTTGGAATACTCCCGGGTGAAGTGGTACAACGGTACTCCGTGCGCTTGTGGAATTATCTGTGACCAGAAGTATCAACAAGCATTTCTGGCGCCGTTGCCGGGGAACGGTTGCTAATTCTGCTACAAACCAGGTTTACCCTCGTACCTATCTTTTACATTTCTGTTTTATTTACTTGAAAAGTACAAAAATATTCTATGGAGTCACAACCTACTATCCAATCCTTTTCTACTCCACCGGGAGAACTCTTAGAGGCACCTCAATCATCTAAGCCCATATCTTCATCTGGTTATGAGTTCAGCCCCAATTTTATTTCCATGATAAAAGGTTTATCCTTTTCTGGATTTAAAGATGAAAATCCTTTTCAACACTTGCGAGAGTTTGAGCACTTGTGTTCGTGCCGAAAAATCAATGGCATGGAACATGAGACATTGAAGTGGAAATTGTTTTCCTTCTCCCTCACTGGGAAGGCGAAACAATGGTACACTTATACCGCCAAGAGAGTGGATGGCGATTGGAAAGAACTTTGAGACAAATTCTGTCTTGCGTTTTTTCCCATATCGCGCATCACTGCTCTACAGACGGAAATAATTAGCTTTCGGCAAGAAGAGGATGAAACCCTTAGTGCATCTTGGGTCCGGTTCTGTTCTCTAACCGATTCCGGCCCCGAACTCTTGCTCCTCGAACCGATTATTTTGCAACATTTTTATTCGGGATTGACCCAAGAAGATGCACTTTACCTTGACACGGACACTGGTGGATCTTTTTCCCATAAGACCATAGCGGAAGCAAAAGATTTGCTAGAACAGATCGTAGAAAATACGCCGTTTTTTGCTGAAATCCCAGTAGAGCCGGAGTCAAAAGATGAGGAAATTGCTGCTGTAGATTCACAGCCTGAGGTCTCTACCTTGGTAGAACCACCTCTCGATTCCTCATCCAATGATCAAACAATGACAGAGGATGATGAACCTCTCGAGTTCCCTTTTGAGTTCAAGGAAGATTTATTTGAAGATTTTGGAAACACCTTGAACTACACATATCAAAAGAAGCCACCTATTCCCTTGACACCTCCCGAACCTTTGGACCCCGAGTTTATCACAGAAACTGTGAGGGAGCTTACTGCAATTATGAGTGAAGAATGGTTGAGAGAGAGAGTTTTCTCCAGATCTTATCCGTCTTAGCCCTCCTTCTTCAACCCTTCATATCTCCATCAAGGGAACAAGGATGGACATCCCTTACAATCCTTTGGTTGGTGCCAACATCATGACCGATTCCCTTGCCTTGGCTTTTTTTGGCCACAAACCTTGGGCACCCACCGAGAAACTTCTCAAACACCCTTCGGGACACCTTTTAGAAGGATTAGGGATCCTCAGAGACATATGTCTCTATCATGAAGGCCGTGAGGTTGTCCTGGATTTCTACATCTTTGAAATCCTAGAGTTCGATCTGATGATTGGGCTCCCCATTGAAAAACTCCTTATCCAACCCTTATCATCTGGAGACCTCAACCTTCACCTCAGGAAAGAGTCTTTTTCATTCCCCATCGTCTCTTCGCGAAATTCCTTTTCCGAAGAAGTTCCCGAGGAAGACCTTGTAGAGGAGGTCAAGGCGATTTTTCCGTTTGACACTCCCGAATCACTTCTGGAAGAAGACTCTCAACACTTTACCCTAGAAGAAGTTGATTCGGAAGGAACTTTTGACTTGCCTCAAACTTCGCCACCATCAAAACCTCCTATCGAGCTCAAAACGCTACCTCCTGGTTTGCGTTATGCTTTCTTGCATGGCAACCCCGAAACACCAGTCATCATCAGTAACCAGCTTTCGGAGGATGAAACTGCTAAGCTCCTAACCGTGCTTGAAAAACATCACTCTACTTTTGGCTACTCACTAGAAGACCTTAAGGGAATCAGCCCTGCTCTTTGCACCCATCGCATCCCTGTAGATCCCGATTGTATACCCTCTAGGGAGCCTCAAAAGAGGCTAAACAATGCGATGAGAGAAGTTGTAAAGAAAGAGGTCTTGAAGCTCTTGCATGCTGGGATTATCTATCCCGTTCCACATAGTGAGTGGGTGAGCCCGGTACAAGTTGTACCAAAGAAAGGAGGCATGACGGTTGTGCATAATGACAAGAATGAGCTTATACCTCAAAGAACCGTCACCGGATGGAGGATGTGTATAGATTACCACAAACATAACAAGGCAACAAAGAAAGATCATTTTCCGCTACCCTTCATCGATGAGATGTTGGAACGGCTGGCAAATCACTCCTTCTTTTGTTTCCTTGATGGGTATTCGGGGTATCATCAAATACCTATCCATCCCGATGATCAGAGTAAGACCACTTTCACATGCCCTTATGGAACCTACCTTACCGACGCATGTCATTTGGGCTGTGCAATGCACCCGCCTCTTTTCAACGGTGCATGATGTCTATCTTCTCCGACATGATCGAAGAAATCATGGAAGTATTTATGGATGACTTCTCCGTTTATGGGAAAACTTTCGATCATTGCCTGGCAAATTTAGACAAGGTCTTACAGCGATGCCAAGAAAAGGACTTGGTACTCAATTGGGAAAAGTGCCATTTCATGGTCCGACAAGGCATAGTCCTTGGACACTTAGTGTCCGAAAGAGGAACAGAGGTGGACAAAGCAAAAATTGAAGTCATTGAAAAGCTTCCACCTCCCGTGAATATCAAAGGTATCCGCAGCTTTCTAGGGGATGCAGGGTTCTATCGACGTTTCATTAAGGATTTCTCTCATATTTCTAGACCCCTCACTAGCTTGCTTGCTAAGGATGCACCCTTTGCATTCTCTGATGACTGAATGAAAGCTTTTACTACTCTCAAAAATGCACTCATCTGAGCTCCAATCATTCAACCCCCTGATTGGACGCTTCCTTTTGAAATCATGTGTGATGCTAGTGACTTTGCTGTGGGGGCAGTTCTTGGCCAAACTAGAGATAAGAAGCATCACGCTATTTCTTATGCTAGCAAAACCTTGACAGGAGCTCAATTGAATTACACTACCACTGAAAAAGAGCTTATGGCTGTTGTTTTTGCTTTTGACAAGTTCAGATCTTACTTAGCTAGAGCAAAAGTTATTGTTTACACTGATCACTCTGCTTTGAAATATCTGCTTGCTAAGAAAGATGCTAAGCCTCGTCTGATTAGATGGATCCTTTTACTCCAAGAGTTTGACCTTGAGATTAGAGATAAGAAAGGAGTAGAAAACTCAGTGGCAGATCATTTGTCTCGCATGCAACTCACTAACATGCAGGAGCTGCCCATTAATGATTTCTTAGGGATGATATGCTACTTCGAGTCACGGATTCACATCCTTGGTACGCCGATATCGTGAACTTCATGGTGACGGGATATGTACCACCAGGAGAAAACAAACGAAGGCTAAGCTATGAAAGTCGATGTCACTTGTGGTATGAACCATATCTATACCGAGTCTGCACCGATGGGCTGATGAGGCGATGTGTGCCAAAGCCAGAGAGCACACAAATCATTGAAAAATGCCACACAGCACCATACGGGGGACACTATGGTGCCTATACCACCCAAGCAAAAATCTGGCAAAGTGGATTCTTTTGGCAAAGTATGTATGAAGATACAAAGGAATTCATAAGGAGATGTCCACAATGCCAAAGATTCGGAGGAATCACTGCTCGAGACGCGATGCCTCTCTCATACAACCTACAAGTCGAACTTTTTGATGTATGGGGCATTGACTTCATGGGACCATTCCCTAAGTCTCAAGACTGTGAGCACATCCTCGTGGCAGTCGACTACGTATCCAAATGGGTAGAAGCTATGCCATGCCGAGCTGCCGACTCAAAGCATGCTCGCCGGATGTTCCACGAGATCATCTTTCCTCGATTTGGAACCCCAAGAATGGTGATAAGTGATGGAGGGTCTCTCATTTCATTGATAAGACCTTTCGTAACTTTCTTCGAGAGCTTGGAGCGAGGCACAACATCGCTACTCCATACCATCCCCAAACAAATGGGCAGGCAGAAACTTCCAACAAACAAATCAAGCAAATCCGATGGAAATGGGGAAAGCATGGAAAAGCAAGCTACCCGATGCACTATGGGCATATCGTACAGCATACAAGACACCCATAGGCATGTCACCATACCAGCTCGTATATGGCAAAACTTGCCACTTGCCTGTCGAGTTGGAGCACTGAGCATTCTGGGCAATGAGGACTTGGAATATGGACTTACAAGGAGCTGGAAGGAAAAAGGAAGATGCAAATAGCTGAGTTAGAAGAATGGAGAGATAAAGCATATCACAACTCAGCCATATACAAGGAAAGAACGAAGCGATGGCACGATCAACGAATAAGATTGAAGGAATTCAAGGTTGGAGATAAGGTGCTGCTATTCAACTCAAGGGTAAAACTCTTCGGGCATGGAAAATTGAAAAGCAAATGGGATGGACCATACACCGTCATCGACACGTCGACGCATGGAGCAATCACACTCCAAGACGACAAATGTAACACATTCAAGGTAAATGGTCAACGTCTCAAAATCTACTTTGAGCCCGATGCTAATAGAGAGTTTGATGTCATGAATTTGATTGAGTATAATTTTATACCATGACATTTCTGCGCTCTTAGCTTTCCCTTAGTAATAAAATTGCAATATATAGCAACAACTAAATTCATGATTTATTTTGATCACCTTATCTCTCTTACCTTATATTCCAAAATTCTCACCTTTCCTTCAACAATTTCCTGCCAAATCCCTTCTTTCCTAAACCCAGCCTTCCAAACAAAATTCCACAAAAGATAGAAACAACAGAGGCGACCAAGGCAGGTCGGCCGACCCAGGGAAGGGGATCGTCCGACGCCCCCTGGCCTCCTCTGCTTGCCATCTTTTGCCCAAAATCTCTACTTATCTTTCCTTTTCACCTTTCTGTTGTTTTGGAAAGATATCACACCCTTGTGCGCCAGGAGAGGTCCACAACACCTATTTAAAGACCTCCCCTCTCCACTCCATCCTCTCACTACATCACCCACCTTCTTCATCAACCATGAACTCCATTCCAAACGCACCACACATCTACTACAGCAAGAAAGAAGGTGACACCAAGGATGGACCTGCTCGTGAGAGGGTTAGCAAGGAGAATCCCTTCATCGGTTTCACCGCTATCGAGTTGATAAAAGAACTAGAGAGAATCCTTGTCAAAGCCGGTGCCCTTGAAGAAACTCTGGCACAGCTGAAGAGAGACAAAGCCCAAGTTGACCAGGACCTAGCATACATTGATGAATTAGTTTGGTACGGGCGTTTAGGAGAAAAGGAGATAGCCCCTCCAAAATAAAGTCCTTTGCATAGGCGCATTTAATTTTCCCTTCTAAATATCTAGTTTAAGTTTGCTTATACCAATGTAATGCGCCTGCAATCTTTTGAGTTCAATGAAATTAGTGCTCCCCGGTTTTCCATACCGGTAGAGCAATATTTGTTAGGGATGAAAACGGTACGATAATTTTCCGAAACTACCAACGCCGTTTTCACTTTTTTCCCGATCATTTCCGTTTTATTCAAAAGTTTATGGAAATTGGACGGTATTTGAATTGACAAATATGAAATATAGTTCAAAAATGATTTGGACATTCTCCCGGCCGTTTTCTCATATTACCATATGTACCGAAAATCACAACCGAAATTTCCGTATTTATCCGATATTAATCAAGCATATATGCGTGAGATTGATTATTAGAAGCATTCCACTTGATACATTCGAGTATTTGATCATTTCATACTCTTGTTCAAGTATCATGTTCAACTTTTTATTATTATCCATGCATGCAGATCGTATATGTGTGTATGTAGCAGCGTATCACTGGATAGAAATATAAACATGGTACTTAAAGATTACACTACACACATAGGAAAATATATCGCTTGTTTGTCTCCTCGTCTTCTGTCACATAAGTTGGCCGCCACATCGGCATCACGCTTGTCCGATGTGAACTATCATTTCTGACCGATATCGATATATTTCCGCTCAAATTACTTCGTTTTCGATTTTCTGTTATTTTCGATGCCGTAACCCGTTTCTGATGTTACCGTTTCCGATTCCGATTCCGAGGTAAAATATACGAGTGAAAGTGGTTTAAGATATTTCCCGATCGTTTCCGACCGTTTTCATCCCTGATATTTGTGTTTTGCATGTCTTTGTCAATTTTTAAAGGAAATAGGCAAAAGGAAAGTGTGGGGGGATTACATCCCCAAATCAGGATCAATCGCGACAAATCACTCAGATCCACCCCAAGCATCTCAGGAAAGAATACCACGCGAAAAATCAGCACTGGTGGGGCCCAGGCCAGGTCGGCCAACCCCTGGTGGCCCCCACCAGCCTTTTGCTTCGGCCTACCACCTGAGTTTGTCTTCCACACTCCCCTTTTACTTGCTTTACAGTCAAGTTATTTCTGAACCTCGCAAAATCAATTAAAACTTGACTCACTAAAAACATGGAAACACTTTTTCACCTTCCCCTCATGATGGACTTGCACACTTGTTATTTCTCGCTTCATCACCACCTGCTTGTGAACACAATAATCAGTAGGAACCCATGTTTTCCTAAGTTATTGGCAAGTGCGATATGATTCGACGAAATGATCCTTTGCTTAACTTGCAAGTCCATGGGAATTTTATTTATAAAAATTCAACATGACATGACTCAACGCTTCTCTCTTGATACTTACTTTCCTACCAAAGCCATATGATGATCTTATATTGCAAACCTCATACCCATATGCTGCTTGTTATTACTATGAGCTTTATCAAAATTGTGTGACCCTAGTGAGATACTTGTCATACTCTATTGATTAAGATCACGTACACTCCATCTCATATGCTAACTTCTACACTAGAAGTTAAGCAATTTCCACCACTCCATCCACCAAATAAATACTCCAGTCTTTTGTCACTTTTCTCTCTCAAAAATATCATTTGGAGACATGGCTATGCGAAAAGAAAAAGAAAGGGAAAGAATAACCCCTGCTCATACAAAAGTAGAGCAAGAAAAGAAAGGGGGGAAGTGAAAAGAAAAGAAAAGAAAAGAAAAGAAAAGAAAGAAAGAGAACATAGCCATGTCCTCCGCAAATCCGAAGAAAGAGAGAAAAGGGACACCCAAAAAGGAGTATCACTTCCACCTCACCGCCACCATACCCACACATGCACATCTTGATCAAGGTTGTATGACTTAAATTCTCCATGGATCCACTCTTTTGGTTCAGCAATATGAGTAATGCAAGCATGCCTCTTTTTATCCCTACCAAGCTCCACTGCAATAAGCCTTAGAAGTAGGACACAAAGAGTCAACACAATTGCCTTGGTGAGGAAACATACACTTTGAGTGACTCGAGAGAATCATTTGAGAAGCAAGAGCCATGTTTTTATTTCAAAAAAAATGTCGCTCCAAAAATCCCAAGGTACTTGTCAAGGGAAAGCAAGGTGACTTGAGTCACGAACATTCCACTTATCAATCGCCCAAGGATGCATGATAGCCACCAAGAAGTTCACAGGTAACCGGTGTGGCTTGCAATAAATCGTATGCATGCTCCTATCTAAGAGGAAGAGTTCACCATACTGAGCTCGCTCCTTCACTCGAGACGAGTAAAGAGCCAGTGTGGGGGAGTTTGTTGACGGTCCTTATAGCCTATCTTTTACCGTCAACCACCTCACTTTACAACCAAAATCAAACACCAAGGGTAGAAGTAGGGTTTATTACTAACAATTTCCACTAGTCTTGGTATATCTATGAGTGCAGGTGCAAACCACAGGAAAACGGGGAAAAGGAGGCCCAAACCATAGACTTCACATCAACAGAATTTTCCCCGGAATAAAGACTACACCCCAAAAGCCCAAAACCAGAGAATAAAGCCTCAACTCCAGGAAAAGCAACCAGATCAGAGGGGTGGACAACCAGAGGAGGAAGCCTGAGGAAGCCCAGGCCCAGAGGAGCCCAGGCCAGGTCGGTCGACCCCTCTGGCCAGGTCGGCCGACCTGCCAGGGAAGCCCCCCTGGCCCATCTTCCTATGGCGGTTCACAACCAACCTCTGGAGGTCGGTTCCACCTGCAATTAATGCCACCGACCTTGGGAACCGCCTCAAAGTTGCCGACCTTCCAGGTCTATAAATAAAGGGGTACCCCCTCCCTTCCAAGACACAAGACACAAGAGCCACAAGCAACACTCCTATCCCAAAGGCCAAGGGCCTCTTGTATACTAATAGAATAGGGGAGAGGGCAAGATCCAAGAGGGGTGTAGTGCTAGTTCTTAGTTCTAGTTCATAGCTAGTTCTTGTTCTTAGTTCTTCGTTTACACTTGGATCTTGGCGTGTGATCTTATTATTTGAGGTTACACGTGGTGATTGAGTTTTAGTATTTCCCTATCTTTTAGCTGTTGCTCTTGTTATATCTGCTTATGGGATCATCGCTCCGCAAGGGGTGCTCTAGTTTTCTGAATCAGTTCTAGGCCGAAGCTAGAGTAGTAATCGACGGCATAGACGTGGTGTCTAGGTTGGAGGTTACCTGTGTTTGCCGCGTGCTCCACGGTTTGTAGAGGTAGGCGGCAGGTGGTGACAGCCCTGTCCGTCCTCTCGTAATCCTCCACGTTCGGGTACGTCGTAGAGCTACAGGCTGGCGTGGCTCGGCAGACCGAGCCTATACCAGTGCCCGAAGTAAGCCGGTAGAGCCTGAGTGCTCCTAGGAGTAGGGAGCGCTAGAATCCAGTTACCCTCTCAAGCCTAAACTGCTATAGTTCTTGTTGTTCTTGGGTAAAACTAACCTTGTTGCAGATTACCTCCGTTCCTTGGGGAAAACAAATACGATACCTTAGAATACTCCCAGGTGAAGTGCTACAACGGTACTCCGTGCGCTTGCGGAATTATCTGTGACCGTAAAAAGTATCAAATGCTATCCTAATCTTCAAGTTTCGTGTCTTCAGGCTCTTCTGTCGAAGTCAATGTCTTCATGTCCTTCCTCGAAACTCAGGTCTTCGAAATTGGGGTCTTGTAGCTCCTTCTCGAGTTCTTCGTTGGCTACACATATTAACGCTAAAATAAATACTAACGCATAAAAAAATAAGCTAAGCAAAACCAAATAAGAATCAATTAAAATACAAGAGAGAGTTCAGTGGAAATGGTTGGGTTATGGAAGATGAATAGAGCGAGAATTGTCGGGTTCGGAATTATGACAGTGAAGATATGGCTTACAGAAGATTAGGGGGTATTATGGCGGAAGTGCATGTAAAGAGTTCGGAATTATCACTACAGTCCGCCACCGGTAATGAAACAGCAGTGACGAGCGTTGTCCGCCACTGAAGTTTGCATCTGCCCGCCACTAGTGCGAATTTAATCAAATAAAAAAAAAAGGCTCTGCCCTCCCTGCTGCCTGCTTTTCAAAGCAGGACAGAGATGACAGAGCTCAAAAGCCAACACACAGACAAAATTGGAAGCAAGATCAGGTGACAATATGAACACAAACTGCAGACTATTGGTGTTGCAAACACATATCAGGGGTACAGATATCAGATATGTTTGATCGAACCACAAGATCAACTGAGACAACACAGTTCAGAGATGAGTTCTATTATTCTATACAGGAATGAACACTGGAATGAATGAGTAAATTAACAGACAATTGTTGAGATGGAGTTCTATACACAAGTTTCTACACAAGAGATGTAGGGGAAAATGGGAAGAACAAAAACTGGAAAAACATTTCAGAGGTGCTCAATGCCTTGATCTTGGTGGCTTCTGTTATATCCTGGAAAAACAAGAGAAGTGACAGTTAAGAACAAACCAACAACGAATTAACACACCATCGCAAAGAAACTAGTTGTGTTCTCTGATCCATGTTCTTGCCTTGACCTTGGTGATTGGTGATACGCAAACACATTTCAGCGAACAACTTGCCAGCAAGATCCGTCGAACATGCATGGCAGTAACCAACTAAGCAAGCAGCAGGCAGTCAGGCACCAAAGAACGCAACGACTCACCTGTAGATTGCCGCGGGTGGAGGTCGCAGGCTCGCCAAGTCGCCCAAGACGCAGCCGACGACCGGCCGACGCAGCCGAGGACGCCTTAAGTTCCCACACCGTAGCCATTCTCACGATTTGCACACCAGGGAAACCAGAAATCCCCAATCATCCCACATCGCATCAATAATCCACCAACAAACCAATCTGGGAAAAATTTCAAGGGGAAAATAGAAGGGCCGAAGATCAGGGATTACCAAAGTAGGAACCGGCCGCCGTGCCTTGCTCGATGAGGGAGACACGGTGCCACCATTGCGCCTAAGGGAGTCGCCGCCGCGCCGTCGTGTCGTGCCTTGCTCGCCGAGAGAGGCCCCGCGTCCAGATCTATGCCGCCGGCGAGGTGGGAGGGTGAGCTCGGGGAAGGAGGAGGGGGATCTCGGTGGAGGTGGAATGCCTCCACGGCGGATCCTTTGCCCGCACCGAACAGCGCCGCCGTGGGATTGTCGCCTGCACCGCCTCGCCCCCGAAGCCGTCGCCGAGCCGAACCCACCCCGGAGCGCCGCCACCGAAGCTGCCGCCGCGCCTAGCGCAGCTTCGAAGCCGCCTCCGCACCGCGCCCCGTGCCAGAGCCGCCGCCGCGTCCGCAGGCCACCACGACGACCTGCGAGGAAGGTTGGGACAGGTGTAGGGAGTGGAGGATTTGAGGATCGGAGTGGAGGTTGGCGGCTGAGTGAGAGAGAGGAAGAAGAGGTGTGCGGCGCGTGGGGAGAGGATAAGGCAATGGGTGACGTCTGAACCCTAGGTGTGAGGCATGATTTTTTTAGGTGACGGAAGTGTGGGCTGACATCAGCGCATTCGCCACTAAAAGTCAAATTATCAGTGGCGGACACATATGACATCAGGATGTCCGCCACTGATGTTAGCTATTTTTATGACATCAGCATGTTCACCGTTACTAGTATACTGTTCATATCCATATGAGCCTATAGTGACTGGAATTTAGGTGTCCGCCACTACTGTAAAATTCCTTGCGTCCCTAAAGGCTCAAATTGTAGTAGTGTTAGGATTACAAGTCCTCGATAGAGGAGCCGTACACAACTACGGTTACAACAGATATAAATCAAACTATATCTCTATCTGCTCTGGGTTTACTGTTGACAAAATCGACGGTAACCGACGGGTTCTGTGAAAACAGATAAAATCGATCCAGTCCGGTACTGTCGGTTCTTTAGTTTTCGGTTTAATTTTTAAAAAATTCAAAAAAATAAAAAAAATGCTAAGAAAATTCTTTTAAAAAACTAGACAAAAAATGACGATTTATGGTGAAAAACTTTCTAAAATTAAGCACATTTAAAAAAAATCGAGGAAGAAATATTGAGAAAGATAAATAGAAAAAAAACTTCTTATTCCTTTGCTCTGTTTTTGAGCATATGCGATATGAAATGCCATGATGTCTGTATAAATATGTCGTGCATGGCAAAGATGTCTTCCTTTGTATCGTTGTCGCTGTTGAAATCCAAGGATGATGATAAAATTATTGGGGAACCTGGTTTAATGCACTTGATCTTTTTTGTAGCTTCTCTGAAAAATGGGCAGACCGCTCCTAATGCAAGCTTTCCAATAGAATCGAGTAGCTGCAAGATCTCAATGACCATCTCCAGTGGAAGATCAAATATGTGTCTAAATCTGATATAGGCGACATTTAACATGTTAAGTTACCATACTAATATTTACTTTTACTCAATCTCTACTTAATAAATAAAGTTAATAAACAATTTAGTTGACTGCTAACCAAAGGATACTGATTCACCCGACTCATCAGATGGATGCAATTATATATATTATGCGAATGATTTTCCTTGTGGAAACAAACATCAAGTTGTCATCTTATATAATTTGGGCTTTATTAACGGATGAAATGGTATGATATTTTCTTCGCATTGGAAAGCTTGCAGAACAAAGAGAAGAAAATATCTCAAAAGAAAAGACCTCAAAAGTAATAAGAGAGCAAGTCATACAAAAAATATATTTGCAAAACGATCTTAATATTGTTGTGATGAATAGTGCATGCCGTAGGAAATGACATTGTACACGAGTGCAATTGGATTGAGACCGGATTGATTCTAACTTACATTGCCTTCTTCGCGGTCTGTTCCACAAAAGCATCAGCGAGGGCAACGGTAGCCTATGATTGGTCACACGCATCAATGAGCACATCTAACGTCACCTCCCTGTCAACTTCAGTGTGGGGAAGCTCCGAGCCGATAGCAATGGTGCCGTTCTGCGTATCTGACCTGTCCTCACTTGAAGATTCTTGAAAAGCCCGCATCTCTAAACCCTAAACCCTGGAGTATCTACTGTAGCAAGTAGAACAAGGAACGAGGTTCATTGTTTTTTGTATCCAAATGTGGTGAATATGCCATGGCCAAGGTCGACTTATGTGTGTGACTTGTGCTGATGACTCCTTGGGAAGGGATGGCTTCCGAGGTGGCGAGTTGCGATGACGGATTCTTCTTCACGGGGCGATGTGAGCAGAGGAAGTGGCAAGATGGAGGGGATTGGCATCCGCAAGGGAATGGTAGTTCTATTTTATCCTTGGTGTGGACAGAGAATAGAGAAGCGACCCCTAGAATCTCACGTGCCGCGTGTTTTGCAAAGCCCACATCATCCTTTGGGCTTTCAAACAAACTAATTGAAGACGAGAGAATAATACCAAAACCGTGCAAAACTCCCCAAAAAAATCAGATTGATAAGAACGGTTTTGGCATAGTTAGGTGGGAGGTGATATATATGTGCGATTACTTTCCTCTGATACCCTGCGTCGATGGTTACCTCTGACGCGGATTTCAAGCCCTTTCCTACGCTGCATCGCTGTGTATGCCGTTTTTTCTCCGTGATTGTTGGATCGGATGTTGGCACTGCATGAATTATGAGTCGTATCTCGTGGCGCCGATACGCGGAGTGTAACGTCAGCCCTCTAATTCCGTGGTAGTGACCTCCGATGCTCAGTATAAATATCTGTGTCCCGTGCCTCCGATCGTGAACCCTAGCCATTGTTTACGTCTAGCTCACTCGACTTGGATCATTGACGTCTATCGTGCCCCGCAATAAAGCATAGATAATGGTTTGTTCGTCTAATTTTATCTATATTTGTTATTTTCTGTTCTTTATCATCCTTGGTGATATTTTTTTATATGTTTTCTTTTGTAAATTCTTTCATCTTTGTGCAGGCATCCCAAATAGTGGTGCATGCCAACGCCACGTTGGTACTCCGTAATGCGGTTGCTGAATTTGGTGGTTCTGAACCTGTTTGGAAGGACACGACACTAGTACATGGTGGCCCGCGGACGTTTGAGGTGAAATTTTTCATTACCAATCCAGACGACATCAACAAAGTAGTGGAAATCACCGGGATTGGTGATAATTTTGGACCTGGTATCATCTCAGTGACAGGACACCCTTCCACTGAAGATCAGGAATGGCATGCGAAACAATGCGCGACACTTAATGCTTTAGATAGACTAGAAAAACTTCATCGCATTATAGTTCCTGATTAATTACAATTGGTTCGTTGTGGATGCAATTAGACAGGATTCTCTTCGATTGGTTAAAAGCATCCTACGTAGTAGAAGCACGTATCTATATGCAAGCTTGCAGACTACGATGTTGATCGGGGATATGAAGATTGCTGCTAAGAGGTTAATGGGACTTGAGGGTGAAGAAAAATGTGGTACTCTCATGTAAGTTGTGTGCTCACAGTCCTCGCGTTAGCTACATTCTATTGACAATGGTGTGAGCTCCTACAGAAATAGGGCGACTAATCGTGTTGGAGGTGGTTATGTCGACTTCTTGAAAAACAAATACCGGGTACGTATGGTTACAACGGTTTTCTGAATGCAACAATGTTTAATATTTGTGTTCATTACTGTTTTACTAATTACGACATGTGAATCTCCCATTACTGGAACGTGAAATCGTTTTGACCAGCAGGCTTAGTTACTTAGTTGCTTAGTTACTTAGTTCCGACCATTCACTTAAGAATCATATGCTCCCAGGAAGCACACGCTAGTGTGTCATTTTGGCACAGATGCCATCGGCCATGGCGACGGCACTTTCAACCTACCCTTGCCAAATTCATGCCACCGCATGGTCATCTTCTTCCTTTTGCTGCTGCATGCTTGCAAACACATAATCACAAGTTGACGCAATAGACAAATCAACTGACGTACCACACAACGGGAGTCTTTACTGATGATATCACACATCGCTACTGGCAAAAGACTGTAGCAAACTAATACCCACCAATTAATGGTAGCTTTACTGATTACGCGCCACTAGTAGGAAGTGTAATTTCACCAGGCAACTCTGCATGCAATTGCCGCCGCATGCTTGCAAACACATAATCACAAGTTGACGCAACAGACTGTATTTCTAAATCAACGAATGTCAAGACGTACCACACAACGGGGGTCTTTACTGATAATATCACACATCGCTACTGGCAAAAGAAAGACGACTGTAGCAAACTCGTTCCCTGCAATTAATGGTAGTTTTTTACTGATAACGCACCACTAGTAGGAAGTGTAAAAGGAAACAAGATGTACTTCAGCAAAGGACTCTAGTTGTTCGATGACGATGCATGCCATCAGTCTCAACAACCACAAAGGCGGAGCACCATATCGAGGGTAGAATCAGTCACTATGTTATAGTCCGCCAGGGTACGACCGTCCTCCAGCTGTTTGCCGAAAAAGATGATGCGTTGATGTGTGGGGCGGATGCCTTGCATCTCATAGATCTTCACCTTGATGCTGTTGACGGTATCTGAACTCTGAACATTAAAAGTGTGGGTTTTTCCCACTAGCTTCACATAAATCTGCATCCTGCCTCCTGGAGATGGGTAGAGGACAAGGAGAAGGGTGGAGTCCTTGCAAATATTGTAGTCCGCCAAGGTACGCTCGCCCTCTAGCTGTTGGTTGGCAAAGATGAGGCACTGCAGGCCCTTGGGAAATCCATGGGCAACTTCAATCTTGTCCTTTATCTTGTTGATAGTATATGAGCTGTCGACGTCCACGGTGAAGGTCAAGCCTTGTAGTGCCTCCTTGATGTGGATTTGATTCTTCTCCTGGAGGTCAAGCGTGGATTGATGTTGGATGTTGCAGCCAGCCAATGTAAGGTAATCCTCCATACGCACTCCATCAAAGACAAGGTTGTGTTTTTCCATAATCTTCTTCTTAACATCATACAATGTCTCATCAGGGTAGACCCTGAGGGAAATCATCCTGCCGCTGGGGCTCCTCACAAATATCTGCATCCTGGATGAACACACCAAATATCATCAATTACTTTTATTGTATAGAAGAAAATTGCTTTGACACAACTTTTAATTATTTACAAGTTATACATGCAACATTTCCAACAGGTGGCAGAACAACCAGCGATCTATGTAACAAAACAGTAGAAGCAAGAATAACAGAAAATCTACTACATAAATACATTGGTTAATACAAAGCACAAAGCCTAGCACAAGCAAGAACCGAAATCTACTGTGTGAATATAGTTTGTGCAGATTAGAGAACAAGGCCCATATCGCACTAAAGCCTAGTACACAAAATGACAAAGCTGTCTTGAGCAATCGTTAAAAATTGCATGGCTGCTCACTCAGTTCTGTATATTGAAGCAGTTCCCATTTTGCTGAGCACTTTCTACTGGACTATATTGTACCGCCAACATGCTAACCCCAAATCATCGAAAAAGACTCTAATGTTACAGAAGCTAGCGCCCACATCAGAGTTGCCACAATAACCCATCGATCTATCAAATGAAATAACAGACATGCAACCCTTAATTTCCACTAGCAAAGTAAAATTAACAGAAGAAGCTTTCGTTTTCCTTTTTGTTTAGGCTATAAAAAGAGCCATAAAAAGAGAATATATTTTACTGATTATTTGCATTGCTTACAAATCACTGGTTCTGATATTCCACTAAATACCTTGTCTTGTTGTGTTCGATAAAAAAAACATAGGGAAGTCAGTGCCTTTTTTCATTGTGTGGCTACATAAAACCTACCTAGCCTCCAAACAATAAAATGTCACTCACTTTGACGGGAAAGAAATAAAGCATGCTATATAACACTATGGCTGGAACAAATTTACAGAACTGGTTAAGAGCATAGAGTTCAGCTGGCATAAAAAAAATAAAAACAAAGAAGAAAATAGAAGCATGTAGCTGTATATTTTGTACCAAAATATAACCAATGGGGACAGGGCTAGAACAACAGGCAATTAGTAGAAGTAGTAAACAACGTATGAGGTGTAGCGAAAATTATGTTTCTATTCTTGTAAGGCCGTGACTGTAAAAGAAATAACTGCAGCAAGAGATATAATGGATGTTATACCACAAAGCATTGCTATGTTTACTAAAATTTCAGGTACTGGAAGTTCAACCTGACAGCAAAAAAGTAGTAATTAAGTACTTTGGTGAAAGGATAAAATTATTTGTTAATTTTTGGTACTAAGACTGAAGGTATCCAGGATCTGAAAGATAAGAGACATAAATACTAACTCCACTAAGCAATAATTTTTGTAGGGCAACATAAATGGTATACTAATCCATCCATCTGAAAAAATGGGAGAACATATAGGTGGTATCATAAAGAAGTTAAATCTACAGTCACAAAGGTCAACATGTAATTCATTTACGTATGAGCTTTCATATAATTGTAAAAGTAAAGCATCTAATTAGTCACCGTGGCAAGGACACGTAACTAGAATTCCTATCGATACGCACCAAAAAGGTAGTTAGATACGCAATGTATGAACCTAAAGGTCTCATCTACCAATGCATTTAGTTAATGAGCCTGTTGTGTGTGCTCTACAAACTGTTGTGCATTTTAAAAGCCTTCTATTTTTTAAGGCGGAACCCAGCAAATACAGAGTGTGATATATTACTAAACTTACAAACGAAATGACAAGTAAAGGCTAAGCAACCTTTTGTTAGGCATACAACACATAATTTCAAATCCATGAAAGATTCCTACCTAGTAACTATACATCTAGCACACGATTACTATCTGCTCAAAGGTCATATCTCATATACGGCAACTAGATAAGGATTTTTTGTGGCAGAAAATTACTGTAAAACTTCAGGCTTTTGTTAATACTAAATCACCACAGGAAACTAAAAGGGGCCTGCGCAAGGACACCGAGAAAATCCCAAATCCAGATACATTCCCCAAATCTGGAGCGGCGCAGCGAAATCAAATAACAAGCAAGGAGGATCCTCGTCGTGGGTCGTTGAGGGGGAGTAGAGGAGCGAAGTTAAGCCAAGAACTGACCTGATTAGTACGGTCCTCGCCTAGGGTTCCAAGAGAGGCGAATAGAGCAAACCAGTGGAGAACCTGCACCAGGTAAATATGTGAAGCGGAAATAGTAGTAAGGAGTAGGAGGACAGAGGAGAGGAGAGGAGAGGAGGGCACGAAGGGGAGGAGCAGCATACCAGCGTTTCTTGCTTTCGTTCCGGCGGAGGCGCAGGGACGGAGAGATGGTTGGGGAAAGCACTTCTCGCCCGATCGTGCTGCGTGTATATATGGCAACTGCCGGTTGGATCAATTGTGCGTGTATATACATACGGCAATTGCCGGTTCGCAAAGCACCGCGAGTATACGGCAATTGTTGCCGGTTGGATTAGGATAAGTCGTGGATACGAGGAGCCCTACACAATTACGGTTACAACAGATATAAGAGCTCTGTTATAGTACTACCCTTTTAACTTCCTATATAAGAGGTAAAAGGTCAAAGAAAATCTGGACCATTGATTTATAGTAAAAAAAAGGAAAAAAAGAGAAAACTTGAACGGCGCTTATTTTCAGGAAGAAAATCTGGTAACCTCCGATTTTTCAGCTTGCGCCCATCCAATTTTTCAGCTTGCGCCCATCAGAACTCTTGCATGCAATCCTCTCTTTCAATTCCTCAAATAACGGTATAGGAAATAACTCGTTTCCTTTCATGCATGCAAAACACCGAGTTTCCTGTTCACCCACAACAATGGGCGTCACGTTAAATTACTTGCGCATTAATGTTGACTTGCGTTTGTTCTCACTTTAACGCACATTATTTTCCAAGCTGTACCAAACATATTAGAAACGTGACATGCTAATCAGGTCTCCAATTTGTATCTATAAAAATATCTGAAATTTGTATCAACTAAATGTTTATATAGATTGCCCAATAGTATGCCAAAAATCCATAAATTAGAAACTGGATTTTGTCAATAAAAATTAACGCATTTCACTATTCCCGTGTCAGCATGTTTCATCACGCATTCTAAGATCGTAATCACATTTTTCTCCCGCAGCGAATGTGTCCCACCACAACCTGAAAACGAAAGAAAGAAAATCACCATAGTGTTGTGATTTACCATCACGTAACAAAAAAATAAAAGAGACATCACGGCGGGTGTTGTATCGAGGAAAAATTGTACAGTAACAACTTGGGAAAAGAAATTTCGGTCTCCATACAAAATCCTAACAACTTCGGAATAAATTTTGATGGGACTATTACTTCTTAAGAGGTAAAAGGTCACCGATCTAATTAAAATGGACGGTCCATATTTTTTCTGAGGTATCGTAAAACTGACCAGATATAAATCAAAGTATATCTCTAACTGGTCCGGGTATACTGTTGACAAAATCGACAGTAACGGACGGTTCCTGTGAAAACCGGTAAAACCGATCCAGTCCGGTACTGTCGGATCTTTGGTTTTCAGTTTAATTTCAAAAAATTCAAAAAAAATTTAAAAATGATAAGAAAATTCTTTAAAAATACTAGACGAAAAATGAAGATTTATGGTGAAAAAACATTCTAAAATGAAGCACATTCCAAAAAAAATCGAGGAAGAGACGTTCAGAAAGAAAAAAAAAGAAAAAGAAAAGAAAAAACTTCTTATTCCTTGGGTCACTTAGTTCCGACCATTCACTTAAGAATGATGCTCCCAGGAAGCACACGCTGGTGTCTCATTTTGGCACGGATGCCATCGGCCATGGGGACGGCATTTTCAACCTACCCTTGCCAAAGTCATGCCACTGCATGGTCATCTTCTTTCTTTTGCTGCTGCATGCTTGCAAACACATAATCACAAGTTGACGCAATTGACAAATCAACTGACGTACCACACAACAGGAGTCTTTGTTGATGATATCACACATCGCTACTGGCAAAAGAAACAAGACTGTAGCAAACACTAATGCCCACCAATTAATGGTAGTTTTACTGATTACGCGCCACTAATAGAAAAAAAGGGAAACAAGATGTACTTCAGCAAAGGACTTCAGTTGTCGGATGACAATGCATGCCATCAGTCTCGACAACCACAAAGGCGGAGCACAATATGGAGGGTAGAGAATCAGTCTCTATGTTATAGCAGAAGGCGGACCCTCCAATATGGCATGGTATGGCGGCCGCCATAACTAACTTCGGCGCCGATTACCTATTACCCATTCTCCCCCAACCCTGCAAATCGATTTTTGACGCCATGGAGCTGAGCTTGGAGCTGTTCGTTGGTTGTTTACTAGTGATGGCCAAATGGGCCGGGCTATTCGGGCGGGCACGAAGCACGCTTTTTTTGGCCCGACACGAACCCAGCACAGCACGGAATAATTACGGGCCAGGCTGGCCCGGCACGTACCATCGGGCCGTGCTTGGGTCGAGGGGCGGGCACGGCGGGCGGCACGGCCCGGCCCGATTGCAGGATGGCCCGACAAAGCCCGATGTGCCACAATCTGACCCAATACAGCACGGCCCGTTAAAATTCAGCCCGAATACCAATTCGGCCCAATCCAGGAAAACAGCCCAGCCCACCAGCCACCCCGCTCCATATAAAAATGACGCCGTCCCCTCTCCTCCCCAAACCCTAGCCATTCTTTCCCCTCGCCCCTCTCCCCTCCCTTTCTCTGGCCAAAACCCTAGATCCACACCGCTTCTCCCTCCTCCTCTGGCCGGCGCACGCCTCTGTTCCCTCCTCTCCGCCGCGCTAGCTCTGCGACCCGGCCAGATCTAAGCTGGTGCATCTGCGCCGGCTAGATCTGCGACCCGGTCGCGGCCATGCCGTTCCCGGAGCCGAGCGAGGAGGCTCTGCGTACGGCGGAGAACCTCCTCTTCAGCATGAATTCGACGTCGCAGACAAGGGCCACGGCTCCACCAACGAGGACGGCGAGGCAGGCGTCAACAAGGGACGGGACGACGACTCCGAGGCCGGCGTCAACAAGGGTCGGGACAAGCGCATCTCCGGTGACGCCCGCATCTCCCGCGACAGGCGCATCTCCGGCGACGCCCGCAGCTCTGGGGACGGGCGCATCTCCTGGTGCTGGCTCGAGTACTCCTGCTTCGGCTACTCCAAGCAATCCGGCGACCGGCTCTAGTACACCTACACCAGTGAGTACCGCGAGCACGACGAGCAAGAAGAGAGGAAGGAGGTGCACATCAGAAGTGTGGAACGACTTCGATCCGGTCTACACAGAGGTAAATGGGCGGCAGGTAAAATCTCATGCTAAGTGCAAGCACTGCCAGAGTTTGCTTAGTGGTGGTTCATGGGGTGGCACTGGGCATTTGCTGCGACACCGTCGTTCTTGTATTGCTAAGTCCGAACGTGCTGCTAGGGTTCAAAGTATGCTTTAGTTTAATCCTGATGGCTCTGTTCGTTCTTGGGAGTATAGTCCTGATGTTGCTCGATTAGAACTTTGTCGCATGATTGTTGCATTAGATCTTCCTCTTTGCTTTGGTGAAGCTCATCCATTTGAGCGGTACATTAAGCGTTCACATAATCCTAGGTTTGCTCATGTTTCTAGGCAGACCACGATAGGCAGACCACGACTAGAGACTTTGTTAAGTTTTTCAATGATCATCGTGCTGCTTTGATGCAAACCTTGCAATCTACTGTTTCCTCTGTTGCATTGACATCTGATATATGGTCTGGTAAAGCTAAGGAAGATTATATTAGTGTTGTTGCTCATTATATTAATACTGATTGGCTTTTAGAGAAAAGGGTTCTTGCTATGAGACTTCTTGATTGTTCTCATTCTGGTGTTAACATTGCTGAAAGAATTCAGCAAGTTATTTCTGAGTATGGTTTGTCTGATAGAGTTTTTTCTATTACACTTGATAATGCTTCTGCTAATGTTAATGCTATGGATGAGCTGACTCCTATTTTTTCTGGTTATGTTGGTCCTCTTTTGCTGCATCAAAGATGTGCATGCCATATCATAAATTTGATTGTTAAGTCTGGTTTGAAACGTTTGAAGGCTGTTGTTGAAAATTTCAGAACTGCTATCTCTTTCTTGAACTCTTCTAATCAGAGAATTGCTGCATATAAGTCTTACTGTCTTGCTATGGGTGCTACTCCTAGGAAGTTTTGCTTGGCATTGGATGTAAGGTGGAATGCTACCTACCTTATGCTTAAGCATCTACTTCCTCATAAGTCCACTTTCTCTGTTTTTATCAATGGCCAGTACCAATCTGTTCATGGTAATGCATTGCTTGAACCAGAAGACTGGTATGTTGCTGAAAAGGTTTCTGATTTTCTTGAGTTGTTCTATGAATGCACTGTTTCTCTTTCTGGTGTTTATTACCCTACTGCTCCTTTGATGTTGCATAAGTTGATTGACATTGCTGGTCATTTGCATAGCTTTGAGACTGACAAGTTCTTGTGGAAAGTTGTTGTCCCTATGAAGGAGAAATACATGAAGTATTGGAAAGACATCCCTCTGCTTTATTCTTTTGCATTTGTGTTGGATCCTAGAGCCAAGATGAGGGGCTTTAGCAATGTTTTGAGGATTCTTTCTGATGCTAATTCTACTGATTACTCTGCTTATTTCAATACTGTGCGTTCTGAACTAACCAAGCTTTTTGGCAAGTATGAGAACAAATTTGGTGCAGTTCGCTTGCAGAGACAACCCACTTCGGTAAGTACTGGAAAAAGGAAAACTAATTGGGGTAAGATCTTTGCTTCTCCTGATGAGGTAGATGCATGTGAACCACCTCCTTTGCAATCTTCTTCTACTTATTCCCAAGTTTCTGAGCTGCTGTTATATCTAGATAGTGTTCCTGTTGCACCTGATGAGAACCTTGACATTATTAATTGGTGGCATGAGCATAAACAGACTTATCCTATATCATCAATAATGGCTAAGGATATTATGACTGTCCCTGTTTCAACTATCAGTTCGGAGTCTGTTTTCAGTCTTACTGGCAGGGTGCTTGAGGAGAGAAGGCGTCGCTTAACCAGTGACATGGTGGAGGTCATCACATGCCTCAAGGATTGGCAGCTTGGAGATGATCGAATGCAGGAGAACGTTGAGGAATTCCACCTGGAACTTGAAGAATCATACAAGAACCTCAGCCTGGATGGTGAGGATGGGGGTGGCAATAGTGTGACTGAGTAGCTGCTAAGTAGTGAAGTTGTGGTCATACCATTTTGAGAGCTGATGTGATCCGTTTGTATTTTGTAATGTAGGTGTCATAAACATGTGAATTGTGATGATGAACACCTTATTGAGCTGGGCTGTACTCTTTTTTCCCTTAGGCCAAAGGGTTTTTAATGAGGCAGCCACCAAACAGCTCAAATGTAATATAAGTTTATTTTTTTGGCCCATTCTGTTGTTTGTTTTGATTTTTTTGCTTTCTGATTGATGCAGTGTGTTTTGAATGGAATCATGTTTGAGTCAATGGAAACATGGTCAAATTCTGTCATTTCTGAGTGTTTTTTGAATTTCGGGCTATTTTCGTGCTGTCGGGCCATCGGGCTTATTGGGCCGTTCATGCTTTTCAGCATGGCCCGACATGAATTAAGCATTTCCCGGCACGGCACGGCCCGTAAGTAATTTCGTGTCGGGCCGGCCCATAATTTAAATGGGCCGTGCCATTTCGTGCTCGGGCCGTGCCGTGCCGGGCGGCCCGTTTGGCCATCACTATTGTTTACAGAGGAAGAAGATGACTTGCGAACCGGTATGGGCTTTAGTGCATCGAATGGGCTTTATATTTTAGTAGCCCACAACCTTTCAGTAATAGCTAGCCCGAGGACAAGAGGCCCATAGGAGTGGATCGTGTTCACTGACCGGGAAAATCAATCTCTAAGCGCCAGAGTCGGGTGAAAGCTGAGAAATTCAGAACTCGTTAAGGTTTTTGTGCCCCAACGTCCATGGTGGTCGTTGCAGGAATGCAGGATAGCTCGGCAAGGATGACACAACTTTGCCTTTTGTTTGTGTGAGAAGCTGAATGGTGGTTGTTGTGGTAGTGTTCTGTTAGCGTAATACCGTCAAATAGTTTTCTTTACAGTAGAACTCTCGTTTTTACATTCTGTTGTTTTTTCTTTAGCTACCGAAACCAGACCCTGGAGGTCGAGACTTAATTTTGTTGCTTTGGTAATGAAATTTCGGGGGGGGGGGGGGGGGGGGGGGGGGGGGCTGCCTTGGAGAACAAAATGTTGTTTTTGATCTTGCACTGCACTTCGGATACCAGTCGAGTGATTTCATCCAGATATTAGAGGGGACCTGAAGAGGCTTATTTTTGAAGGGTCCAACTATTTGAAGGGTCAAATAGCGTAAACCTGAAAAATACAGCATTTTCAGAATTACGGCTTAAAAACTCGGATCAAGTTTCAGTCTTCTGCCAAAAAAAAAATGTGTCACAGCTTCGCCATACCGTTATAGTACGTTAGGGTGTGACCGTCCTCCAGCTGTTGGCCGGCAAAGATGATGCGTTGATGTGTGGGGCGGGTGCCTTGCATCTCATAGATCTTCACGGTATTTCCCTCTAGCGTCTTCACATATGTTAGACATATAGATTAGACTCTCATTAGTATTGGGCCTTGTGCCCATACAGCCCATGCACGGCATGTACTCTAGGGCTTGCCAATGGCTCCCCTATAGATTCTGTACACGATTGTATTTCGGTAATCAATCAATTACGCGTTAATCGCTTTCATGGTATTCAGAGGGTTCGATCCCTCACCGTGCTTCCGCTAACCCTAGCCGCTGCCGCCTTGGCCGCGGATCTCCACCTCCGGCCTCACGCCGCCACACCCGATCGCCCTCTCCTCTGTGCGATCGCTATCTCCCCCTTCCCCTTCCCACCATGACCACCGACGATGCATCTTCTTTGGACAAGGCCAAAGCCGAGGCTGCCGCCGCAGCCAAGGCCAAAGCAGAGAAGGCCCGGCCCGCTGCCGTTGCCGCTACTGCCGCGGCCGAAACTGCCATCGCTGCTGCCCGTGAAGCTGAAGAGGAGGCCAACGAGCACGAACGGCAGGCGACGGAACTGGCGCGCGCTCAGGAACGTGCCCAACTTCACTCCCAAGCCGTCGCCGTCCAGAACGTCAAGGCCATGGTTCCTTTCGTCCTCGACCAAGCCTCTTCCACCTACTCCAGATGGCGCACGTATTTCCTCAACATGCTGGGGAAGTACGATCTGCTCTCCTTGGTTCTCTCTGACGAGGATTTCTCCGTGGATCATCACTGGAACACCATGGAGTGCACCGTCAAGTCGTGGCTGTTCAGTACCGTCTCCCCCGAGCTTGTGGAGATTGTCTCGACGGGCGTTCCCACTTCACGCTCCATCTGGTTGGGACTTGAGAATCAATTCATTGGCAACAAGGAGACCCAAGCTATACTTCTCAATGCCGAGTTCTCCACCCTCGTCCAAGGGGATCTCTCCATCACGGAATATTGCCGCAAGCTGAAGACTATGGCTAACGACCTCGCCGATCTCGGCGAACCCGTGCCCGATCGCACGCTTGTCCTCAACGTCCTTCGGGGCTTGAACGACAAGTTCTCTCACATGAGCTCCTTGATCCAGCGCCAACGTCCCTTCCCGGCCTTCCGCGATGTTCAAGCCGATCTCCAAGTTGAGGAAAGTCAGATGGCCGCCCGTAAGTCGTCTCCCATGGCACTTGCGGCGACCACAGCAACCGGAGCTGCACCCAACGCCAACACCAGTACCGCGACGCCGGCTCCACGACCTCCTGGA
Source organism: Eragrostis curvula (assembly GCA_007726485.1). Classification (NCBI taxonomy): domain Eukaryota; kingdom Viridiplantae; phylum Streptophyta; class Magnoliopsida; order Poales; family Poaceae; genus Eragrostis; species Eragrostis curvula. The sequence continues at coordinate 19,114,122 of RWGY01000051.1, read as the reverse complement.
CCTGCTGCAAACACGGCCCACTCCACCGGATACGGCCGCGGGAATGCAGGGCGCTTCAACAATCGGCGTCGGCAGCAGAACAGGCCCAACGGCGGCCCATCGCACGCGCCTGGCTGGCCTCACCCAGGCTGGAACCCTTACACGGGAACCTTCACGATGTGGGCCGGCCTATCTCCCCTGAGTCGCGGCACCAGTGGCGTACTGGGCTCCCAGCCAACACAGGCCCCTGCACCGCGGCCCCAACAGGCGATGACGGCCACCACCACCCAGTTGCCTGCCGCGCAGCCCGGCGCGGTCTACGTGCCACCCGGTGCACAGTACGCGCCACCAGGATACTTCGTCCAAGCACCTCCAGCGCCGATGTTTGTCTGGGACCAGAATGCCTTAGCGCAAAGCTTCAACACCATGCAGCTCCAGCCGCCCCCGAACCATGAGTGGACCATGGATTCGGGTGCCTCGTCACACATGGCATCCTCTTCCTGTATCCTCTCCTCTCTCGAGCCTCTATCCTCTTCTACTCCTTCATCTATTATCGTTGGCAATGGCTCCTTATTACCTGTTACTTCTACTGGCCACAGCTCTTTTCAGTGTTCATCTCGCCCACTGCATCTTTATTCCGTTCTTATCTCTCCACACATTATTAAAAATCTTATTTCTGTTCGTCGCTTTACAACTGACAATAATGTTACTGTGGAATTTGATCCTTTTGGTCTCTCTGTGAAGGATCTCATAACCAAGAACGTGATCGTCAGGTGCAATAGCACCAGGGAGCTCTACACTTTCAACCCTTCTCCAGCCCATGCACTCACGGCCACCACCAGTTCTGCTACGCTTTGGCACCGTCGCCTTGGTCACCTCGGCGTAGAGGCTTTATCACACTTAGCTTCATGCTTCAAATTTTCTTGTAATAAAGATGAACTAGAGTCTTTGTGTCATGCTTGTCAGTTAGGACGACATATTCGTCTTCCTTTTGCTAGGTCCAACTCTCGTGCTACTCATAATTTTGATTTAATCCATTGTGATCTTTGGACGTCTCCCATTGTAAGCGTCTCTGGCTACAAGTATTATCTTGTCATTCTTGATGATTGCTCTCATTATACATGGACCTTTCCTTTGCGCCTTAAATCTGACACTTTTGCTACTCTAGCTCATTTTTTCTCTTTTGTCTCCATGCAGTTCGGGACTACCGTTAAAAGCATTCAGTGTGATAATGGTCATGAGTTTGACAACTCCACTTCCCGCCTCTTCTTCCTCACACATGGTGTCACCATTCGCCTATCCTGCCCCTACACCTCCCCCCAGAATGGTAGAGCTGAATGGATCATTCGCTCCATCAACAACATCATGCTCATGTTTCAGGCTAGTATCCCCTCTTCATATTGGGTTGAAGCCCTCCATGCAGCTACCCATCTTCTCAACCGCCACCCCACCAAAACACTCCAATTCGCCACTCCACACTTCGCCCTCTATGGAACTCAGCCTACCTATGAGCATCTTCGTGTGTTTGGGTGCAAATGCTATCCTAATCTTTCCGCCACTACACCACACAAGCTTGCACCTCGCTCTACCCTTTGTGTATTTCTTGGTTATCCTTCCGACCATAAAGGGTACCGTTGTCTCAACCTCGCCACCAACCGTATCATCATCTCATGTCATGTCGTTTTCGACGAGTCATCTTTTCCCTTTGCTGAGCTCCCCGCTCCCTTGTCCTCCACCAATCTTGAATTCTTGGATGAAACTAACCCTCTGCCAAGTCCCATTGGCACTCCTCTTGATGCAGGTCATGGTTCTGTCGCCCCTGTTGGGAATTTCCCTCAGGTTGCTGCCGACAGGGCCCCCTTGGTGCCTACTCTGCTCGGGCCTCCTCCTGGCTTCCCGCCCCTGCCTGGCGGGCCTCCTCTCGGCGGACAGGCCTCGCCAATGCCGTTCGCCGGGCCGTTCTCCACAGCGCCGGGTGGGCCAGCGCTTTCCACTGCGCCTGGCGGACCGTCCACACCTGCGCCACCCCCGCCTGCGGTTGGCGGGCCGTCTTCGCCCACGGCTAGTGGGCAGTCCCCGCCCGCGACTGGTGGGTCGCCTTCTCCCGCGGCTGGTGGGCAGCCGTCGCCCGCGGCTGGTGGGCCGTCTTCTCCCGCGGCTGGTGGGCCACCTCCGTCCACGACGATCGCGCCCGGCGGGCCAGTTTCTTCTCCGGCACCTCAGCTCGCACCACAGGCCGCGGGTGCGACACGTCCACTGCCGGCCAAAGCAGTTCCGATCTCTGCTGTTGCTAATGATCATGTGATGCACACCAGAGGCAAATCAGGTTTCCGCCAGCCTAAAGAAATTTTTGATCTTCATGCTGATGTCTTGTCTCCTTTGCCCAAAACATACAGAGGCGCTCTCTCCGATCCAAATTGGAGAGATGCCATGATTGAGGAATTTTCAGCTCTCCAGGCCAATGAGACTTGGGATCTTGTCTCTCCACCTCCAGGCGTGAACATTGTTACCGGCAAATGGGTCTTTCGTCATAAGCTTCATCCTGACGGTACTCTGGATCGTTACAAGGCTCGTTGGGTTCTCTGTGGATTCACACAACGTCCTGGTATTGACTTTGGTGAGACTTTCAGTCCTGTTGTGAAGCCCGCTACTATTCGTACAGTGCTCTAAGTTGCTGTTTCTCATGATTGGCCCATTCATGAGCTGGATGTTAAAAATACTTTTCTCTATGGCACTCTTTCTGAGACAATTTATTGTGTTCAACCATCTGGCTTTGTGGATCCTTCTCGGCCTCAGCATGTTTGTCGGCTGAACAAATCTTTGTACAGTCTCAAGCAGGCTCCTCGTGCATGGTACAGCAATTTGCTAGCTTTATTCAGTCTCAAGGCTTCATCAGTGCCAAGTCTGATACATCTCTCTTCATATACCGGCGCGGCGCAGACACAGTATATTTGTTGCTTTATGTTGATGACATCGTCCTCACAGCCTCCTCTCCAGCACTTCTTCAGCAGGTGATCACCTCCTTGACCTCGGAATTTTCCATGAAGGACCTTGGCCCCCTCCATCATTTTCTTGGCCTGAAAGTGACCCGCCGTGATGGAGGTTTATGTCTCTCTCAGTGTCATCATATTCTTGAGATTTTAGAGCGTGCTGGCATGTCTGATTGCAAACCCTGTGCTACTCCCGTGGACACTAGTGCCAAATTGTCTCCCTATGGCTCTCCTGTTAGCGATGCTACTCAGTTTCGAGGACTTGCTGGAACTTTGCAGTATCTTACTTTCACTCGACCTGATGTTGCATATGCCGTTCAGCAGATTTGTCTCTTCATGCATGATCCACGAGAGCCTCATCTCGCCTTGGTCAAGTGTGTGTTGCGGTACCTACAGGGGACTTTGGACTATGGTTTGCACATTCATCGCTCTTCCACCACTGATCTTGTGGCCTATTCTGATGCTGATTGGGCTGGATGTCCAGAGACTCGCCGATCCACGTCTGGCTATGCTGTTTTCTTGGGTGCTAATTTGATCTCTTGGTCCTCTAAACGACAGGCCACAGTTTCCGTTCTAGTGCCGAGGCTGAATATCGTGCTGTTGCTAATGCCGTGGCGGAGACTTGCTGGTTGCGGCAATTACTTTCTGAGCTGTTTTGTCCCGTGCAGAAGGCTACTTTGGTTTACTGTGACAATGTTAGTGCTGTTTATCTCTCGACGAATCCCGTGCAGCATCAGCGCACGAAGCACATCGAGATTGATTTGCATTTTGTCCGTGACAAGGTCGCCGCCGGATCAGTCCGTGTTCTGCATGTGCCCACAACTTCTCAGTACGCCGACATTTTTACCAAAGGGCTGCCTTCTTCTGTCTTCGCTGAATTTCGCTCCAGTCTCAACGTTCGTCAAAGTGGCTAATTCCGACGTTAAGACGGCGGGAGGGTGTTAGACATATAGATTAGACTCTCATTAGTATTGGGCCTTGTGCCCATACAGCCCATGCACGGCATGTACTCTAGGGCTTGCCATTGGCTCCCCTATATATTCTGTACACGATTGTATTTCGGTAATCAATCAATTATGCGTTAATCGCTTTCAACATAAATCTGCATCCTGCCTCCTGGAGATGGGTAGAGGACAAGGAAAAGGGTGGAGTCCTAGCAAATATTGTAGTCCGCCAAGGTACGCTCGCCCTCTAGCTGTTGGTTGGCAAAGATGAGGCACTGCTGGCCCTTGGGAAACCCATGGGCAACTTCAATCTTGTCCTTTATCTTGTCGATAGTATATGAGTTGTCGAGTCCACGGGAAGGTCAAGCCTTGTAGTGTCTCCTTGACGTGGATTTGCATCTTCTCCTGAAGGTCAAGAGTGGACTGATGTTGGATGTTGCAGTCAGCCAAGGTACGGTAATCCTCCATAAGCACTTAAAGACAAGGTTGTGTTTTTCCATAATCTTCTTCTTAACATCACACAATCTCTCATCAGAGTAGACCCTGAGGGAAATCATCCTGCAGCTAGGGCTCCTCACAAATATCTGCATCCTGGATGAACATTCCAAACATCACTAATTACTTTTATTGTATAGAAAAAATTACTTTGACACAACTTTTAATTATTTACAAGTTTGGGTTGCAATTTCTCAATGACCAGATAATTAAATATGAATTAATTGGTGTCTAGCTTCCAAAACTGATACAAAGTAGAACATGCAGAACCAAGCGGTATGGTCGACACTACTGGACAGAGCATAACAAGGGGGTTCTAAAAAGACTTATTTTGCATTTTTACTATGAGCAGAGCATTTACTATGAATTAGTTGACTTTTAGCTTCCATAATTTATACAGATAACAATATACAGAAACATGGTTCACCATGCTAACCAATGGACAGATCTAATCAAGAGAAATCCAGCAAAATTTGATTCGCAATTTTTGGACATCTAGTACTCCAGATATCGATTTTTAAAATTTATTCATTTTCTGACGAAGTTGCAACATATTTACGAAGCTGCCATCGTTGTCTTCAACACAGCCGCGATGTGCACGGCGGCCGGAAATTGGCAGAGCTACGCCAAAGCAGGGGAAATGGCGGCGAGGGCAGTGGCGGAGCTAGAAATCTGAATATGGGTGTTCAAAGTGCATGGATACAGCTCTAAAACATGAAAAACTGTCAAGAAAGCCTTGTCCAAATTTCTAAACTGAATTTTTCTAGGATAGAGAATGATATCTATGCTCCAATCTCTTTTGTTTTGCTTTGTATTGAGTGTATATATGAAATATTGCATAAGAATCTATGTGTGTGTGTGCAAAATTCATGGGTGTTCAAGTGAACACCTATGAACCATACTAGCTCCGCCCATGGGCGAGGGGGATCAATAAGTGTCTAAAAATGACAATCTGGATTATATGCACTCAAAGGCGAGGTCCTCGAGGTCGGGGACTCACCGAAAAATGGCCGGCGGCGACGGTGGCGGGAAGAAGACGTTCGGCGATGTCGCGAGCTCGCCATGGTCGAAGAGGAGCTTCACGGTTTGATCCTAGAGCTTCAAGGAGGCGCACAGAAGACCAGAATGGTACGTATCGACGTCGAGGAGGACCGGATGGTGGTCGTCGTCGTCGAGATCGAAGGCGGCCAACGATGATGGTTGGGGAAAAGACGGATTCCGGTGACCTAGTCGAGGTATCCAAAGAGGCTAATGGTCAGGGCTATACTCCAAATGTATGCGCATCCAATGAAGGAGGAATGAGCAGACGGGGCTCACTGTGGGCGACAAAGTTTGCGTCAGTGTCGGTGGTGTTCCCCGGCGACGTCGTCGGAGAAAAACTCCAAATACTCTCTGCTCCGTCAATGATTTTGGATGTGGTTTCTTCCTGGAGCTAGAGAGAAGAAGTCCAGGGTATATTTTTGTTGATCGGTGGAGTGGGTCGCGCTCGAGCGGCGCTGGGGCAGCTGGCGGCCATGCATGCGCTGTGCTGCTTGCTGAGAGAGATGAACAGAGCGAGAGAGATGAGTGGCGGGGGTCCCGCAGCTCTTCTAAATTCGAACTAAAATAGTTGCAGGCCTCCAAAAATCTCCAATTTTAGCATGTGTGCAGTGGGTTTGTCCAAAACTTGTAAGAATTCGAACTTGAAATTTAAACAAGCTGTTTAAATTTTAAGCTTGCATGATTTATTTAAGGTACTTCCCAAAGAAAATTCTTTCTGAAATTTTTGCTATATTTATTTCACTTATATATTTCACATATACTAGTACCATGCCCGTGCTACACGCAATCTCTACTACATAAAAAGTCACAAAGAGATCATCAAACTCGTTTTTCGTTGTTCGTCCTGCCAGAATCTATTCTATTCCTCTTCGATTTGCCAAGTTTGAGCCAAGTTCAGATCGGAATCGGAAACCTCAACTCCTCGTCACAGTAGCTATTCCCTGGATCATCCCATAAATTGACCCCTCAAACGGATACGATTTGTCTCAAAAATTCGATTCCCCCTCTCCCTCTCCTTCCTCTCCCCCACTCCTCACGCCACATTGAGCTCCAGAAGCACGCCAATGGCGAACAGGAGCAGAGGAGAACGAAGAGGTCGATCTGTTCTGTCTCTATCGTGTTGGGCTGATATGGTTTCAGCCCAAGCAAGCCCAGCGCCAGCCAGCCTTCTCCTTTGTAAATCCAGCAGGCCAGCCCAGTGTAAGCAAGCCCAGCGCCCACCAGGCCAGCCCAAGTAATGTGTATCCAAATTAATTTTTGGAATTAATCCAGGGCCTCCACAGAAAAATCGATATCTCCCAAATCCGAGCTCCGGTTGGCCTGATTTTTCTTCCAAAATTAATCTAAAATCAATATCTATCTGTTTTAATCAGTTTCTTAATTTTTACAATTCATTTGTTTGAGGGGATCTTACAGTTCATTTCGTATGGTTGATTTCGTGACGGGCCAGCTTAGCTATGACCACAAATGAGTAATTGGCCCAATATCCCAGCCCACGTGCTTTGTTATTGTCTTCATTTTTTACTTTTAAACTAATCCATAACCAGCACTTTGAAAACAAATTGGTTTCAGAAAGTTGGGTATGCATATGTCAAAACATGGCATCATGCATGGATAGTATTCAATGAGTTCAACCGATGGATGGTGCCACCAAAATGAACTACAAGCCATATAGGATTCTGGTTCATGCTTATATTCATTCATGGATGCAATGGTTGAAGTATTAATATATATGCCTTTTTCTAAAACAAAATTTTTGTTCCTTGCTGATAAAAGAACTGTACAACTTTCTAGAGTATTCATCATTTCAATGGAAAGGGACAGTTATTGAGATATGATGATTTGGAGTCTTTAACAATCAAATTTTATATTAACCCTACTTAACTAATTGTTTTGTCTTGAAAAATGTTTTGTTCCCGTAGCAAGGCACGGGCAATTTGCTAGTTGCAAAACAAAAGAGTAAAAGGTCATCTCAAAAACGAAAAAGAGCAAAAGGTGATATAGATGCGAAACATTAAGAAAATGTTGCATAATAAAAACCTTTGAAACATCTTATTGCTCACTATCATATTATTTTTGACGTTAAATACATGAGAAAATGTACAAAGTGTAAAGTACCAGTGCAAACTGTGATGCAAGCAAACAGACCAATTTTCATGGTAAAATAACATTTTTCATTTAAAACATTACAACATGCTTTGATGGATGGAATGACCAAATAAGAGTTAATATCGTGCATGCGTCAAAACAAGAAATTTAACTATGATACTAAATTTGTATAGCTCAATTCAGTTGTTGTGCAAATGATGTATTTGAGCATAGTATTTCTACATGACCATAGAATCGCATGCTAATTTGTGAAGGTATAATGGTTAATAAAGGGAAAACTAATTTTGGCATTTTTGTGTATATAGCTAAAACAATGCAAAATAAAAAGAGTAACCTATGTATATAGTACTCCCTCCGTTCCAAAATATTAAGGCATTGAGGGTGTTTCAACCTATCCCACAATATAAGGGATTGAGCAGGCCAAGCGGGACCAACGTGTCTAGATTTCTTTCCCGTTTCTTCGTTCCTACTGCCGCATCAAGCGCTCGCATCTCGCCACCATCGCAGCTGTCCAAGCATGCCGTAGCTCACCGCTCGCCAGCGCAGGCCGTAGCTCGCCGTCTGCCATCGCCAGATGAAGCTCGACTTGTCGCACCTCCATTACTCCCTCATCCTCTTCCTCTCCCAGGCAGATCCTGTTATTTTACCCGGCTTCCACCCCAAGCCTGTTGGCTCAAATGCTCCAATCCCGTCGCCGCTGCGCTCCCCTCCCAGCCTTCGCTGTGTCAAGCCGTCCCGGTCTGCTGCCTCTCCGTAGAGGCTTGCCTTCGAGTGCGGGGCACCATGGAGAAGCCGAGCGCCTCGCACCATGGAGGAGTGGGTCGCCATTGAGGACCCGGACACCATGGAGAGGCCAGGGGCAGCGGCGGCCCCGAGCAGGCGCAGAGAAGGACGGGGAAGGTGGCGAGCAGGAGCGGTGAGGCCGGCAGTGTGGCAGCGAGGAAGAGGGAGAGCTTCGAGGCTGGTGGGACCCAATTTAGCCGTGGTTGGGGCGTGAGGTCGCGGTGGACCCGATTTGGGCCGTCACACTGCTCGCTGTTGACGTCGCAGCTCGCCATCTGCCGTCTCCGTGGCGCACGAGCTTGTCTCATCGTCGCTTCGAGGGAGGGCGCCGCCTCAGGGAAGCTCGGCGGGCCTCACAGATCTGTAGTGAGGGAGAGGTGAGGCATCCTGGAGCGAGGTCACGACGAGCGACGCGGCCTTGACGCGGTCGGGGAGCGAGCTTGAGGAGCGACCCTAAAGAAGATGTCAGTGTGCTCCTGGAAGTCACAGGACGCCATGACGATCAGCCCAAACGGCCCGACACCGCAGTGCACGGAGGCACCATTCTCCCTGCAAAGGTTTTGTGGATCCAGCTCCCAGCTTGGATTGAAGGTTTCAGCCTCTTCCAAGTTCTGGATCTGGAACATGACGTCCACGTCCGCCTGCAGCGGGTAGACGCCAGCAATATCTTCCAGGGCTCCGGTCTTCAACGACGTCCCAGGCCGGATACTGATCCGGTTCTAGCGCAACGTCTTGATCTCCTTGACGGGCCACTGCAGGAGGTGCTTCCCGCCTTTGTCCAGCCACACCTTCCTCGGGAACGCCTGGATGCCAGACCATCCCCATGCCATGTCATCCTGCACGCTGTCAGACTCGTTAACACACGTCCACAGCACGCGCCGCTTCTTGCCGGCGTCGAATAAGGACTTGGACGCGCGTACATGTGGCCGTAGTCGAACCGGCGCCAGTTCCGGTAGTCTTCGCTGCGGTCAGGCTCCGCCGTCACGAGGCGTCTATGGCATCATCGTACGCGCCCACCGTGTAGTAGTCCTGGCGCGTGTCGACCATGCTTAGCTTGAGCACATGCTTCACTCCGGCGCCGCTCACCGACATGTGTAGCCCGTCGCCGCCGCGCTCCGCCACTCCACCATGCCCGCGGAGCACGATGAGTGCAGCGGCACGGGGTTCCGTTCCCAGTGGAGGAAGTCCTTGCTCTTGAACACCTGCGTGAACCCATGCCTTCAACCTCGCCGGAGACCGTGACGCGCCACAGGCCGTCCCGGCCGAGCCAAGCCGTGGAGGGGTCACGGAACTTGTCGGCGGGGATGTCGGCCGGGAGCGGGATGACTAGGTTCAAGATGGATTTTTTCCACTCCCGGAGCAACAGGTCGGACGCGTCCTTGGGGAACGCCACGTTCTGTACCTGCACGTTGCTTGTGTTGATGCCGGTGTAGAGGATGGCAGGAACCCGGTCGGTAATTGTAGTGGCGGAGCCCGACCAGCAACCGTTGCCATCAAACGATGATGTTGGGTCGATCGCAGTGGGGAGGGAAGCCCAGTTGACGAGTGTTGGTGTTTCTTACGCAAAATGATTAAATTTAAATTCTGCAAGCGCATAGAACACCATTGTAGCATTTCATCCGGGAGTATTCCAAGGTTATCATTTTTATATTTTTCTACAGGGAAGCAGACTAAGAATATCATGAGTTAACAAGGAAACATCTATTATTTATAACTTGCAAACTGGGCTAAAACATGGTTATAGATGTTTGATATGTGTGGTACTCAGAAAAAAGATCCATAGATATAGTGATGAGGACATCACTTCTGTGGGTACAAATGATACTTCTCTGCTGGTCATACAAGGTTCAATTACTCGAGCTCGCGCACGGCGACTAAATTTAGAGGTGAACTCGTTCCTAAACACTTCTTCACATATGAATTCTGAGAATAGATTGCTACCTAATGATTATATTATGATTATGAACCATAGAGAGGACTAGGAGATGTTGGAAAAGGCCTTTGGAGGTGGAGAATATCAGCAAGGGCGTCCAAGACAAGTTGGAGGCCCAAGTCAAGTCGGCTTCGAGTCAGTTTCGGAGTCCAGCAGCAGTCTGCACTAAAACGGTCGCCCAAATCGCATACAGGCTCGGTTTTGGACATTCTACAGAAAGATAATTTAATAACCTTTCCAATGACACTAGATTCAGGCCAAAATTAATTGGGAGTCAACGGGAATTGTCAAAACAAGTAGACTTCCAGGATCTGTTTTGGTGCTGCGCCACTGTAATTTGGCCTTTAGGCTTTGTATCGTATTGGAGTCCATTAGGGATGCGTCCAAGGGTCTTGCACACCCCTAAACCCTATATTATCAGTAGCCGCTGCCTAAGTTAGGGTTGGGTTTTGCTTAGATTATTCTGTCAAGAACATTTTTGCCGTTCATCGGTTTGTGACACCCCAACTTGTGATCTTAATTCAGATTTCAGCAATTTGATTGCATTCTTCTATGTTCTTGCTTGTGTTCTTCGATTCGCAGGCAAGGATAAGCCTTCTTGGCGAGGTCGACAGAGCAACGCTGGTCGATAACCTTAGGAGATGTGGTGCTGTGATTGCGGGATTCAGGACGCGTTGTTCGGAAGCCAGATTGATGTGTGCCAAGTCTCCACTAAATCGAGTGTTATCAGAACCTTTCGGAAGATCGGAAACCCTAGTTTACATCATATAGATAACTAGGAGTTAGCATTTAGTTTGGGAGGACAACAAGAAGAAGGTATCAGTTAGCCTAGGGGTTAGCATTTAGTTTTTCTCATAGTCTACAACTATTTACTTAAGCTTTCATTACAGATACATTCAAGTGCGTCGGGGCACGGCCGCCCTCAAGACACACAACCCGGTAACTAGGTTCAACGTGTCTTGACAACAGACCGAGTCTAGGCCCTACACAATCAACCCAAATGTGGTGGACTACAGAGATTGGTGCAACTGTCACATGCATTTGCGGCTACCATATCATCCCATGGGGTTGAGGGCAAACTCACGTCTAGAATAATTTCTTAAGACATACAAGCAACTATCCTAGTTAACTTACTCCTCATGAAAGAGCAAGCCACCCATGCATATTAAATCTATGTGAATCGTGTAAGCATATGGTGGTGCAAACAACTCATGTAGATAAATCTACCATGCACAGACGTGGAACCAACACAAGAAAATATACAAGAGAACTTTACCCCAAACTCCGAAGAGAACTCCGGAACTCCAACCAAAGCTCTCAATTAGACTCTAACTCCCATAACTAAAACTCTACCTATTCTAAACTACACAAATGGAATGACATAACCTTCTTCCATGAGGTACGAGTTGAACCAGCGGGAGAGGGGGGGTATTTATAGCCTCCTCAGGACGAGGGTGTATTTATACCCGAAGATGACTTGGCAGGGCCGCCAAGGCAGGCCGGCCGGCCCTCCATTGTCTTGGATGGCCACTGCCTTCCGTGTGGACGCTCTAGATTGCTCCCTGGTGTCAGTTCTGAGGTCGGTTGATGTCTGGGTGCGGTTATGGTAGAGTAAGGGTCAAGTTTAGGCCCAAACAGCCCATTCTGCAATGTCGGTTGGTCTTCCACTTTGATGGGCACTTGGGCTAGGTGTTGTGAAGTGTATGTAGCCCACCGAAGGAAGATTGGGTCCAACGGAGACAATCACAGGCCGACCGGCGTAGGGGTGTGGCCGGCCAGCCACGGCCCAACACCCAATTTTAGAATTGGCGTATCTTCTGCACCTGAACTATGAATTGGGTGATTCAAAAGTCCATTTTGACTATCTCGGTGAGAGCTTTGACATGGAGGGATCAAATCTCTGATTTGAATAAATATTTATTGATTTCCATGTCATTCCTTGTTTCTAGCTTGAACGTTGTCGAGATGTCAGAGCAATGTCTTGTTTCTGCTTTTGGGTATTTGCTATTTCTTCATGAGTATAAGCACATTTGCACTAATATTCAGCTTACATCCAAAACTTATGGAACTTTATTATTTTAATGCATAAAACATTGGCGCATGCCTTTTATTTACCGGGAAGTTGATGGTCATTTAGTGTTTTAATGACCGTCGACAAACTCCCCAAGCTTAAACTTTGCTCGTCCCAAGCAAACTCAAAACTTAGGTACTAGCGGATCAGAGGTTACAAAGAAAGCGCCCTATAAGTAATAAAGATGCAACCACATACTCCCTAAATGGTGGTAAGTATACAGGAACAGGGAATATTCTCAAGTGGTGCACAAGTATGGGGCGTGTATGCTTTACCTTGTCATATAGCATTAAAGACTAGAACAACACTTTGGACGAGTCAAACAATTCTAGCAGGTGTATGTCCAGAGTTTTTATGTGCTACAAGTCAAGATAAAAATTTCTCTTGTGTTTGGTTCACACTTCCCTTAGATCCTCTTTGTGAGGCTATTTCTACAAGCTTCACTCAAATCCTACCTTCTACCAAATTAGGCTTGTATGTGGAGCTTGGTAAAGAAATGCACATTTGTCATGCGTATATTGTAAAGCTAAACAATAAATCTTAAGAGAATAAATCTTAAGAGACATAGCAACTCCTTGTATTTTGGGCATATGGAAGGGGGAGAAAATGGACTCACACTGGTGGAAAATGGTTTTGCAAACTTTGGTCTTCTTTTTTACGCTCATGCTCAAGATGTCTATGATAAGAACCATAGCGCCTTTTTGAATGCAAATCCTGGAGTCTTACTCAATTTTTCTTTTATTTTTTTAAATTTGTTTTTGACTCCATGATGCATGAGGCACTACTGACAAATGGTTCAAGAGCATTTTGAAATATTCTTGAGCTTTTTGATATAGACCAAAAGTTTTGCAAATGAATGTGGTTGGAATGGTATGGAGATGTTTGATTTTTCAAACATTCCTTTTTGGTGGAAAGAAATTCAAATACTCACGTGAAGGAATGATGACCGGGATAAGGAGTGCTTACTCTCAAAAGCATTTAAACTTTAATAAACTCAATGTATGCGCAAATGGCTATGGGTGGAGCTGTTTCGAATATTATCATGATATGGGCTCTGGTAGGTAAATAAATCCTCACAAGGGAAGTTTTCCAAAACAAAAGGGTTTTAAGTACTTGTAGCAATTAGAATGAAAAATCATCTCTGGACATTTACCATGCCAAGAAATTGCAGCAATTCCTAATCATGCCATATCATAGACCACAATGCTTAGTGTCACACCTGATTTCAAGGAGACAACCGGATGCACACCACATGTATGCCACGATCAGTTATTCATACATGCAGCGACAAAATAGTGAATACCTTATTACAGTGCCAAGTTAACGATAAACATTTATTACATAGTGACTCATGGTCTAAGAATAGAAATAACAGAGTAGCGAATAATAAACTAGCAGAGCGACTATCCCATCTTCCACAGGCATTGTCCGGAGGAAACACCAGCCTAGTATGCAGCATCTGGATCGAAGTCATCGTCGTTGTAGTCCACTTCGCCTCCATTGTTTGAGCAGCCATTGTTTATCCAAACAAAGAGGGGGAATAGCAAATGTGAGTACATGTCATACTCAGCAAGTGTTGAAATATATGACATGTTGGCAAATATCAAGAAAAGCTGACACATGGTTTACTGCACTATGCAACAAGACACATTTATAAAACAGCAACCTATTTACAAGGTGTAATCTCCAAGCTCCAACAAATAACATCAATAAAAAGCTCATCGGATTGCCCCATCCGACTACCGACTCACCAAGTTCCCACCACTTGGCTACCAAACCATACAAACCAACCATCCCACTAATCGCGAAGAAGTCCAAGCTCGCTCTTGACCATGAGCACGGCTGTAATGACAGTTTTTATCCTTGCAAGGTTTGCACAAATTAACCACGAGTCAATGTATTCCGTTTTGCTTTACACTACAGTGGTGTCAAGCCAGGTAAACATTGAAAAGCTTTTCAATGGCGCCTCATACCCTGTAAACACCCGCTAGGATTCGCTACAACGGACAAGTCCATTTTACCTTGCCGGCCATAGCCCCCATTTGCGCCACAACAACAACCGAATGGTTCTACAGTAAATAAGAGACAGCTATTTAATTAGCTAAGCCGCACCCATTTAAGCCTTGTGGTTGCGTTGTTCAGTCGGGTTACATGTCCACGAACCGGTCCTTAGAATCTAGCACAGGCACCAACACAAACACATTGTGCACAACAGCACCATACCAAACCATCCAGCCTGTCCAGATTCCCTAAGCTCCATGTGCTGCTAAAAACAATTACCAACCCAGTGAATTAAGTAGAGCATTGATCAAGTTAACATGGCAGGTTCCCAACCCTCAACAGCACAAGCATGAACGTACCCAAACCATAGACATACTACCTGAACAAATGCTTCAAGGAATGATATGGAAAAGCTAGTAAACCAATAGCATAGGATTCATATCTTTACTCCTTATTATTTGTCTTCTGACTCCACCTGCGTGCATCACCCTCCTCTCAGCGCCGACAAGTGGGCCCCACTGTTTATTTTTTCTCTCTTTCACGCGCTCTCCTATCCGCGTCCTCCTCCCCCGACTGCAAAGCTACCCCGGCTGTCGCCGAACGCCGCTCGCCCCGTCCTGCTGTTGCCCGTCCCGCCCCTTGCGGCACGTCTTTGCCTCCTCCCGCCGCGCAGCGGCGAGTGCTACCGTGCCCCGGTCCTTGTCTACCTCCAGCACTCGCTTGCAATCCGGTCTTCGTCCCCAACCCTAAATTGCGCAATCTCCGCCTCCATCCGCTCCTCTCCATCGCTCGACAAGAAGCCCGAAGGCGCCGCGTCAACGACTGCCACGAGGGTACTCACTCAGAAAGCCAGGTCGCCACGGCCAGTCCCGCGCCACCTCCGTCGCCGCCGCCGTCTCGTGACGACACGCCGGCAGCAGCCGCGGCGTAGACGACAGCCGTGATGGTGCTCACGCTGCAGGCCGGACTCGGCGAAGACGTGGCGGCGGCGGCGCTCACGGCGACAAAGGCGAAGGCTGGAAGCATCCGCGTGCAGGCAGTGCGCGGGCACGCCAAGGTCGTCTCTCTGAAATTTTACCATCTCTCTGAAATTTTTGAAGTTCAATACTTCAGTTGTAATGGCAATGAGTGTGCTTATGTAGTGAACAAAATCGAATGTTCATGTGCAGCAAGTTCCATGGTGTAATGTTTTGGCTGATTTATGCATTATAGATCTGGTACCATGAGTGTGAGCAATAGGAATAAGTATAGGGACTATATCTGCCTTGGACAGTTGATATTGATCAGGCGCTCCTGGATGTTTTTGTTGAACATTACACCGTTCCTTTCTATTTTAATTCATAAAGTTGTGATACTTAGTGGGTGATTTGGCTGGGTGTTTACTTTCCTTAATATAGATTTGATTGTTGATTGCAACAGGAGACTCATAAGTGAGTTTCAAATGTATATATTTGCAGGTATGATTGTTACCTCGGCATTTGTCATATGAGTTGTAACTGGAATTGAGTTCCCGGTGGTGCTGGTTGTCTCTGGCAGCATGTAGCCAAATTTAAAAGGGTTTGTTACCTTCTTGCAAAACTTGTCAACTAGCTTGATGTTGTACGCTTTTATCAATAAATTAAGTTAGTCATTGGCCTGTGACAATTTCAGTTATTCAATGCTTGTTTTAGGTTGAACCCAGTTGATATGTTGGAGAGGTTGAGGGGAAATAGAAATGGTTTTTGCCGATGATTCACTCAACAGAAACATGTGGGCATCCCTGATTTTGTATCTTGAGGAATTCTATCAAAGACAAGGGAAAAGTTTTGAGGTATCTGGCAGGAGCCATTTCAGGGCTGAGGGTGCTTACTCTTTCTTGTTCCAGGTAGATATATGCTATATTCCAATTTTTGTTACTTGTGCTGTTCCGGATTAGAATGAATTACCAATGTGCAAAGTTCCTATTGTTCAGGACTATAATTGCAGTGTGGAATTCTTCTGGTTCCCTTTTCTTGTTCAGAAATGGGAGATGCCAATAAGAAATGGCAAGGGTACTAGGTACACTCTTAGACTTAACATCATCGGACTATAATTGTGGTGCGAAATTGTTCCGGTCCCCATTAACTGAATATCTAAGTTCATACATTCTGCATTTCATTTGCTGTATATTGGTCATTGTGGTGCGAAATTGTTCCGGTCCCCATTAACTGAATATCTAAGTTCATACATTCTGCATTTCATTTGCTGTATATTGGTCTAAGTATGCTAAAATGTGCCGTAGGAAAATTACTATCAAGAGGGCAATCATGTATGTGGTGAGCTGGATGTCCATGATGCCTATTGGAGAGCTCTTAACACCTGAGCCAAGTTGGTTGACTACAATGTTGATCCCAAGAAACCAGAGGCTACTCATCAGCATCTCATTTCAGGTATGTAGAGCTATTTGTGAACCTTGCAAGTTCACCCTAATGTGCTACATGAGTGACTGATGTTTAGCGCATTATCATGTTTATGCAGTGGGGGTCAATGGAATTCAAGCGGCTGTTGTGACCATGAGACTGAGCCAATAACAAATGAGAAGTGCCTGACACCATACCCAACAAAGATGTCCAATCTGGAGGAGGGGCTCCATGGGATGAAAACTCCTGTTGTGTACCGTCAGTCTATAGAAAGCACAAGATGAGTGAGCCGGAGAGGAAATCACCTGAGGTGTAGCAGGACTGCAGCCACTGGTGCCTTCCTGGAGTACCGGACTCCTGGAACAAGCTTCCCTACCCACAGATTTTGATCAAACAGCGTCAAGTAATGCAATAATAAAGGCAAGTGCAGACTTGGTTTTTCTTGTACATTAACTGTTGTACTGAAATGTCAAAGCTGCATAGGATAATAGTCCCCACTCCCCACGAGGAAAATTTTACAAAACTGAGATCAAGGACTTTGGAATCCTTGCACAGAGTAAAACAGGTAGTAGTCATATCTCCATAGGACTTTATGATGTAAACTTCCATGTCTAGCTAGCAATAAGAAGAAGAAATAGAAATACGACAGTTCATGAGATGGTATAGGAGGAACTTCTTTCTTTGAGACTTTTGTCTGTCTGTATAGTACTCAGCCATTTTTGGTATACTAAGCAATATGAAAAGTGGTTACACTTGATAGTACTATGTCGTGAGCATTTCCTATTCCATCGAATCGTGGAGCATCCCTTGTTTGATTGAATGTTTCAGTTAGTCATGCCTGCACTTTTTACCAGGAAACCTTCATTTTCATATGCATCCTCTGTTCTATTCAATTCGCATGGCGAACAAGCCAACTGAGTGGTGAGCAAGGCTTCACTTCTTAAGCAGTAAACCACTGTTAAACATCTAATCAGTATATTCCTGCTGATTTTCTCTATACTGATATAAACTTTGAGAACAACCTGAGGTAACAACTGAGGTAGGAATTCAGTAGCAGTTATGCTCTGCCTGTGAGCACTTTCGCTCCCTTTTTTTTTTCTTCGACCTTCTCGAGTAATTACTACAAATGGTATCTGTAGACATTAGCAATTTAGCAGTGGCGGGTTTTACTTGTCGCATTTAACATTGTGTGTTCAGAATAATTCAAAAGCATGTTGCTCTCCACTTGGTCCTTTCCTTTGTCGTATGGCATTACTTCGGGACATTTACTTGAACGGTTCAATTTTATTTAAAAGCTGATATTCATTAAGTTTATTTATACTTCATTTTTCTTAATAGCCCGTGGCAACGCACGGGCACTTTTGCTAGTTAAGACTCAAGCATGCAGTTTAAAAATGACATGTAGCGTCCCGCCTCCTCGAGGTCAGGCCCGCACGCCTGGCAGTTCTCTAGGAATCAAGACTATCCTCATAGACCAATATATGTTTTTTCTGCGCACTTTGTCCTCACTCGTGCGCACCCGGAAATGACTTTCCAGTCGATCACCCATCCCCAAATTGCTCCGGACCAAGCACTCTTAACCCCGGAGTTCTTTCGAGATGAGCTTTCAGAAAAGAAGTTGAAACTTGTTGATATGAGTATTCTATCAATCCTATTAAGCCTTGCACTGTCACATACTCACCCCCTAAGAAGACGACGTCCTCGTCGGTCAACTCCAATCCAGGAACGTCCTCTCTTGGCCACGTCCGTGCGTTCAGTGCCAGCGCATGTGCCATGTGACCACTTTAGGCCCACACTAGCCATGCGCACCATACCTACGCAACTGCGCCCACACACGCCCGTGAAACCGCGAGAGTAGGCTCTGATACCACTTGTAGCGTCCCGCCTCCTCGAGGCCGGGCCCGCACGCATGGCAGTTCTCTAGGAATCAAGACTATCCTCACAAACCAACATATGTCTTTTCTGCGCACTTTGTCCTCACTCATGCGCACCCGGGAACGACTTTCCAGTCGGTCACCCATCCCCAAATTGCTCCGGGCCAAGCACACTTTACCCCGGAGTTCTTCGAGATGAGCTTCCAAAAAAGAAGTTGCAACTTGTTGATATGAGTATTCTATCAATCCTATTAAGCATTGGGCTGTCACATGACACATCTTAAAAGTGCATCAAGGGCACTTGCCTTCCTAAAGTTGTTGCTCAAACAGCTCTTGGAATTCTTGGTCCTGAAGATTGAACGACGGCTCTTGAATCGATTCTGCCCGCGCGAGAATACCGACAAGCAAACAACAAGCAATGCTAAGAAAACAGTCCAAACAACACAATCACAGTAAACAAAGTACATCAACAGAAAGCCTACGTCATGATGATTGCGTGGGTGCAAGAATCGTGTAAATCCGAATAACACAGTTATAAGGTTTACAAGTAGCAGGGGGGGTTTTTTCTGAAAAACTGTTTTGTATACGTGACTATGTAAGATTAGCTTATACTGAAGATACAGATGAAGCCTAAGCCATACGTCATGCTGATGCAGAAGACATAAACAAATCTAATTTCCGTTGGAACTGCTCACGTACTGGAATCACGATCCAACATACATGCAAGAATTGATTGGATAAAAGAAGACGTACGCTGCTATGTACCTAGTACTGGCCGTATTTAGCTACCTCTGTTGGATGAGAACGCAACGAGAAATTGAAGCAGCTGGCGGCACCTATCTACTGCGACTACGCCACATGAACGCAACAGCAAGCTCGATGAAGATGGACTACGCTGCTATGTGGTACTCGATGAAAACAAAAGCTAACGAGATTGGATGGTTTTCTCACCGAGGGGCTTCGGAACTAGTAGCGGCGACGGTCGACGATGGCTTGCTTCGCCAATTGATGATCGGGTCCTTCGGAAATAGGCTGCAGCACGGGTGGTGACGATCGATGGTGGTCCACGGCGTTTATCAGAAGGAGGGCTGCCGGCGATCGGCGACTCGGCGAGGATCAGCTTTATAAACTCCTTGTCGCCTATAAGAACGACGACGGCGATTTGCCCGAGCAGCTTCGAACTGCGCAGGGACCAAGGGCGGCGGCGATGGGTTTTCTCGAGTAGGTTTAGGCAGGCTAGAGTTTTAGATTATGCAGGGTGAGGTGGCGGCAGGGGTTCTGCGTGCCAGATTTTTCAGGAGCCGGACGACGTGTTGGAGTTGGACTGGGCCCAAAAAAACCACAATCGGAGTCGATGGTACGTGAGAGGAAAAGGAGATTTAAGGATTTAAACTTTTCCTACTCTAAACGAATTTCTATCAAATTTTGAATAAATTTTTCACACAAACAAAACCCTACTGTAAATCTACCCAGCATGAATGCAACAAGCAAATTATATAACCTATATTAATTGATCTAATTTAGAAATTATAGCTGTTGCATAATAAAAATGTTAGCACCTTATTTAATCCTATATAAATTTTAGGCGTAATAGTCAACTTAGTCCCTCAACTATCACCTAAAGCTCAAATTCGTCCCTCAACTATCAAAAGGTCCTATTTGGTCCTTGAACTTTGGTTATCCGGTTCAAACTAGTCCCGAGGGACGAAATTGAACCTACTAGCAAAAGTTCAGGGACTAAATTGAACTTTTTAATAGTTGAGGGACGAATTTGAGCTTTTAGCCAAAAGGATCAGTTCGACAATTTTTTTTGGAAAAATTAAATTAGACATTCAGTTAGACATTCTCAATAAAACTAAAATAGATGCATTAATCCATAAATGGTCTATTTATTTTTTGGAAATGATCCAAGTATATTGTATTTAATTGGTTGTTGAGAAATTTTTGTTTGGAAAAGGGCTATAGTATGACCATTGAGACAACCACGGCGAAATAGTCAATGTCGTCCCCGATCTTTGGTTAAAAGCTCAAATTCGTCCTCCAACTATCAAAAACTCCAGTTTGGCCCCTGAACTTTGGTTATCCGGTTTAAATGAGTCCCTCAGGGATGAAATTATACCTATTAGCCAAAGTTTAGGGACCAAATTGGACCTTTTGATAGTTAAGGGAAGAATTTGAGCTTCGGACGATAGTTAAGGGACTAAGTTGACTATTACGCCTAAATTTTATATTATTCCAAAATTTGAAAATCGGGGTGTTACACTTAGACTTGGTGCGATGTATGCAACTCACAACAATGCAACAACACATGAGATGTGACTAAGCTCAAGTATAAAAAAACACACATGCCGGGAGTAGAGGTTGCATCAATACGACACAAGGGGAACTAGCATGTAACTAATCATCATTTCCTTTAAGTGTAGAATTAACCAAAATTCTAGCATTTTTCATTCGAAGTAGGGAGTATTTTATTGATCGATAGGGATACTTACCTTGGGGTCCTCTCCAAGCTTGAGTCTTTGCAAGACTCAAGCTTGTGTAGGCCGCTTCCTCCATTCTTCTTGTACCTGAAAAAAGAATAAGGGTGATACAAGTGGCTAGTTCCTATTGGACTTTGCCGAGAGCCTAATATTTTTTTGGTTCTTTTTTTAATAAAAAGCGTCACAATAGAAGCACTTACCTGGTGTAAGGACCGTGTGACCGGGGGGGAGGGGTGAATCGGTGCACACTATAGATTTTTCTCCTAGCACAAAGCACCCACTCAACTCCTAGCAAGTAGTTCTAGTGTATGTAACAAGGCACACTAAGGAGAGTCCTTAATCCAGTGAACTAATAGAAGTAAAGCACAACACCAAGAGAGTAAGCTAGTTCACTAGATAAGCACAAACCTAAGCAACACTACAAGCTAGACAAGCACAAGGTACTAGAAGATCTACTAGATGACAAGCACACTAAGTAGAGTTCTTAGATCAACTAGCAAGCAAACTACATATGAAGTACACAAGCAATCATACGATAGAAGCAACTAGAGAGCATATGGATATACCATGGGAAATACTAGAGCAACAAGTAAGCAAAGCAATCCCAAGTGCTACTAGCAATCATGTAAAGAGAGATAAGTAAATGCGAGTAGTAAAGGAGAAAGGGATAGAAAGGCTCATGATATTTCCTGTGGTATCGGGAGGATGACGCCCCCCTAGTCCACGTTGGGTCACTCCCGCCGGAGTCTCGACCCCATCCCTCCGTTCGATGGCAATCCCGTCTAGAGCATTCTTCACCCTCCAAGTGAGACACGGGCACGTCCTGCCGACAACTCCAGATGCTCCTCCGAAGGTAAGGATCTGCACGTGATGCGGTCCAAAAGGCGCTCTCTTCATGTAGTTTCTTTCACACGGGAAGCCCGAAGACCGTGTACAAATTTACGGCGGCTTCCACACTTCTTGGCAAGCTCACCACCGACGCCTAACCGGTCTAGGTCTTGCCATAGACCAAGAGTAACAACCCAAGTCAGCCCTCTCAAGCACTCACTAGTCTAGAGATCAATGGATGCACATGGTATAACTCTTCTCAAGCATTTGGATCACTCAAATCCCTCGAAGTGCTTCTTCTTCCTTCACTTGGCTTCTTGACAGCACCTCCCCGCCTTTGGACTGTCCAAGAGAACCTCAAAGAGGCAAGCAACCAGCTATTTATAGCCTCCAACCACGAAACTAGCCATTGCAACTTTCTGCCCAGATTCCTCTGGTCACCGTATGATACGGTGACCTAGTATTCCGTCTTCAGCTGGGACTTCCTTTTCCTACAGGAGGCACTGTTCCCATAGTCACTGTATCATACGGTGACTAGCACAGTATCAGACGGTGACTGTCCATCTTCCTTCTTCAGCAACTTGTCCATTTCGCTGATCTTCTGGAAACCATACGGTGACCCCACCGTATCATATAGTGACCATCATACGATGAATCTACCAGAGACTCCCCTTTCTCTGGATATTCCTGTTCCTAGTCACCGTATCATACGCTGACTATCACCGTATCATACGGTGGCTGTCTCTTCCTCTTCTCTTCGACTTCGTCCAGTTTTGCAGCTTCTCTGGAAACCATACGGTGACCCACCATATCATACGGTGACTGTGCACCCTGTGTCACCCTCAGAGAACTCCAGGACGTGATCTTCATCTTCCTGTAGTCACCGTATCATACGGTGACTAGCACCGTATCATACAGTGACTTTCTGTCTTCAGCTTCTGCAAAACCTGAGTCACTGAACTTCTTTCTGCAGTCACCGTGTATCATACAGTGACTTATCCTTCACTAGAACTTGATCTTCTCCATTGATCCTTGCCTCCAACTCTTCTTCCTTGGTTCCTACACTCTTCCTATGCAACCCTAGCGCCTGATAGACATACCATGCATCCATCGATCTCTACACTAGTGTTTACCGAAGAGTACCAACTCGAACCCTCTTGATAGTCCAATGTTTCCAATGGACTCAATCCTATCATCTAACCAAGCCAACACTTGCTATCCAAAATGGAAGAAGGACTTCAAAGAGATCTTCACTCTCATGTACTATAGAGCTAGTCAACGACGTCACGATGCCATGACAGCCTGGCTAGCATCCTTGTAACTTTTCTTTCTTTCGCTGACCATGTACATAAAAACTGACAACTAATTAATAAAAACACAGTAGGGGAATCCCCTCCTGTTTCGCTTCAAAAAAAGCCAACACTTGCTTGGTTCTACCATGTCCTTAGCCTTGATCCATCTTCTCGACCGCGACTCCATCAAGTCCGTCCATGACTTGATGAGGCAACCATTCATCCTTGACTTGTGGTTTAGGTTGGTTGTTGTTGCACTCCTTCCGTGTGACCTAAAGGATAAGATACTCAAAGCACATGTTAGTCACATGCATGGTTCTCATCCATTCACCAAAACATTCATACCTTGGGGTTTCCAAAACTCCAATGGTCATGGCAGCACCTTCGGTCATACCTTCTTTGGGATCCTCTCCAGGGCCCAATATGTTCAACAAGATCATAGCAGATGTTCAGGCAGCCGAAGCCTGGACCCTCAAAACCTGCAAGTCGTATAGCTCCAAGGTTCGAGATCTTCAACTGGAGAATGAGCAGCTACGGCTTAAACTTTCAGAGGCAGCCCCTAGCCCAGCCTTGGTAGAGAAAGACACCAAGATAGCAGAGTTTGAAGCAGCACTGGCAGGGGCTACCAAAGCCTTGGCCGATCTCAAGACTGCCCATGCATCAGAGGTGAAGACTCTGCAGGATGCCAACACTGCTTTAACCACTTCTGTTGAGGGTAAGTGTTCCTGTGCTAGTTTTTCATGACCAGCATTTGACCACTATTCTGATCCTTGAATCTTTCCTTTATTAGCCTTGAAAAATAAATCCAAGGTTCTGGAAGAGAAGCTGGAAACCACGACCAAGGATGTGCAGCTTTTCCAACAACAAATATTAACCCTGGAGGCTGACAAGGGCAAATTGAAGTTGGAGAAGGCCGAAGCCATTGAAGGAGGCTACGCCCGCTGTATATCTGGTAGTGCTTATACCATTGCACTGTTCCAGCATCACCTTCCCAATCTGGACCTTGGACTTCTGGATGTCGGCTTCAGATGTGATGCTCCTCAGCGTGATGCTCTAATGGAGCAAACTCATGATGCTGCTGATGCCTTCGTGACATCACTGAAGTTGATTCCAGAAGACGCTCCTGCTGAAGAAGAAGCTGCTGAAGATGAAGGACCTTGTGAAGACCAGTGATATTTTGGCTCTGTATGCAAAGCTTGTATTAAGAACTTTTATTTTTTATTTAAGTCCTTGTAACATTGGGGCGAAAGCCCAGTGATTTGAACAAATCTTTTCTTAATGGGGCAGGGCCCTTTTTATCTGAACAATGCTTTAATGCCTATATGATCCCCCTGCTTTTCAGTACACAGTTTTAACTGTGTGCAGGAAAGTAGTAAATTAGTGAGGCATGTAGATTGTTCAATTTTTGGTACACATTTAAGTGTTTTAATTTGGTTGAACGTGCAACCTGTTTGGGGAGAGCCAACTTATAAACCAAACATGGGGCTAAGGATCCCCCCCCCCCCCCCCCCCCCAAACTCTTTAACTGGGTGGCCGTGTAACTTATCAAACCACCATTGTGGCTAAGTCTTACGACAATTTGGTGCCTGAAAAGGCTGTTCGTATTGCGCCTGTGAACCAAATGTGTGGTCAGGACAACAGCTAAACTTAGTAGACTAGCCGAAGGGCTTGGCCTTTATGTCCAAAGGGACAAAATTGATGTGTTCGAAGGGACTTATTAAGGGACAATTTAGATCACTGAACAGTAAACTTTATTGATTATTCTTCAAAATCTTTACACATAAAACCAACGCAACTGATCTGTGTTCCACGTTCCTGGCAAAATGCCTCCATTAATTTCTGCTAACACATATGCTCCGAGACCAGCATCTTCAACCACCAAGTATGGACCTTCCCAAGGGGATGACAACTTATGCTTATCTTTGGTGTTGATGTCCTTCTTGATGACCATATCTCCCACACTCAGAGTTCTTCCGACTACCTTTCTCTGATATTGCTTTTTCAACTTCTCTTGATACTCCTTCACGTGACTTAATGCTGTATCACGCTCTTCTTCTAGCAGCAACAGGTCAACTTCTCGAGCCTCCGGTTGCGTTTCTTCATAGAAATTTGTCACTCGATGAGCCCCCAAGTGTATCTGGGATGGTAGCACTGCATCTACACCGTACACCAGATATAACGGTGTATCCCTTGTTGCTCTACTGGTTGACATTCGTGCAGACCACAACACCGTTGGAAACTCCTCAATCCAATTCTTTTCTTTTGCAGACAGCTTGCCGAACACTCGTGCCTTCATACCTTTCACAATGATCCCATTCGCTCTTTCAACTGCTCCATTAGTCTGCACATGTGCCACCGAAGACGTGGGGTGGATGATCCCATGATCAGCACAGAATCGCTCAAACTTGCCACCAACAAACTGCTTCCCATTGTCACAGATCAACTTCTTCGGGACTCCGAACCTTATCACCAAACTTCGCATGAACTTCACTGCTGCATCTTGGGTGATACGTGTAACTGCTTCGGCTTCAATCCACTTCATGAATGTGTCAATGGCAAAATATAAAAACTTGTATCCTCCTTTAGCTTTCGGAAAAGGTACCAAAATATCTATTCCCCAGATGGCAAACAGCCAAGACAGGGGTAGTATGCAACTCTTGGGCGTGTCGCGTGCTCTGCTTGCTGAAGAACTGACAATTGGCATACGTCTTCACGAGGTTAATCGCATCTCTCTTCGCCGTGTTCCAGTAGAACCCATGACGAAAGGCCTTGCCCACCAGGGATCGATATGCGGTGTGGGCACCGCAAATTCCCCCATGTATATCGTGCAATAACCTGGCTTCTTCTTCGGTGGATACACACCTCAGCAAGATCCCATTGCGGGCTCTTCAGCATAATACCCCATCAACCATCACATACAACTTAATCTTCCTTGCAATACGTTCCGTTGCATCATCATCATCCGGGATAGGATTGTTTTCCAAGAACTGGATGATCGGAGTTCTCCAGTCTTCAACATGTCCCTCTCCCGAATCGATCACCATCACATCTTCTTTGGGCGTGGCTTTTGCCACCGAAGGCTTCGTGAGCTTCTCCAATATCACATCATCAGGAACTGCAGATCTTGACGAGGCGATCCATGCCAAGTGATCAGCATTCTGATTATCCAAACGCGGGATATACCGCACTTCAAACCCGTCAAATCCTTTTTTGAGCTTTCGAACTTCCTCCAAGTAATCAGCCATCTTCTGATCTGAGCATTGGTACTCTTTCTGTATTTGTCTAGCGACTAGTTGTGAATCCCCTTTCACAAGCAGCCGATCAATTCCCAGTGACCTTGCAATGCGTAGACCGAAAACTAAGCCTTCATACTCTGCGACGTTGTTCGTGGCTTGAAACAGCAACTGGATCGCATACTTCATGATCCGTCCTTCGGGTGAAACAAACACTACACCAGCACCGGCACCCTTCAAGGTAAAGGAGCCGTCAAAGTACATGACCCAATGAGTTGGGTCGACTTGATCTTCTTCCCCACCATCTGTCCACTCAGCAATGAAGTCAGCTAAGGCCTGACCCATCACAGCTCTCCGGGGGACAAACTCTACCTCATAGTGCCCTATCTCCACCGACCACTGTGCAATTCTTGGCAGCGTCTTTCCTGTGCAAAACCGCCTGCAACGGGCAATCTGACACCACCTTGATGGGGTGCGCCAAGAAATAATGCTTCAACTTCCTTGATGTCATCAGAATTGCATATAGCAACTTCTGCACCATAGGATATCTTGTCTGGGCGTCCTTGAGGATTTCGCTGACGAAGTAAACCGCTTGCTGCCGGGGTTCACCGTCAACCAGCCTTTCAACCGTCAGCGCCGCGCTAACCACTGCCTCGGTCGCTGCTACGTAAAGAAGCAGCTCCTCGCCAGGCTGTGGTGGCACTAACGTCGGCATCTGCTTGAGGTAGGCTTTTAATTCATGGAGTGCCTTCTCCGCCTGCTCATCCCACTCAAAGCCATCTTTCTTTTGCAACAGTTTGTAAAAGGGCATGCCCCTCTCACCCAATCCAGAGATGAATCTGTTCAACACCGTCATCATGTCGGCTAGCTTCTGAATCTCTCTTCGGGTTTGGGGAGGCTTCAGCTTCTCTATCGCCGCCATCTTCGTGGAATTGGCATCAATACCGCGTTCAGAGATCATGTATCCCAAGAGTTTGCCTGAAGTCACGCCGAAGATGCACTTTTTCAGGTTTAACTTCATCTTGTACTTGCGCAGGTTATCAAATGTCTGCTTCAAATCTTACAGGAGGTTTTCCTTCTTCTTGGTTTTGACGATGATGTCATCAATGTAAGCTTCAATGTTCTTTCTGATATGTTCTTCGAAGACGAGATTCACACACTTCTGGTAGGTGCAACCCGCATTCTTTAGCCCGAAGGGCATGGTTACGTAACAGAAGATTCCGAAGGGCGTTATGAACGCTGTCTTCTCTTGATCATCGATATTGAGACTAATTTGGTGATATCCAGAGTAAGCATCCAAAAAAACTCAATAATTCACTAGTGGAAGTTGAATCTACAATCTGGTCTATCCTCGGAAGAGGGTACTCATCTTTCGGACAAGCCTTATTCATGCTAGTGTAATCGACGCACATGCGCCATGAACCATCAGGTTTAGGAACTAATACAGGATTAGCTAGCCATTCAGGATAGTCACCAGTTCTAATGAACCCGGCTTAAAGTAGCCTAGTCACCTCCTCATGTATGGCGTCGCATTTATCCGGTGTGTATCTCCGCTGCTTCTGCTTCACCGGTTTGAAAGCCGCATCAATCCCCAATTTGTGCTCAATCACCTCCCTGGGGACCCGAGCATATCAGACGGTTTCTATGCGAACACGTCGATATTGTCCCGGAGGAAGGCAATGAGTGCGCTTTCCTATTTGGGGTCCAGGCCCCCACCAATAGTTGTTGTCTTGGTAGGGTCGACCTCGCTGAGCATCACTTACTTGTTGTCAACATTGCTCGCCTTCGCAGCTACACTTGCAGACGGGCCTGGCGCCTGGGGCAAAGTGTTCGGAGCCTCCGGAGGAGAATTGTCTTTGCCCTTTGGGGTTTGAGACGTATCTCCCTTTGACACCTTTGCTGGAGGTTGAATTTTCAGAGCCTCATCTTTGAAGTGCCCAGCCATCACCAAAGCGTTGAGGTCACACTTGGCAGCT
Source organism: Eragrostis curvula (assembly GCA_007726485.1). Classification (NCBI taxonomy): domain Eukaryota; kingdom Viridiplantae; phylum Streptophyta; class Magnoliopsida; order Poales; family Poaceae; genus Eragrostis; species Eragrostis curvula. The sequence goes on along the minus strand of RWGY01000051.1, from coordinate 19,085,715 downwards.
TCTTCCTGGTCAGCACTAACGGTGATGACGCCGTTAGGTCCGGGGATCTTGAGCTGAGCGTATGCAAAGTGCGCTGCCGCCATGAACTTGAACAAGAAGGGCCTTCCCAAGATACAGTTGTAGGCAGAGTCAAAATCAGCCACCTCAAATGTGAGAACCTCTGACCTCCTGTTTTCCTTGGGGCCTACGGTGACTTCCAGGTACACCTTTCCAAGGGGCCGGCAGGACACCCCTAGAACTATCCCATGAAATGATCCTTCAATAGGAGTAAGCGCAGTGAGCGGCAAACCCATCCGTAAGAAGGTCTTTTTCATCAGCAGATTCAACCCACTTCTGTTGTCGATCAGAGTCTTCGCGATCGTGTTCCGATGCACAATGATCTTGGCGACGAACGGGTGTTCTGGCCCACTCAATAGACACTTCGGATGGTCTTCTGCATTGAATGTGATCGGAGTATCCGACCATTCGAGCTTCCCGGAACACGATTCTGAAGCTAACACTTCTCGGTATATCTTCTTATATAGAGTTTTGGAGGGTAAGGCCGAACTTCCCCCGAAGATCATGTTGATCTCAGGGAACCTTTCTTCTTCCTCTTCACGGTCCTGCTGCTCTGCGCGAGGCGGACCATTGTTTCTGGGATGCCCACGGCTATCTTCATTGAATCTGATCTTCCCTTCTGTTAGCTGCTGCTGCTCCATCCTCTTGTACTCGTAGCACTCATCAAAGTTATGTGAGGTGCACCTATGTATGGGGCACCACTTCAGAGTGCCTTCGGGACGATCATGGTCACAACCTCTCTTCTTGGGAAAGGGTCCATCTCCTCGTCCCTTCTGCTCCATTGCCATGACTTCTCGATCTTCTGTCTTCTTCTGACCTTTGCCCTTGCCGTTGTTGAGACGAGCTCGAGCATCGGCCGCCTTGGCGTAGGACTCTGCAATGTCGAAGAGCTCAGTGATCGTAGTTGGCTCTCTTTCAGCGATTGTCTCCACTGTCTTTACATCCAGGCACCCATCTCTATAGGCTCCAATGACTTCAACATCGTGTATCTTCGGGATGGTGTTTCTCATCTGACAGAAGCGTTTGGAGTAGTCCCCAAGGGGCTCATCTGGCTTCTACCTTATATTCTTCAACTGGTCTGCCGTTCCGTGGCGGGTGTAGGAACTCTAAAAGTTTCCCTTGAAGATCTTCGTCAACTCGCCCCAGGAGTCGAAAGAGTAGGGCGGCAGGTTCATCAACCAGGTACGCGGAGCACCGGTTAGGGCAGTAGGCAAATAGCAACACTTGATTCTCTCATCACCCCCCGCCGCGTCAATTATCGTGGAGTAGATGGATAAGAATTCTCCGGGATCAGCATCGCTGTCATACTTCTCCGCCAGATTGGGTTTGAACTTGTCGGGCCATTGTATAGATCGGAGGTAGGGTCCTAGAGCTTGATAAGCCGGGGGTCCGCTTTTAGAGGCGAGCCGGGGTGGACCCGAGGATCTGGAATACTGCCTCGACGCTTGCAATGGCTGTCCACCTAGCCGATCATGAACCGAGGGTGCCCTTCGCTGCCGATTCAAGGCATGTCTAGCATCGGAGGGAGCCAACTGTCGCTCTTGTTGCCTTCGGCGGTTGGATGAAGATCCGTGTTCGGAGGCGGCTGGTCGTTGATCATTCGTTGGCCCGAGTCTTCCCCGAAGATTAGAGACGGGGGCTGCCGCTGTAGCAGCATCGTTCGTCGATGGGGCTGTGTTGAGTCGCCCTACCAATTCCGCAACTTGCTGAACCAACGGAGCAAGGGGGGTGCCATCAGGTGCCAGGCGGTGCAGCGAATCTAACGCTATTTGGAGCCTGATAGCATCGAACTCCGGCCTGAGGTTACGCGAGATGATGTTTGGTGAAGCTTGCGATCGGGATTGGAGAGATCCGATTGTCCGTCGGCTACTAGACTGTGCCTCCGAAGTTCGCCCAGCCATGAAGATCTGGCGAGCGGGATCGGCATCTTCATCTTCGGAGTCACCCCCAATTTCAGGGCAATCTTCACTATTCCATGACTCATCATCACTATCCGGGCTCCCGAGCCCGAAGCCCGGAAAATAGCGTCCTTCCAGGAAAGCTTGGACAACCTGTGCTTCTAGGGTAGAGCTAGAGAGTTGATCTGAAGATTCAACTTCTGGTAGGGTTTTTGAAGAAGAGCCCCATACCCTTGCTGCAGTTGCCTAGAATACAGCCGCCGAGTTCCTGAACCCGAACAGCATCTGCAACCCAGGAGACATTGTCTCTTGGACCTTCGGTGGAACTTCATTGGCAAGGTTGATCGAAGCCATCAAATCCGCCAGAAGCGCCTCCTGCGCTTCCGGCGGGTTAGCTTGCTGAAGATCGCCATCCCCATCGGCGATGAAGACCAGAGATCCAAGCGGAACTCGGTGCCGATGGGAAACTTCATCTTGTTCTCAGATCCCATCTGATGCTATTGACGGAATCTCGACGCTGCCCCCCTACCTGGCGCGCCTCTGTCGTCACCCGATTGAACGGGGTGTTCGACAGATATTTGGATTGTGGGAGCAACGTGGGTGGCGAGACCGACCTAAGAACACGCAGAGAGTTTATACTGGTTCAGGCCTCCCGAATGATAAAAACCCTACGTCCAGTGTGGTTCTTGTATATTGTGGCAGTATTTGCGTTAGGGTTTTGCAAGATGCCAGATAGATTTTCCTGTAGGGGTGGCATGAATATTTATAGGCTCTTTACCACCTATCAGAGTCTTTCCTAACTACGATACTCCTTCCCCGAATCCAACAGGGAGATCGTATCTTTCCCGTAAACCATGCCGTGCAAGACAAGTCTTCGGAAAAAATCTAAAAATAGTATTTTGAATATCCGGGGCCTAGGGCTACGACAGGAAGGACTCCCAATGATAAGGTCACGTGAATGATCCTTAGCAAAGGGTTTATGCTTCCTTGGTGGATCTTGTCGTGAAGGTGGAGGAGGCGACAAAGTGTCTTGAGCATCATGAGCGACTGGGTCCTTGGACATGTACGTGTCTTGTTGTCGAAGTAGTGATCCCGAGTCATCTTCTTGTGATGTGCTTGAGGTAGAAGGACGATCATGTCGGGATTCACTTGACAGAGCTTGTCGTGGTTCACTTGTTGAAGCGCGAGGTTGATCACTTGAGGTTGATCACTTGAGGGAGCTCATCTTGCGAAGTGCTTGTGGACGCGTCCCTTGATGAAGATGTTGTCGATGGTGGAGATGAGGGTACATCTTCTTGAGGAATGACTTCACCAACCAGCATGTCTCTCAAGACATCCTCCACGGGCTCATCACTCAAATCATGAGAGCGGTGGAGATCATCTTGTGAGCCATGTGACTTATCAAATTGGACATCACATGATTCTTCCACGAACCCCGTAGAAGTGTTGTAGACTCTATATGCTTTGGAAGAGCCGGAGTAACCAACAAGAATCCCGGTGTCGGTTCTCTTTTCAAACTTCCCAAGTCTTTCTCTCTTCTTGAAGATATAGGACTTGCAACCAAAGACTCGGAAGTAAGCCACATTTGGCTTCCTTCCCACCAATAGCTCATATGAAGGCTTGTGGAGAATCTTGTGATGATATATTCGATTTTGGGTATAGCATGCAGCATTGACGGCCTCCGCCTAAAATCTCTCCGGTGTACCACACTCATCCAACATAGCTCAGGCAAGAGTAATAAGAGTCTTGTTCTTCCTCTCGACAACCCCATTTTGTTGGGGAGTATAGGTTGCCGAGAACTCGTGCTTGATGCTGAGATGATCACAATATTCTTCAATGATGGAGTTCTTTAATTTGATGCTATTGTCACTCCGGATCTTCTTGATATTTTGCTCATACTCAATTTGGACTCTCTTGGCAAACTTCTTGAAGATGTCAAATGCTTGAGTCTTGTTCTCTAGAAAGAATACCCAAGTGTACCTTGAGTAGTCATCTACCACCACAAGATAATATAGATTTCCACCCAAGCTCTTGTCGAGGGTGCATTGGATATCATTAGCCTTGCTCTCGAGACGCCCCATTTGTTCGGTGAGGTTGTTCAATTCCTGCTCGAAGTAGTGACCTCAAGTAGAAGAGGAACGACGTCCACTCGATGCGGAGGAATGGGAGAGCTCTTCCCAACGCTGTCGTGGGACATTTTCCCATGTGCCTTGCCTCGGTCCTTGCCCCGACGATCCTCCGACCTCGTATGGTGGCGGAGTTTGGTACCCACCGGGTTGATATCCCGCGGGACTGTACCCACTACCATACGCATAGGCCATAGGATGTGGTGCAGGAATTTCGGAGCCGGCGGCTGATTCGGGCCTGCGTGTCCTCCTGCGAGAAGATGTACTCCTGCGTGCAACTTCCTCTTCTTGGAGGGCAATGGTTAGACTATTGCAGCCATACAAACGGAGGTCCGGGTTAGGTAACTGAAACTCGTTTGTATAGCCGACCTAATAAAATATGAGTGTATTATTTGGACCACGTTTGAGTGTATGACCTTGAACAAGATAATCCTCATTTATGAGAGCGCGGGGTATATCAAGATATTCAACAAGTGAATTTTCTAAAGCACCAACACCCGCAGCGATACGAGTAATCAGAGAGGTACACTCAATGGTTCCAATCATCCTAAAATTTTCTAACCATTGCTTAATCATAAACTGAACAGGAGCAATCTTGACTTTCTCAACCATAGCATAAAGAATTTTCAAATCATCTTCGCGCACTGTCCTAATATCGGCTCTAGGAAAAAGCGAAATGCCAAGCCACATATGCAAAAAACGCAAGGTAGGATGGTGGATATGATCGGTTCGGGGCTGATCACAAGTTGAAAATCCAGAGATTCTTTGCCAAAAAGCAAGCTTGGAATAGCCCGGAAGTGCAGCATCTAAGTCTACCTTGCAGCGAGTATTAAAGCCAAGTACGCGACTAAGATCTTTCCAAAGTAATTGATAACTCTCATGAAAGAAACGGAAAGCAATTCCATCAGCGGATACTTGTAGGGTGCATAAAAATTGAAATGTAAGCAAGAATGAACCTTGCTCACCTATGCATGCAAATTCAGTCCACCCTATCGTTTTAAATACTCGAGCAAATTCAGCATCCATACCTGTCTTTTGTAGCAGCTCCGTGTCAAATGCTCGCGTAGGAGCAAAAGACCGGTTACGAAGGATTTCGTAAGCATTCGTCTCCTCTTCGCCCACCAAGTCGAGGTCGGTGTCGACGAGTAAACGATCAACGTTGGTGCTGTACCGAGCTTCCTTGGTGGCTGCATGTTGTGGACTTGGTGCTTGCTTGGCGGTGCGTGCACGAATGCGTGGTCGAGAGGAGCTTGAGCTTGTGCTTCGGGACCTCCCGAATAGCTTCTTCATTGCTGCACAAGTGAGAGCACACGAAAAACACGAGCAAGAACTCCGACGGTTGTGTGAAAAAACATCAAATTGGTGAAACCGTCGGTTGCTCTTGTGAAAGAGAACAACTTGCAAACCAAAAAGCAAACTGGACTGAAAAGATTTTTGCAGAAAATTGAGGCTAGAAGCAAGAGAGTGCAATGGAAAATCTTGTGAGCATGAGAGTGAAGTGAATGTGGAGTGAAAATGAGAGAATCAAAGGGAGAGAGCTCAATGGCCGGCCACCTCCATTTATACTTGCAGCATTGCAGCTGTTTTCGGACGTTGCAAGGGGCAGGTGACCGTTGGAGCAAAGGAGGGGGGCAGCAACGGCTAGCCCAGGTCGGCCGACCAGGAAATTGGGGTCGGCCGACCCCTCTGTGGGGCCCACCTGCTCCCTCTTTGGCCCATAGCCTCCAACGGTCATATGGTTCATGACCTTGGCTGCTATATCCAGAAAATCCTCGAAAATATTGCCCAGAAAGATTTCCAAAAAAAAAGGCCTCAAAATTCAAATAGTTTTTCGGAAAATCAAAACTAGAAGAGAAAATGTTGGGGAGAATTCCAAAATGTGAAAATTTTATTGTAGGGCTACAGAGGCAATCCAAAACCTTCCACAAAAGAGTGGAAAAATTTTGGAGAACAAATATTTTTTTTTTTGGAAATTGATTTTATCTGCATGGTGAGGGAAAAATAAAATATGCTGGCGGAAAAATCCAACTAAAACTTAGCGAGGGAATAAAAATATGCAAGGTGGTTTGGAAAAATTCAAAATGCAAATGATGGTGGAAAGAATCAAATAAAGGAAAATCAAACGAGAAAACCAAATAAAAAGGATAATGCCGGTTTTCCTGACGGCCAGGGCAACGTCATTTAAAGTCTGACACGCTAGGACTTCTCCATTTGATTTAGCTTGATGACGAGGATCCCGCCTCTGGAGATGGAGGCATAGAGGGATTCACCTTTGGTTGCCACACTTGTTTCTTCTTCTTAGGAATGGGTGGCTTGTTGGACTTTGTCATGGACTTCTCGGACTTTGAGACGGGCTTTTCCAATTTTGGAGTGAGTTTCTTAGCCCATAGTCCTGGCCTCTCCGTGGCAGGTTTCTTGTCAACCCTGCTAAATGAAAGGTTCTCGTTCTCGAGATAATCCTTCATAAATGTGATGAGGCTGTCCTTCATAACTTCATGGATGTTTTGTTCATTTGGGCCATACTTGATTGTGATCATGGAGCAATGCTCGGTCTTGGGCTAAAAGTGAAATCTTTCTCTTCTCCCATTGAGATGGAGACGTATTTCTCCATTCATCACATCAATGTTAGCTCCAGCGGTCCTTAAGAAAGGTCTCCCCAAGATGAGTGGAGTTTCCTTATCCACTGCCATTTCCAACACTACGAAGTTAACGGGGATGAAACAGCCTCGGATCTTCACCGAGACGTCTTCAATAACTCCCATAGGACAACGAGTGGTAGAATTGGCGAGTTGCAGCCGCATGGTTGTGGGAGTTAGACCCACATAGCCCAGATTATCAAAGATAGCCTTCGGCATGATGCTCACACTAGCACCAAGATCACATAGGGCTTTGCTGAAATGTAGACTCCCAATTTTGCAAGGAATGGTGGGAAGTCCATAATCCATAGATGAGCTCGCCTTGTTCTTCCCCGTATGATTATCCTCATAAGAGAACATTTCTCCCCGTGTGGTGATAGCATTAACTTTCTCAACGGGGGGTTCGGGTTGCCCCGGAATATGTCCAGAACTCGAGGTAGGAACAAGAGCAGCAAGTTGAGCTATTTGAGTTTCTATCATCTTGTTGAAGCTCAACTGATTCTTGAAAGCAGAAGATAAATCTTCTATCTTGGCATGAATACTTTCAAGACTTTTGTCATTGGCAGCAAGTTTCTTGTTGATAGACTCAGTGATCTTTGCTTGGCCATTGACTAGATCTCTCAAAGGAGGTTGGTTGTTATAACCAGAAAAGTGGTTACCTCCTTGATATTGTGGACGGTTTTGATTGAAACCTTGCCCACCGTTTGGACGATACCCATTGTTGTTCATGTAGCATGCTTCTTCTTGGGTATGTGTGGGACAATTGATTCCCATGTGGCCAATATCACCACATTCTTCACACGTCATGCGTGAATCAACGGCACGAACGGAAACAAGGTCCTTGAAATCATCCAAACGCTTGAGAAGTTGTTCCACCTTGATGGTGAACATATCAACTTCTTTCACAGGGTGCACGCCTTTTGAGCGTGTTTGAAGCCTTTCATCGCTCCACCTTTGATTTGAAACCATCTTCTCAATAAGATCTTTTGCTTCATCAATAGTTTTAGAGAAGAAAGCTCCTCCAGCAGCGGCATCCATATGTCCACGGGTTGAAGGTGTCAACCCGTTGTAGAAATGTTTAAGGATAAGCCATTCTTCCATACCATGGTGTGGACAGGCAGATAATTGGAGTCTGATAGCATCTTGGTTGACTCCAGGGGTTGCAGATGTGTAGCATATCTCAAGGAACTATTGGAGATGAGTATTGGCATCCTCAGTAACTTTTCCACAAAAGGGAATAGCTTGCACCATTGTAATTAGGCTGGCTTTGATCTCAAATCCTACCTCTCCAGCGTTGACATCGGGCCCAATAGGCACATTAGCAACGGAGGGAGCAGAGTAATCACGAAGGGTCTTTTCAGCAGCCATGATAATTGGAGATTGAGGTGCAGGAGATGCGGGATCGCTTGGCGCAAGTCCTTGTGAGGAAGTGTCGGCGCGAGATCGGATCTTTCTCACAAGTGACTCTGGATTATCAACGAAGTTCTGCGGCAAGTTGAATCCGCTCATACACTATCCTGTTTTCACATCAAAGAAAAAATAGATCAAGGTTAGCCTGCATGGGCAGTGGTTAAGTCACATCATGTGCAACCATGAGCAATCATTGTACTTTTGTTAACCAATGTCTTCCCCCTCAACGGCACCAGAAATGCTTATTGGCGTTCCTTACGGTACACCGATATTTGGGTTAAAGAGTCTTGCAATGATATTACCAAATAGTCCACCACTAGCAATGAATGCTAGAGATGTCCTATCGGCATTCCCAGATAAGAAGATCCGCAAGCGCATGGATAACCCGTTGTAGCATTTCACCCAGGAGTATTCCGGGGTATCGTAATTTATATTTTCCCAAAGGAAGACATGGTCAACAGTAGTACTTATGCTCAAGAGATTACAATGATAGACAAACCCACAATCCAATGCAGGGGTAAGTGATAAAGATATAATGATGGATAATGTGACACACAGAGGATTCCACTCTCAGATAAAAGGTGAGAGGCAAGTCTAGGCGGAAGCTAAACTAACTAACGGGTGCTACTCCTAATGTACGTTACCAAATAGCATACTAGGATTCTACCTGCGTCAGGCTTACACTAGAGATAGCTAAGAGCTTATGGCTAGAGATCATCGGGAGATCCGGTATAGGCCTGGTCTGCCAGGCCACACCGGCCTTTTGTATAAACTCCTATGCCATACCCGAACGTGGAGGATTACGAAAGGGTGGACTGGGCTGTCACCACCTGCCACCTACCTCTACAAACCGTGGGGCACATGCACAAACAAGGATGGAAAGAGAACCTTGCACCATGCTAGCATCACTCGCCATAACTCTGAATCCCTCGAGGCACCCCGCAGGGCGATAAACCCAGAGCTTCCCTTTCGGGACAATGAACCTAATATCTAGTCACAAACAACTAGCCAAACTAGTAAACCAGTCAAGGATCAAATCTAGTACTACGCTATGCATAAGCATTCATCGCTCAAGAACAAGCGATGAACGAAGAACGATTAAGAACGATCATCCATAATCGGTGATCGAGTATGAACGAACGAAGAACGCCCGATGAATGCCCACGAACGTTCATCGATGAACGATGAACGAACGATGAACGAACATGAACGAACGACGAACGCTCATCTAAGAACACAACTAGATTAAGGATGAACATCATAAGCACACAACTACTAAATGGTAAATGATGAATCATTGATAGAGAATCAAGTCTTACAAGAGAGGGATACAAGAACATACCCAACTCTCTAAGGGACTTGGGAGCACAAGGGCAGCCCACTACTTAGCCTAACTCTACCTAAACAGCCTCTAGCTCTAAGGTGAGGAGGAGGAGAGAATGAGCCTCAAGTGGTGTGTGTTCTCTAGGAGGGGGGGGGGGGGGGGTACCATTTTATTTATAGACTTGGAGGTCGGTTCCTGGAGGTGGTTCCTGAGGTCGGTGGCATTAATTGCAGGTGGAACCGACCTCCAGAGGTCGGTTTGTAACTGCCATAGAAAGATGGGCCCTGGGGGGCTCCACCACAGGTCGGCCGACCTGGCTAGGGGGGTCGGCCGACCTGGGCCTGGCCCCTCCTGGGCTGGGCTTTGGCAGGTGGCTCCCCTCTGGTCTTATTGCTTCAGATCTAGGTGCTTTAGCCTCTGTTGAGATTGGTCTTGATACTTTTGGGCCTTTTATCTTGGATTAGCATTCCCGTGGCGATCGTCGGTTTAGCATTCCCGTGGCGATCGTCGGTTTATGGAAGTGCTAGATATTCCTTGTTTTCCACCTGCACACTTACAACTAGAGGCACATGTGGAAATAGGTTATTCATAAATAAAATGCAAGTAAGGAGTGCCTTTTCTTCCTTATTTATTGAGCTATGTGACGGTCGAAAGTATGATATAACGACCGTCAACAACCCACCGTACCATACGGTGACTGTCTACCCTGTGTCACCCTCAGAGAACCCTAGGACATGATCTTCATCTTCCTGTAGTCATCGTATCATACGGTGACTAGCACCGTATCATACGGTGACTTCCTGTCTTTAGCTTCAGCAAAACCTGAGTCACTGAACTTCTTCCTGCAGTCACCGTATCATACAGTGACTGGCACCGTATCATACGGTGACTTCTCCTTCACTGGAACTTGATCTTCTCCATTGATCCTTGCTTCCAACTCTTCTTCCTTGGTTCCTGCAATCTTCCTTTGCAACCCTAGCACCTGAGAGACATACCATGCATCCACTGATCTCTACACTAGTGTTTACTTAAGAGTACCAACTCGAACCCTCTTGATAGTACAGTGTTTCCTATGGACTCAAGCCTATCATCTAACCAAGCCAACACTTGCTTGGTTCTACCATGTCCTTAGCCTTGATCCATCTTCTCAACCGCAACTCCATCTAGTCCATCCATGAGTTGATGAGGCAACCATTCATCCTTGACTTGTGGTTTAGGTTGGTTGTTGTTGCACTTCCTTCCATGTGACAAGGATAAGATACTCAATGCACATGTTAGTCACATGCATGGTTCTCATCCATTCACCAGAACATTCATACCTTGAGGTTTCCAAAACTCCAATGGTCATGAAGCTTACACCTGGCGGTCCCTCACCAGGCTTAGATCTTACAACCGTGTGCAAATCGAAGCGTGTAAATCTTTCATTTGAAGGTATTGGTTCCGCCTTGGTGGTTTCTCCTTCGTGAATTGTGTGCCTAGCTTTCATGTTGCCTGATGGACTTGGGTTGCTTTCATAATGATTTCTGCTATGGTTAGTACAAACCTATTCGCTACATCAAACATTCATCTCTATTATTCCATTAATCAACCTAGACACCACGTCTAATTTGATCAATTGGGTAAGGAGACCAATTGTTTTCTCCTTTGTCATGAAAGCGTTATAGAGAAGTATGTTTTTCTGTTGTTTAGACGGACACCGGTCATAATCTAAAAAGACCATAAACATAGAAGTGACGCGCCCAACCAACAGAAAAAGATGTAGGTGATTTAATTATTACTAACATTTCAGCCAACACCCAAGTATGAAAAGAAGTTCAAGAGCAAGGGTTTGATCAAAATTTGCAGCTTATTTTCCATCAAAGAGTAACTTGATGTCCTTTTCATTAACGAGGCACCCAAACATGCATTCAGGCAGCACTTTCATCAAAAAAATAATTTCGAAAGGAGAGAGTATATGACAAGGAAGGCATGGAATAAATGCATGTGCTTACCCGACGGTTCCTCCCCAAGCTTAGTCTTTGCAATCAAATGCAAGACTAAGCTTTTAGATTTCATTGTCGAATGTCTTGGTTCCGCCACATATGTTTCCTTTTCCCTGCCAATAGAGTCCAACCTTTCTTGCAAAATCCCTGGCCTATGATTGGAAACTCGGGTTCTTTTTATATATATTTTTATTGTTTTAATTTTAGTTTTAATTTTTTTTTCAAAGCCTGTGGCCTATGATTGGGCACTGGGGTGTATTTTTTTAAAATGCAGTGGGTGGGATGGAGGGAAATCAAACATGCAGATGGTTTGAAAATAAAAACAATGCGGATGAGATGGTGATATGCTCAAACAAAATGCAGGCGGATTGCTAAAGCTAGCAGCAAATTAACATAACAGGCAATCGATGTCAATCAAAGATATCTTAAACCATTGCTTCCCTGGCAACGGCGCCAGAGATTCTTGTTGGTGTTTCTTACGCAAAATGATTAAATTCAAATTCTGCAAGAGCACGGAACACCATTGTAGCATTTCACCCGGGAGTATTCCAAGGTTATCGTATTTATATTTTTCCACAGGGTAGCAGGCTAAGAATATCATGAGTTAACAAGGAAACATCTATTATTTATAACTTACAAACTAGGCCAAAGCATGATACAGATGTTTGATATGTGTGATACTCAGGAAAAAGATCCGTTGATATAGATAACTATGAGTTAGCATTTAGTTTGGGAGGACAACGAGAAGAAAGTATCAGTTAGCCTAGGGGCTAGCATTTAGTTTTTCTGATAGTCTACAATTATTTACTTAAGCTTTCATTACAAATACATTCAAGTGCGTTGGGGCACGGCTGCTCCCAAGACACGCAACTCGGTAACTAGGTTCAACGTGTCTTGACAACGGACCGAGTCTAGGCCCTACACAATCAACCCGAACGTGGTGGACTACAGAGACCGGTGCAGCAGTCACATGCACTCGCGGCTGCCACATCATCCCATGGGGTTGAGGGCAAACTCACATCTAAAATAATTCCTTGAGCCATACAAGTAACTATCCTGGATAACTTACTCCTCATGAAAGAGCAAGCCACGCATGCATAATAAATCTATGTGAATTGTGCAAGCATATGGTGGTGCAAACAACTCATGCAGATAAATCTACCATGCACAGACGTGGAACCAACACAAGAATTTCTCTATAATAATTACTTATATAAATACATATAAACTAAAAGTAAAACTAAAATAAATAAATAAATAAATAAGAAAATAATTATATTAAAGTAAATCTAATAAAAGAAAAGATACAAGAGAACTTTGCCCCAAACTCTGAAGAGAACTCCGGAACTCCGACCGAAGCTCTCCCTTCTACTCTAACTCCCATAACTAAAACTCTAATCCTATTCTAAACTACACAAGTGGAATGCTTCTTCCATGAGGTACGAGTTGAACCGGCGGGAGAGAGGGGTATTTATAGCCTCCTCGGGACGAGGGGGTATTTATAGCCCCCCCCACTACTAGGCCGGCCGGCCCTCCATTGTCTTGGATGGCCACCGCCTTCCACGTGGACACTCTAGATTGCTCTCTGGTGTTGGTTCCGAGGTCGGTTGATGTCTGGAGGCGGTTATGGTAGAGTAACGGCTAAGTTTAGGCCCAACCAGCCCACTCTGCAATGTCGGTTGGTCTTCCACTTTGATGGGAACTTAGGTTAGGTGTTGTGAAGTGTATGTAGCCCACTGGAGGAAGTTTGGGTCCAACGGGGACAATCACAAGCCGGCCACTGTTTTCAGCCCGACACCCAATTTTGGAATTGGCATATCATCTGCTCCCGAACTCTGAATTGGGTGATTCAAAAATCCATTTTGACATTCTCGGTGAGGGCTTTGACATGGAGGGATAAAATCTCTGATTTGAATAATTATTTATTGATTTCCATGTCATTCCTTGTTTCTTGCTTGAACGTTGTCGAGATGTCGGAGCAATGTCTTGTTTGTGCTTTTGGGTATTTGCTATTTCTTCATGAGTTTAAGCACATTTGCACCAATGTTCCTTTGTACCTTAGAAAACAAGCTTATATCCAAAACTTGTGGAACTTTATTATTTTAATGCATAAAACATTGGTGCATACCTTTTATTTACCGGAAAGTTGATGGTCATGTAGTGTTTTAATGACCGTCAACAACGAGGTCGTAGGAGACGGAGTGGCCCCAAGAAAGGTTGCCAATGTCCCAAAGCGCGTCATGGGGGTTGTACTGGTAGAACAAGTGGTACACACCCTTGTGGTACAAAGGACCTGTTCCAACCACAAATAAACCTTAGTTTATCAGTTAAATAAACTTTCCCTATATGTTTGTTTGCATTTTGCCATGCTTCACACACAACAACAATCATGGCAATATTCCTTTGTACCTTAAAAAACAAGCTTATATCCAAAACTTGTGGAACTTTATTATTTTAATGCATAAAACATTGGTGCATACCTTTTATTTACCGGAAAGTTGATGGTCATGTAGTGTTTTAATGACCATCAACAACGAGGTCGTAGGAGACGGAGTGGCCCCAAGAAAGGTTGCCAATGTCCCAAAGCGCGTCATGGGGGTTGTACTGGTAGAACAAGTGGTACACACCCTTGTGGTACAAAGGACCTGTTCCAACCACAAATAAACCTTAGTTTATCAGTTAAATAAACTTTCCCTATATGTTTGTTTGCATTTTGCCATGCTTGACACACAACAACAATCATGGTCTTCTATGACGAGTTAATTACATCATAAAAACTGAGAAATTTGTCATAAATAACCTTCTATGATGAATTTATGACGAAAATCACTTCGTCATAGAAGATGCCTCGCTGATTATCTTCTGTGACGAATTTCAAATTTTCGTCATAAATTTGTGACGATTTACAAAAGTATCATAAATGTTTATGACGATTTCTAGATCGTGATAAAATTTATGATGATTGTTTTTCGTCATAAACCATTAAACAGGAAATGTCATGAATCTGACATGACTGGCCTATTTTGTTTTCGGCCCTTTAACTTCTGGCCCATTAATTTTGCAGGCTTCTATTTTTTTCCGGCCTATTAGTTTTGTAGGCCTCCCATTAATTTCTCAAGGCTTTTTATTTTTCCAGGCCCATATTTTTTAGCCCAACACTTTTTAGGCCCAGTATTTTTCTGACGCCCATTGACTTTTCTGCCAGCCCATTAACTTAAAAGATTGTTCGTCGGATCCATAACGACAAACAAGATGTAAGTAAAACGAGAAGAATGGACCAAGATTTCCCTGATGTATGTTTTTTTTTTTTAGATAAAGTTCCCTGATGTATGTGTTTGCAGCTTTGCATTTTGCCATGCTTTTGGACTACATCATGTGGTTTCTTGGGTAACTTATTAGCATTCTTGTTACAACCATCAGGTTTCTGTACGCAAAAATGTAGTCATCAAGCTTTCCTGAAAGCGCAACAAGTTTAGCTGGGATGCTAGCTCTGAACAATTCTAGAACAAGTATATCCTGGTTGAGTGGAAATGAGCGTAATTACAGTTTAAAAGATTGTTCTTAGGATCAATAACTACAAACAAGATCTAAGGTAAAACGTGAAGAAAGAACAGGATACCAGGGAAATAGCAGGGATTGTACCACTTGGATCTGCTCCACATCAAGAACAAAAAGACCCATCGGATATCGCGGGTGTGCGGATTATGCATGCCATTGATAGACCAGACAATAAAACAAATTGAATCAGCTAAATCTGAATGCTATCGTATCTATAGCAAATGTAGACGGACATAATATCCCAAAGCAAGATTCATTGTTACCGTTCATCCAGTTTGTGACCGGCTGGAAATGGTAGGCGTCCTACCATACGACGGGTCGGTGTTGCCAAGCGAGTTCGACAAAGACACGGCAAGGCAGAGGTGATTGTAAGCTTTTTTAGAACTACCATGATCCCCGAACGAAACACAGCTGATTGTAAGCTTTTTTAGAACTCTACTTATGCTTCGTTTCTATTGCAGCGGGATTAATACCTCCCCTAGTTCCGAGTTCATTACATGTTCAAGACTTGCGGCCATGTGCCTGGCGTAGTTATTTAGCATGAAATTGCATAATTTACACAGATTCCTCTTACCTAGAAGCACATGGAATCACGTTATGTATGATCTTATTGGGCCTGATGCCATCATGTCAGAATATAGCTGTTAGGTAGTGCACTCGATCCTAGATCTATTATTTGTTTGGTTTCTGATCTTACTAGGAAACGGTGGACTTTTGGTTTCTGATCTTATTAGTTTTCTGATTCAAAGTTCATGACGAGGTTGCATGACAAATAATGATGCCTTCTCATGTATCTCTCAAAATAGCTTGAAAACTAACTAGGGTAGAGATTAAGGTTCTGCAAGATGAGGGGCTTTTTTATTAGATAACGAATCTAGAAATATATCCTGCCTCTTCATTAAAAGATATACTAAACTTTCTTCTTCTTCCTTTTTTCTTTTGCGAATCAGATATACAAAACCAACCTCACTTCACTGTTAGTCTGTTACATTGTTGCAACACTAGGATAATTGCCACAAAGCTGAAAACCAGACAGGATACGTAGGATAAAAGGATAACCACCATCATTTTTACGCAGTCCGATGTCCTTCTTCCCAATATTATATGTAGGTCTTGGGAGTGATGGCAGCTATCTGATCCTATCAATTTGTTAGCCTATTCCCAATGAGAGTTTTATTCTCATTAAATAGAGTGCCACATCTCTATTTTTTATGATGTGGCAAGTAATCTATACTATTTTTTCATAAATGCAACCAAGTAAGAGTCTTTAATGCTATTTTTCTGCCCTCACGTTGAGTCACATCACTAACAAAACTATGTCCGTTGGATTTTAAGCCTCCATTTGATCATGTCCGTCTATTGATCCAAGCACATGTTGTCCTCTCAATTCCCTCTTTACCACTCAATAATGAACCATACCATAGTTTGGACAGTCATTTATTCTCCAAAAAACTAATGGTGGCTCAATGGCTGGCTATAATGACGCATCCACTGCATGCCAACCTTGCCGTCTTCCTCTGCAATTGCCTCACCTTCTTCAATCAAACCAGAAACGCTTCAAGTAGTATCACATTTGAATGCATATGCGTTTCCATTTCGTGTCCCCGTCATGAATTTAGGATTGTTTTCAAAGACTGCCGCCACCAATTAGTAATCAAGATCCTTAATATTGTCATTTTTTCTCATCTAATTCCTATCTAGCCTGACTCTTTATAAGAGGTTGCCAAGATGAAAATTTCTTCCGGGCTGTCTCATCTCCTCCGACTGCTGCAACGAAAGCTGTATCAAGCCCTTCTAAGTACGATACAACAACATCCTTTTTACATGATTTTTTTTATCTGCCAACTGTATCCCATGATTTGAAATCAAAAATTGAAGAACAGAAGTTTGATGCCCTCTGTTTTTTTTCTCTTCTTTTCCAAAGGTCGTTGTCCCTTTGTTGTGCCCTCTGCATTGGATTTGTTCCTCTATATTCTTCAATATAGTTAGGTTTGCCACTGTTGGGTTACAACTTAGTACATCAGACAAGAACTCGAGGTAAAAAAGAAAAACCAGGTCCGCCCCTCACAGTTGCCAATGATGATGGCGATCAGCCCTCTCCCAGACTGCCATGATCACTGAACGAAACATAGCTGATTGTAAGGTGCTTTAGAACTCTACTTATGCTTCGTTCCTAATGCAGCAGGATTAATAGCTCCTCTTGTTCTGAGTCCATTGCATATTTAAGACTTGCAGCTTTGTTCCTAGTGCGGTTTTTTAGCATTATATTGGATAATTTGCACATGTTCGTCTTACCTGGACCCACATGGAACGACGTGTTGTATATCTGATTGGCCCTGTTGCCAACATGTCAGAATATAGCTGTCAGGTAGTGCATCCCGATCCAAGATCTATATTTGTTTGGTTGACGACGACTACTTATGAACGATGACTCTTGGTTTCTGATATTATTAGCTTTCTGTTACAAAGGCCACAACGAGCTTCACCACTAGAAAATAGAGTTTCAGTCACCGAATTTTAGTGATCAAGATTTTTTTTTTCCTTTTGTTGGTCACTAAAAGTTAGTCAATGTTGACTAAGTTTGAGATTTTTGGTAGATATTCTATATATAGTTACCAAGATTGTGTTGGTTGCTATAAAGTTTTAGTGACCAACATATACATGTGTTGGTCACTATGTACATATAGTGAGAAGATGTTATCCGCTAAAATGTGAGCAAGCTTGTTACTGACAAAATCGCTATTGTGACGAACAATGCACATATAGTAAAGTCTTGGTGATTAATAGTCATTTTTTGTATTGTGCTTGCATGAATCAAAATAGTTGAAAAATTGTTAGGGTAGAGGTTAAGGCCCTGCATAAGGAGATGCTTTTGTTTTAGACAATAGAATCTAGGGAGTAGGATATATGCTGCCGTTTCATCTAGAGATATACAAACCATGAGTCATATTAGTCTGTTGCAACGTAGCAACACTAGGATACAACAAAGCTGAAAGTTGGACAACGGTTTGATGAGCGATCGAGTCCTGAGGTATATGATCAGCATGATATGTAGGATAAAAGGCTAACCACCATAACTGTTACATCATGTTTACGCAGTACAATGGCTTTCTTCCTAATATGATAGGTAGCTTCTTGAGATTGTCTGAGCTATTTGACCAGATCAGTTTCTTGGATGCTTCGTCTGAAGATGCCAAGCTGGGATTAAGTGTAGACGCCCATCCAGTGGCGGAGCTAGGATTCAAAGCTAGGATGAGCCGAATTTTTTTCCCACACAGATATATACGAAAAACGGACGGCAAGGCCATTGCTAATGTTTAATACAGATTAATCATTTTACTGTAGCATAGTTTTGTACTAATGACAACGGAGCTAAGTAGCGGTTCAGGAAAGTCACGCAGCACTACAGGCATCATCTTTCTATATAGCAGACAAAATAATGCAGGTCACATTCTAATGGTGTTCAACTCATTCCATCCAGTGATTCGTTGTTTTAAAGAAGCGATGCCAACCAAACTAGCGGAACTGCCAAACAGGGTGAATTTTTTTGCCACATAAAAATTTTCATCAAACTTTCACAACAAAAGCCTCCTAGAGCGACAGTGTCCAAAATCCCATAGCGATGGTTTTGAAAGCCAACAGTTGCTACAGTAGTGAGGGGCACTGTACAAATAAACCGCCGCTAAAGATCATTTGTAGCGGCGGTTGATGGCGTAAACCGCCGCTAGAAATCGATTTGTAGCGGCGGTTGACGGCAGCAACTGCCGCTAAAAATCAGAGATTTGTAGCGGCTGTTATTGCTGTCAACCGCCGCTACAAATTGATTTCTAGCGGTGGTTTATGGCATGAACCGCAGCTACAAAGTTGAGGAACAGGGGCCGCGATTGTCTTCTCTGGCACGGGCTGAACAGAGGCGGAAGGCCCTTGAATCAACGCTGCGCGGCTATAAAATCGACCCTTCTCGCTCGCCATGCCTTATCCATTCGCCTCTAGCTCGCCATCTGCCGCCGTTGCCTCTCCCTTGCCCGTGCGTGCCACATCCACCGCGCCTCTCTAGCTCCCTTCTAGCTAGCAGCGCGCCATGACTCGTCGCCGTCGCTGTGCCACCATCGAGACGGCCTTTGTGGGCGCCTGCCCCACGATCGAGCATTACCCGCCGTGCAACGAGCTCCCGCGCTCTCCGCCGCACTCCCCCAATAATGGCGGGGGCGGAGCCTCCACCGACGACGCTGGCTGCGCGTCCTTGAGAGGAGCAGCCCTTCCGGCAAGATCCACTTCCTCTGCCCCATTGCCCCGGAGTGGACACCGACACCATGGCCAACATGATGCTCCATGTATTGGAGGTGCGCCGGTTGGAGGACATCCACGCGGTGGGGAGGAACCGCCACCACCACCTTGCTCGCAACCACGGTTGGCTGTGAGTTGCGCGCGTCTACAACCGCGCACGCGCCATGGAGGAACATCGACATGCGCGCCATGGAGGAACATCGACGCGCGCCGTCGACCGCGCGCCATGCATGCATGGCGGCCTAGTATTTTGGGAGCGACAACGATGTGTCGCCGTGCTCGGACCACTAGTATTGTGTTATGTGTTAGTTAAGTTAGTTAGCTTGAATGTGTTGGTGTGTTAGAGTGTTTAGTATGTCTAGCTTGCATGTGTTAGTGTGTTTGAATGTGTCAGTGTGTTAGTGTGTGTAATATTGTAAGTGATGTGCATGTGGCTATATATGTCACTGCACATTTTAAAAAAAATTGTTTAAGAAGCTAGTAGCGGCGGTTCATGGAAGCAACCGCCACTACAAATCAACTTTAGAGGCGGTTCATAGCAGCAACCGCCACTACAAATAGATTTGTAGCGACGGTTGCTGCCGTGAACCGTCGCTACAAATCCATTTGTAACGGCGGTTGCTGTCGTCACCCGCCGCTACAAATGGCTACAGTACTTAAAGCTCTCCCCGACCAGCTCGCATTTCGCACTTCCCATGGCGGCCGGAGAATTTCTCCAAAATCGCAAAAAAGAGGGGGGAAGGTTTTGATTTCGTTTCTTTTGGGCAATTTTGTTCAATGAGGTAAGGGAGAGACATTGCATAGGTTATTTCCTTCTAACATTTTGAATTGTGGCTCAATTTTGGGTTTTAAGTTTATGCTCGGTTTTCATCAAATTTTGGCAAAATTCGATTGATTGGTGATGATTCAGTGGGTTTGAATGATACTATATTGCATCATGTACCAAGTATTTGCATCATGTTGTAATATATCATTTTTATATATCTTTTTTCATAGTTATCTAATTTTGACCTATTTTGCTCTTGGAGAGTGAGTGGGAAAGAGAGGGAGAGAGGGCTTTAGAGAGAGAGAGAGAGAGAGAGAGATGGAGGGAGACAATTTTAGAGAGAGGGGTGCAGCTATTTGTGGAATTCATGTATTTAGTTTGTTAAATTCAATTACTTTTGTTATGCTTTATTTGCTCTTTGAGTATATGAAATTGAAAAAAAAGGCTCATTTTTGTTTTTTTATTTACTTCATCTTTGTCATAGGAATGCGATCGATGGAGGATAGATCTTGGATGTATGAGGCACCTAGCGTGGGATTGTTATTTCTGGAACAACTCTCTAAGTTGATCCATTGCGCTGAACAACATGCGCAACTTGAACGGACATGGACATATATTGTCCATGCGTTGACTGCAAGAGTCAGAAGCTCAGGACAGATACGAATGTAATCAAATCACATTTGGTCAAGAGGGGTTTCATTGAGGGGTACATGACGTGGACACGACATGGTGAAGAGGACATCGAGATTGGTGGGTTGGATGCGGTTGATGATGTTCGAGATGATGAGGAGGAGGTTGAGGTTCCAGTTGAAGTAAGTGTAACAGAGTGTCATGATAGCACCGCCACTACGAATGTGGAACCTGATTTTGATGTTCAGGACAT
This sequence comes from Eragrostis curvula, assembly GCA_007726485.1. NCBI lineage: Eukaryota > Viridiplantae > Streptophyta > Magnoliopsida > Poales > Poaceae > Eragrostis > Eragrostis curvula. Next base: position 19,064,788 of record RWGY01000051.1, on the reverse strand, counting down.
GTTGCAACACGTGGAACCTCAAGTGTTCCAAAATGTTGGTATAGCGAAAGGTCTTGACAACATGGATACAATTGGGAAGGCATCAATGGAGCTTTTGTACGAGAAATCAAAGAGTTGTGATGAATAGTTTACTCTATTGCGTGGTGTCCTTGTCCTGATGAAATTGAAGGCCACTAACGGGTGGTCAGACACAAGTTTCACTGTTTTGTTGCAGTTGCTTTCTGATATGCTGCCCAAGCCGAACTCATTGCCTAGGACCACCTACCTCGCGAAGAAGCTATTGTCCCCACTTTCTTTGGGCGTGCAAAAATTTCATGCGTGTCCAAACCATTGCATCTTGTATCGGAAAGAGTATGCAAACACCGATAAATGCCCAAGGTGCAACGCAGTCGTTATAAGATGAACAATGATCACGATGCAGACACAACCGATGGGGGTTAACAAGAAGAATAACAAGGTGGGGAGGAAGAGGAAGAAGAGCACAGTGAATGATGGATATGATGATGATAGAAAGATTCCAGCCCTTGTCATGTGGTACCTGCCTGTTATCGATCGCATTAGGCGCATGTTTGCCAATCTAAGAGATGCAGAAAGGGGACGATAAGCTCAAACATCCTACTGATGTAGCTCAGTGGAAAAAGTTCGATTGTGACCATCCAAAATTCGCTTGTGATCCATGGAATATACGGTTCGCATTGAGTATGGACAGCATGAATCCTTTCGGTCAAATGAGGAACTCGCACAGCCCTTGGCCAGTTACGGTTTCAATGTGCAACATCCCTTCATGGTTGTGCCACAAGCGTAAGTACATATGGTTGGTGGTCCTTATATCTGGTCCTAAGGAGTCTGGTAATGATATCAATGTGTTCTTGGAACCGTTGTTGGAAGACATGCAGAAAATTTGGCAAGAGGAGGTCCGTATGTGGGATGAGTTCAAGAGGGAGTACTTTACACTACATGCCATCATTTTCGTCACCATCACCGATTCGCTTGGACTAAGGACGCTCTCTGGACAGGTCAAAGGGAAGGCGGCATGCATGTCATGCGTTGATGATACAACCTATGTGTACCTTCCAAATTCTCAGAAGCTAGGGTACATGCGACATTGTCGATTCCTGCCGAACCCACACAGGTATCGTGCAATGGCAAGAAGCTTTGATGGGACGATTGAGAAAGAGTTAGCCCCATGACGCTCGACCACAAGGCATGTGTTTGAGATTGTGAAATACATCCGTGTTGTCTTTAGAAAGCCTGTGAAGGGAGTTAAGAACTCAAAGGTTCCCACGCCGTTTAAGAAGCAATCGATTTTCTTCAAATACCTCAATTATTGGTGAGAATTAGAAGTGCCTCATGCCTTTGATTGGATGCACATCGGGAAGGGTGTCTTTGATAACACCTCTGGACTTATCTTCGATGTACCCGGGAAAACAAAGGATGGTCTATGTGCACATAGAGATCTTCAAGAGATGGGAATATGGCCAGAGCTATGGCCTCAAGCAAGAGTGAATGGAAAGTACTACCTACCCCCAGCGGGGTACACCCTTACGCGTGAGGAGAAAACAACTATCTGCAACTGCCTACGCGGGATTAAAGCCCCGACCGATTTCTCATCAAATGTCAAGAATCTTGTTAACATGGAAGAGTTGAAGATAAGTGGTTACAACACTCATGATTGCCACACAATGCTTTCAGTGTATCTTGCTATCGCCATCAGGGCTATCAAACCGAAGTGGGTCGAGTTGGCCGTAACTCAATTGTGCTACTTCTTCAATGAAGTGTCAAAGAAAGTGATTAGTACAGACAACGTGGATAACCTACGGACCCACATCAAGGAGACCATGTGCATACTTGAGATGTGCTTTCCTCCATCCTATTTTGATACGATGGAACACTTGATGATTCACATTGTTGACCAGATTTGGGCGCTGGGACCTGTGTACTTGCATCACATGTTTCCATTCGAGAGGTTCTTGTATGTCATGAAGCGATATGTATGGACTCATTCCCATCCATAGGGTTCGATGATTGAGGGCTACACAACTAAGGAGATTATCAAGTGTTGTACAGATTATATTAAACGTAACAGATCTAACGGCATTCCCGTGTCTCGTCATGAGGGAAGGCTGTCTGGAAAAGGTATGACAGGAAGGAGATCATTCACCAATTCAAGTTACGAAGAAGTAGAGAAAGCACACTTTAGCGTGTTGCCACAACTTCAGCTTGTGACACCTTACCATGAGAGACACCTGGTTGAGCTTTGCTAGAATAATAAGGACCGGTCGGATGAATGGATCGAAAAGGAGCACAAGCGTTGCTTCACAGCATGGTTAAAGAACTTAGACATGCCAAGTGGGGAGTCTCAAGACGACAAAATGTTGAGAATGTTAGCTAGTCGCCCATCGAGGAGTGTGGTGACCTGGCAATCGTATGACATCAATGGTTTCACCTTTCACACCCAACAAAATGACAACCGGAGCAAGTGTCAAAACTATGGTGTTCAAGCACAAGCCCAGAATGCAGAAGGTCATGATACGTGGTACTATGGGTACATTGAGGAAATCTGGGAACTAGACTATAGAGAAAGTTTGCATATTTCCTATATTTAAGTGTAAATGGGTGAAGCACCCGCGTGGCGTGGAGGTTGACAGCTATGGGATGACAATCATCGATCTAAACAGTGTAACATGTTTGGTACACACCAGATCCGGCGAGCGGTGGAAAGAAGTCAATCGTTGTATCTGGTAAACAAAGAATCGTCAGAGTGGAGAACGTGGAGGATGAAGATGAATACAATCAGTACGATAAAGTGCCATCTTTTATCGATGCAACAAAATTTCAACTCTTAGAAACAGGCCTCGTTTATGCTGGTGTAGTGCCCTACATGCGAACCGACAATGAAGGAAAAGTTGTTCAAGGCTAACTAGCTCATTGATGAGCCTTTTGTAACTTTAGGAAACTTTCTTATTTATGTTACATGTAATGTACCTTTAATTTAACTATGTCTCATTTTCTATCATTTTAAAACAATTTTAATCATTTTCTATCATTTTATAACATTTTATATCATTTCCTAACAATTTCTAATCATTTCCTATATTTTTATAACATTTTTAATCATTTCAATCATTTTATAACATTTTTATATCATTTCTAACATTTTATATCATTTTATAATCATTTGCTATCATTTTATAACATTTTGTAACATTTTCTGTCATTTTGTAACATTTGCTATCAATTTGTATCGTTTTATATCATTATTGACGCTAATAAAAAAAAGGAAATGATTTGTAGCCGCGGCTGAAGATGACGTCATCGAACCGCGGCTAAAAATGTTTCATTTTTAGCCGCGGTTAGCTGACGTCACTAACCATTGCTAAAAAGTTTCATTTTTAGACGCGGTTCGATGATGTCATCATGAATCGCAGCTACAAATGGTCCTATATATTGCCCTTCTCCCTCCTTGAACCCTTGCAAAATCCCGGCGCTTTCTCAGTACGCCGTCAGGCTGCCCAAATCTGCCGCCGACGAGATCCACTCTCCCGTGCTCGCCCTCGCCCTCTCTCGCCACCTCGCACGCCCTCGGACGTCGCCGCCATCGTGGCACCCTTGACCTCGGACGCCGCCCTCGTTCACGGGCCGACATCCCTGCCCACGCTGGCCTCCCGGACCTCGCCACGCGCCTCCATCCCGGACGCCGCCCTTGTGCAAGGGCCGGGGTCCCCGCTCTCGCTGGCCTCCCGGACCTCGCTTCCGTCCCAGAACTCACCGCGTGCTTCCATCCCGACCGTCGCCCTCGAGCACAGGCCGACGTCCCCGACCTCGCCGGCCTGCCAGACCTCGCTGCCTCCGTCCTGGACCTCGCACGTCGACGGCTGCCTCCTCATCCCCGAGGACCTCCTCCTTGTGCCCTAGCCCGAGCCGCCACTTTCTTCCCCAGGTGCGCCGCACCCCCCCCCCCCCCCCTCCCCCTTCTCCCTCTTCTCCCTCCTCTGCTAGTGCTGATAGTTCAATCTTGCACGAAATGAAGGACCATGTGTTAGTAATTTTGATGATGCTAAACTGAAATCTTGCTGAAGTAGAGTGGCTTAACTGAAATCTTGCCGATTTTTGGTGAACTTTGCTGAATTAAGGACCATGTGTTAGTAATTTTGATGATGCTCAACTGAAATCTTGCAGATTTTTGCTGAATTAAGGACCATGTGTTAGTAATTTTGCTGCTGAAACCTTGCTGAATTACGGACCATGCTCAATTTTGACTTAGATTTTGCTGCAGAAATCCATGAAATTTTGGACAGTGAATTAAAGACATAGATACAAAATGTTATTCTTGTGCTGCAAAATGTTGATGTGCTGCAAAATTGCTCACCTGTTAGTCTATTGGACAGTGAATTAAAGTTTTTTCCTGCTGAAATTAGTCTATTGGACAGTGTTAACCAAATATTGCTGGACTGAATTTTTTAACTGAATATTGCTGGACTGAAATGTGTTAACTGAATATTGTTAACTGAATTTTGCTGAATATTTTTAACTAAATTTTGCTGTTATGAAATGTGTTAACTGAAAATTTATAACTGAATTTTGATGGACTGAAATGTGTTAACTGAATATTGTTAACTGAATTTTGCTGGACTGAAATTTGTTAACTGAATATTGTTAACTGAATTTTGATAAAAATGTGTTAACCGAATTTTGCTGGACTGAAATGTGTTAACTGAATATTGTTAACTGAATTTTGCTGAATGTTGTTAACTGAATTTTGCTGGACTGAAATGTGTTAACTGAATTTTGCTGAATTTATGGTTAGTAATATATATTGACGCATAAGAACAAATGCGTTAGATGGCCGTTAATTCGGCAACCCGCAGTGACAAAGAGTGAGAGTGAGAGTATTATCTTGTTTCTACCTGGCCCTATCTTCTTCCCTATACTCGATGATGAAAGCGGGCTAAGCGAGACGAGTGTTGCATGAAGGAGCATATCCTTGGACATTGCACACTTTATGCGATGCAAGTCTAGGACCTTAGAGCGATGGATGGCTATTAATTTGGCAACCCGCACTGAGAGTAATTTTTTTTCTTTCCTTGTCGCCAAGGAATGAAGGAGGACAGCCAACCTGACACTTACCAGAGTCGACGTGGCGGGTTTCTGCCAAGTGATATTCATTTGGTCGACACTTGCCACTCGACTCTGGCAAATGTCATGTTTGCATGATGATACGGCTATCCCTGATCTGATCGCACCTTTTTCTTTTTTTTCTCGAACTTGCCTTTGAAAAATGAACTTATTGATCATAGCAATTTTTGTAGTTAACATAAGTTCTCGTAACCTTACAGTTAGTTGATTAAGGCTGATGGAGAACAACCCGGACTCAGTAGGAGGGGTAGGGGCAAACCAAGAGAACCCGGACTCTATACAAGGGGTACGGGCAAACCAAGAGACCCCGGACTCAGTACAAGGGGTACGGGCAAACCAAGAGAACCCGAAATCCACCACGATTGACATGTCTCAACAAATCCAGGACACGATCGAGTACGCGCCCTCGAACCTTCAGTCCTTTGATGAAGACGGAAGCACCGAATACGAGGAACCTGAGGAACCGACTCTTCGACCACGTCGGGAACATCGATTTGGGGTACCCGACCCCAATTATGCGCCCGAGATTGAAGTAGAGGTAGGATATGAAATATGTCTTCTTCCACATATTTCAATCATTGTCTCCTCAATGTGATTTATTTGAAATCTTGATGTCTCATATGCGGCTAATGCGCTCGTCGTAGAAGAGGAGCCTGAGCAAGTGCCGCCAGTGAAACGCAAGCGCGGTCACCGGAATGCAAACAAGGCTGATGGCATATTTGATGTCATTGCCATTGACCCAAAAGATGGGAAACCGACCAAACCACCAAAAGTTCTGGCAAAATGGCGCAAAGGATGTGGAAAGGTAGTCAAGGATAAGTGCAGCATCACATTTACAGATTAGCGTTTAGTGCCAGGCAATCTGAAAGAGGAAATGTGGGGAGCGGTGAAGGAGAAGATCAAATTCTGTAGGCAAGACGAAGAGTAAGGCCGGAAGGCAACAATGGAGTGTATGGCCAGATGCTGGCGGGATTTCAAGTGCATGCTCAACTGCGAGTACGTAAAAAAAGGTCGGGTTCCTTCGAACTATGGAAATATCACGCCATACGAATGGAACGTCTTTCATGCGCAAAAGACTAGCGCTGATGCTTTGGAGCTCAGTGCGAAGATGTCAGAGCTGAACAAGAAGAACAAGTACCATCCACACCTAGGTCTGGGCGGCTACAACGCCAAGGTTGAAACAGAAGGTTGAGCATACCAGGAACAGAAGAATCACGAGGAAGGAAAGCCTGATCCACTGAGATTCCTCGATGAGCATACCAGGAATTGGATTTATGCTAGAGCCGAGTGGGTTGATGGTGTGCTTCTAGCGACGGACCCTGTGACAGGTGAAGTGGTGGCACACTTAATGCGTCCCATACAGGAGCAGGTGGAGAAGGGTCTTCTGAAGCCTGTGTATCACAAAGACACGCTCACTGCGGGTCTACAGACAAAAGAACATCCTAGGCGGGCACGAGGAATCTCGTTTTCTACACCTTGGCATGAAGGTTTCTCGGACTTGTCATGCTCGAGCATGTACAAGAAGCATGACTTCTACAGGCAAGAATTGGAAGAGAAAGCACAAGAAGATTGGTACGGCGCTTTAGTAAGTACGTACAAGATAATCCAGTTGAGCTCAATCATCTGCAGCCCATAGTTCCCCACCTCCAAGCGTCGATGGACTCTATGTCTCAGGGTACGACGTCCACCATGATGTCTGAACCAGAGTTCGAACCCATCACTGAGCCCATTCCTTGTGAGCTGCACATGCCGTTTGGTTACAAGAAGGGGAAGACCTTGAAGGTTGCAACAGGCATGGCACTTCCTGGAGAGGTGGTCCACACTAAGAAAATCCCCACTGGATTCATAAGGGTCTCTGTAGAAGAGATAGTGGAAGGATACGAGGACTTCTCTGCCCCCGTTGTCCGGTCATAGGTCACATCATGCCAGCGAGCCGTCTGCGAGACCTGGTTAGCCATCTCCGACATCAGCTGCAGCTTCGGCTAGTAATGCTTGTTCTGCTGCTAAAGAAGTAGAGACGGTGGCTGCATGGAATGAATGGAGTCCTGCGATTGATAACTTAATGGACGTTGCTTCAACTTTGATTCGAGAGCAGTCGGGCTCACCAATTGATGTGCCGCACCACTCAGATGATGTAGCGCGTGCTAAGCCCCCGCCATCCAAAGATGATGCGCTCTTTCAAGCCCCGCCATCCATAGATGTTGTGCGTCCTGAGCCTCCGCCATCCAAAGATGATGCGCTCTCTCAGCCCCCGCCATCCAAAGATGTGGCTCTTCCTGAGCCCCCGCCATCGAAAGATGATGCGCCTCTCTAGCCCTTGAAAGATGCTTTGCTTCCTCACCCCCCGCCGAAGAAAGATGTAAGGCCGCCTCCTCCTCCGAAGCCATATATGCCAGTAATACCACGGACCGTTACCGCTTTGAATACTGAACCCACTGGTAGCCAACAAGAGAAGGTCCAGGGTGCTATCACTACAATGATGCATGCATGGAAGAAGTCCTGGAATCCGTCTCCTCAGGTAGCTACCAAGGTCGACCATGTGGCAGATCCCCGATTATTGTTGTGCTACGATGATGAAGTTTTTGGGGGACTTGACCGATGAGGACCTTACGACATTCGAGCTGGGCAGGCAACTTGTACCAAGAAGCTGCCTCAAGAACATGCTGTGGGAGATGAAGAAGCTGCATCACTAGTACAAGCAAGTCGCAAAAGAAGGAGTCTCCATGATGCCTTTAAAGTATGGCTCTGAGATCTTCAACGACATGGAACCAGAGAAGACCAACATCTTGGGGATTACCTTTGATGAAATTTACCGTGCTTACCGACTTCAAGGGATGGACAACACCTTAATAACCTTGTGGTGCATGTAAGTCATCACATCTCATTTCAATTTTGATATGCATGTCCTTCACCGACAAAACAATGAGAATTGCTTTTCTTGTTTTGTAGGCTATGTTCCATCTATCAACGGAAGACTCACTTACACACAAGGGAGTTTTGGAAGCTAACATACTTGAACCCCCAAGTGATAAATCAAACCGCGATCAACCCAAGACTAAACAAGAACGACCCCAAATACGCTGATAAGACGGTTGCAGAGCTAGAGAAAATGGAAAAGGAGTTGGTCAAAACTGCAAGGACTCATATGGCTAAATATATCTATGATTGTTTCATGAAGTGGCAGGATAAAGAGATGATTATGGCACCATACAACTTTGAGTAAGTTGAACCACTATCTTCATCTCCTTCTACTTCTCTAATGTAATGAGTACTAACACAATCATTGATGTAGTGACCACTGGATATGTCTGTGCCTTATACCGACAAATGGGTACCTTCTAGTGCTTGGTAGTCTCTATGTGGACAAAAAGAAGTACCAAGATATCATCAGCGTCATAGATTGGTAAGAAGTTAAGCATCACTTTTCACTTACGACAAATATTTTTAATCTAACGATGCGCTTCTCTCAATTGAGCAGCGCTTACACAAACTATTGCAAAGCGTGGGTAACCACAGCCCTTATCGAGACCAATTTATGTACGTCCATCACAAATTTTGGGTAAGACATGCTACGTCATTTATCTTATATCGATCCTATGATTCTAAGAAATTGCTAATTATGTTTTCTCTATTCTAGTGCTATAAGCAGCCCAATGGATCCGTGCATTGTGGTTACTACACATGTATATTCTCGTAGAGTAGCTCCAAGTACTTGGACACCATCGTCGAGGAGACAAAAGAAGAGGTATGTGTTTGGTTTGTGTATCATGAAGTTTATTCTTGTGGTCACTCAATCACTCATTCTTTAATTAACACACCTTTAAAATTGCATTGCAGAAAGAACAAAAGATGAAGAGACAACAAACAAAAAGGCAAAAGGAATATGAAATGATTAGAAAGGGAATAATCCCGCCGGACTCACTACATTTGTCGACAAATGTAATGTATCGGGTGCTTGCTAACCTATGTTGTTTCATTCTAAGAGAGGTCATTCATCCTATGGGTAAGTTCTTTGATCCCGAGAGTGACTTAGCGATGAATCATTGGAAGCTTTGTGATTGGGCTGGTTTGAAACGCGCATATGAGCCTAACCTACAGCCAAAGGAGTATGATGACTATGAAGTGTTAGACAAGGAGCATAAATGACAATTGTGCTACTTGATGATGACTTAGGGATGTATATACTTGTGAATATTCTTTTTTGGATGTATTTTGTTGATAATTTGGTGTATGGATGGGTGTATGATGACTAAGTGTGTTTACACTTGTGTTTGGACTTGCTGGAATGATGGTGGCAAATCTGGAATGGAATTTATGTTATCATTGTATTATCTATGATTTTTGTGTATTCGGGAATGTGCATTAAAGAAACCAAATTTATTTTTTTTCCTGTCAAAAATGTAGCAGAGGTTGATAGCAGTAACCGCCGCTACAAATCGGTTTGTAGGGACGGTTACTGCTACAAACCGTCGCTACAAACAAATATGTAGGGGCGGTTGATGGCAGCAACGTCGCTACACATCGATTTGTAGCGGCAGTTGCTGCCGTCAACCGCCGCTACAAATCGATTTATAGCGACGGTTCCTGCCATCAACCGCCGCTACAAATCGATTTGTAGCGACTGTTATTTTGAACCTCTGCTATAGGCTCGTGATTTCTAGCGACAATGGCGTAGCGACGGTTGGCCTAGTCCATCGCTACAGGCCTCTTTTGTTGTTGTGTTTCATTTCCCAGATGAAATTTGCCATAATTATTTTAGTTGCAGAATTATCCAACACAAGACAAGCTAGAGAACAGGGGATTTCAATCTTTAACCTAGCAGCAACAACGATGAACAACCATGATGCAACAATGAAATAGCCAGAACAAAATCGAAAAGGAGGAACACTAGAAATCGTCCACCCTGCATGGACGAAGAGCGCTGCCCCGGCAGCTCATCGGAGACGAATCTAGTCGCTTTGACGCAGCCACGCAGGTATGGGACAAGCTCACAGTGGGAACAGGGCCGAGCGAGGCGCACGGGCGCAGGCTCGCTGGCAGCCGGGTCGACGCCGCCAGCGCTCTCGCGTTGGTTCTCGACTTCGGGCGCTGGTTTCTGGTTCCCTGGGCTGGCTGTTGGGCAAGGAGGGGGTGGCATGCAGCCCAAATCCTAGACTGGGCCACGGCCCATGCCTTGTCCACCCTCTGGGCTCTGCTAATTAAAGATTAGCTGCTATACTATTCATAGAGCCAATAGAGGCTAACAAGTGAGCTAGGATCGAAACTTATGGTTTTGTGCAATAAGTAGCGCAAATAATTGTGGTTTTGTGAAACTGGTCTCAAAAAATTTCGGAGTTCACCGATAAATATAAAATATCAAGAATTGCAGAAATTTCGGCAAATATTTTTTGAATTTTTTAACAAGTTTTGACATGATTTCACAAGACATTTTCTTAAATCTATAAAATGTGACATCCTGGCTCAAGGCTTAATAGAATTGATAGAATACGCATATCAACAAGTTGCAGCTTCTTTTCTGGAAGCTCATCTCGAAAGAACTCTGAGGTTAAGCATGCTTGGCCTGGAACAATTACTGGATGGTTGACCGATTGAGAAGTTCTTCCCGGGTGCACACTAGTGAGGACAAAGTGCGCAGAAAAGTCATGTGTTGGTCTGTGAGGGAAGTCTTGATTCCTAGAGAGCTGCCAGGTGCGCATGCCTGACGTGGAAGAAGGGGGACGCTACATAAAACATCACGGTTGCATATATAAACAAGACAATTTACATGCATTAAGTTGGTCAATGGCGGAATTTTAGTGGTACTGTTCATTTTGATCTTATTTCAGACCTCACCAAAATGGGCGAAATGTCGGATATTTCGGTGAAATGCTTTTTCCCTTCAGGCATGCAGTCGGTTCTAGCCAGGACAGCCGCCCGTACAAATGCCAAGTCAAGCTATTAGTTTGAATTTTGATCATGCATACGCATGCATGTATATACAACTAGTATGTAACTTGGTTGTGGTTTTAGGATCAGACATTGCCGACAGCGACGTAGGCCCCGAGCGCAACAAGGCAGGCTTCGGCGCGGCCAAAGAAGCCAAGCAACTCGCCACCTTCCTGCTGCAATGGCACGCTGAATGGCGTCCCCAACTGCGGGTAGCCGTATGTGCGCTGCACCCCCTTGTTGGTCCCGAATGTCAGCGACCTTACGCCGGTCTCATCAGCCGTGCCGGACATATAGTTCACAAACTCGCCGGACCCCATCGTGATCTGCGAAAGCATGATGTGAGGTATGAACCACTAGCCAATTGCGATCAATATAATGCATTCATGGGGATAAAGGTCCTACCGTGTCCTCGTATCCCTTGGCATTAGATCCCCAGAAGCCTACGGGGATGGATTGACCCCTGGAGTCGTTGTAGACGAAGAAGAAGCCGTTGATGCGGCCGCCATAGCTGTCGGTGCTGCGGACTGTGATGGTCTCCAGGTAGCGGGGCTTGTTATATATGCGGATGTCCCGGGGCGTGCCACCGGTACCACCCCAGGGCCCAATCTTCACCACCGAACGTGATCCCATCTGCAGTGAATTGATATATTTCACCAATAGAAATTCACTTATGTCTCTGCATCATATTTAGGGCCCAATCTTCACCACTGAACGTGCATCCAACTATATTTATCATATAGTTGGACATATGTTCCCTCCATTTTAAATTTGTTTAATTACGACCGATGCCAATAAATTATAAACAGAGTGAGTGTAGTATACGAGAAGTAATATCAGGAAAAGTACGTTTTTCCAATTGAATATCAGTGGCGATGGTACTACTCACTTTGCAACTTGTGCGCGTCAGACAAAAAATCTTGTACAGGATGGGTACCCAAGTGTTGACCCCGATTATACAACGTATGAGATAGTCATTGGTGACGGGCAAAGGGCCGGGGCCATGGTAGCCCATCACCTATATATGGTTATGGGTCAGCGCATCATATATTGTCGGTCACCTATTAGTGTGTTGCAGCTAAGAACATGAAATTTAGAGTGTGCCACTGCCACGGCTAAAATCAGACAGTTGGAATGTGGTGGCTAAATCCACTCGTTTGGACTGTGCTGTGGAAAAAATTGCCTAATATAAATTAACTTAATTATTTTCTTTACTAGGTTAATTTCCCACGCATTGCGCCCACATAGCAATGGCAGATGTTTTTCTATCCCATCGACTTCTGCTGCATCTAGCTAGGTCTTCCTCAATGAACGATCCACGCTGGCTACCATGACCAGACTTCTCCCACATTATTATGACCAACAGGCCGCTCAAAGTAGATGTCATAAGATTTTATAAATGTATCACCATTGTGAAGATCCTGTAACGAGATCCCATCATGTTCCTGATTGTACAAGCGCTGGCATATGACCCAATAGCTCTATAGTTGGCTTCTTGCACAGAGTTGGTTTAGTGATCATGCCGCAGTCTCTAGAGTCAACATCGTCACCTCCTTTTATGGCAAAAGGTCATCGTCTCAGTGCTAGATGTCTCCTTGCGGTTTTGACGCTACTACGTAATGCCTTAAGGGTCTCAAGACACTTAGATAGATGAACAAAATATGACTCCATTAAGAATTGCAGTCGGCTCATATTATTAACGCACGCCATTTTTGTAGAGCCCGCGGGTGCAATCGACGATGGTATAAAGCAGTCAGTCCGAAACTACCATTGACTCCTTTCTGCACGTGCTAAGAATACGCAGTGATCCTCCAACAATATTTGACTGCTTATAACAACATAGAGTAGGTTCTATAACCGCCGTATGTCAGTGGGACCACTTAAATGACCTATGTGGTAGAAGCAAAACATGTCAATGGGCCACTTAATTTAAATTTTCATAAAGTACTTTCAGACTGAGCTTACGGCCTTTCAAACCGGAGCAAGTACTATAGAGAAAATTCTTTATTTACCATCCAAACATAGAGAAATTCTTTATTTATTAGCTAACCTCTCAGTCACTTTTTTCAATCGTTTGATGTTGATTCAACCGCCTAGAATTTTCTTTCACTTGTGCCAAAAAGTGTTCTATGAAAAATAAAAATGTTCCACCAAAGAATTAGTTGTTCCGGCAGCACAATTTCATTGTTCCAACAGTACAACAGTATAGTTTCATTGTTCCCAAAATGTGACCTAGAGATCTACAAAATCTCAGTCACCTGAGAAGGAGCAAATCCATTAAAAAAGGCAAAATTTTCTAGAGTAAAAGAACAAAATGTGTCTTCACCCACAACACACTGTCAAAATCGAATTCATATAAGACACATTACAATTTTGTGGTTATTGTATGGGACACACCATTACCAAATGAAATAATTATTTTCAACAATTTCATCTCCATAGATAAAAAGTATTAGAACTTGAACCTTCGGACAAAGATACATTGTGACATTCTCTGTTAGTGTACTTTCTGGTAGATTTTTTCTCTAATGTTTGCCTAGTTTTCTCATTTTTTAATATTTAATTTGTGGACATACAATGCAAACAATTATTAAAAAACAATCTATGAAAAAGTATACTCATGGAGAATATCACAATGTATCTTTATGCAATGTAGGTCTAAAGTATATATTTTATGTATTGAGATTAAAAGTGTTGAAAATAATTGTTTCATCACTAATAGCGTGTCTCAGACAATAACCAAAGAAGTTGTAGTGTATCTCGAACGAATTCAATTTTGAAACTGTGTTTTGAGCAAAGAAACACTTTATCAGTGTACTCCAAACAAGTTGGCATAAAAATTTGTTACATGCCATCACTGTCAATTGGCCTTAGATACCATATCTTGAAAAAAGGATCAGGAATACGGAGGTGGTAGACGGGAAGATGTCCCGTGTGGCAACACGACAGTGACTCGCCTAGGTGTTGCCCTGCTGCCGCCGCCGCCAGTGGCCGCCTAGCCGTCAACCTCTCCTCCACATGAGCATGCCTCCCTTCGTCCTTTCCTATCTATTCTCTCCACAGGTCGCCGTCCACAGCCCCCCCCCCCCCACCCACCCACTCACCTATTCCTTCATCAACCCTTCCTCTTGTCGCCACAAGCCTGCCCATTGCCAGAGACTCCTCCACGGCCCCTACCATCCATAGATCTGGACATCTTGCTGCTAGATCTGCTGGGAAGCCTGATGTAGGACATTGGGAGATCTCACATGGGACGGGTATTGCACCGCCGCCACCCATGGTCAGCCGGTTCAGATGGCACTAGTTCGGCACCGCTGGATTCCCATCATGCACAATAGTCACCACAAACACAACCCCACCCTTGGTCACGCCATCAGGTTCGGTCGATTCTGAAGCCGTCAGCCGTCGCTCTTTGGCCGCGTGCTGCCTTGCCTACTCTGTACTGCAAGGGGTCAGAGTGACATTTCTTGTTGTCATCTTGTTCGCCAAGCAGTTTGCCTGAGCATGTGGTCCAGCTGCATATCGCCTTATAAGTGACCTTTTGGTTGAACAAGATACAGGAAAGGAGGACACATTTTGTCGCTGAGAACTCATTCCTCAAATATCTTCAGGCTTGGATCACATTCCTCGAGGAGGTTCTGAGGAACAGAACCTTGTCTTGGCAAGATAGCTCCCATGGATGGTAAGCCCGTTGTTGGCGGTCGTTAAATCACCTTTCGACATCCAACATTCTAGTGAATAAAGTATTTCACCAAGATTCTATGCATATTAGTTAGGATTAACATAGTTCCATGAGTTTTGGTGATATTTGGATGCAGAAGAATATTCTGGAAGAAACTGGGCCTGTACTAAGAAAAGACGGGCCGACCGGCCCAATCTCTAGTTAAAACTGGCCCCATTTGTCGTCCAATGGCCTCAGTCTTCCTCCAGTGGAATGTAAACAAGCGAACCACGCAGAATCAAGAGCCCCCACTCATGAGAATTCCATCGACATTCCAAAAGGTGGGTTGTTTGGGCCTTAACTTGGCCCTTACTCCAATTATGCTGCCCCCATGAAGCAACCGACCTCCAAACTGACACCAGGAGTGAATCTAGAGCGTATACATACGAGGCAGTGGCGAACCGCCACAATGGACGCCCCGCCGGCCTGACTTGGCGGCCCCGCCACTCAACCTTTGGGTATAAATACCCCCTTGTCCTATGGAGGCTATAAATACCCCTGAGTGGCACCAGAACAAATCGCACCTCACTGATCCAAGTGATTTATTACTCATTTAGTGTAAAAGTAGAGTTACTTTGGTAGTTAGAGTAGAGTAGAGTGAGAGCTCTCGCGGGGTTTCGGAAGTCTTCTCAGAGTTCTGGTATTGTTCTTCTATCCTAACTCTTGTAGAATTATTATTTTCTTTAATATAATTAGTTTATTCTTTATTTATTTATTTTAGTAGTTATTTTCTATTTAAGTTTATTTGCATAGTTAAGTTAGTGTTCGTAGAAGTCTCGTTGTGGGATTTGTGATTGTGTCTAAGTAGTACAAGTTAGTGCTTCCGTCAGAGATGACGTCCGCGCTTGATGAAATCTGTGCTACATTCTTAGATAGGGTTGCACTATTGATCAAGAGTAGTTCCTCTAGGCGGGTTGTAGGCTTGGAACTTAGAACTTGGCCTATGCACGTTTGGCATCCAACCCCACGGAAGATTGTAACCGCAACTGCATGTGAATTTATTTCGTTGGAAAGTGACAGGTTATGTTTCTGCTCAAACTGATCAACATATTTGAAGTCGTGCTACCATCTGCATATGAAACGTTCATAACTACGCCAAATATCTATTTTAGTCAAGTAATGTAACCCCGATCTAAGGGAGCATTGCCCTCTTCTTTCTTTTCAATTATCTTGTTTTGTCTATTTTTGGCCAGTGCATTGGCCAACTAGTTCTTTTGGTTTCTACTTTGGACGGCTGAACGAGTCAGCTATGCCCGCCTGTCTTGTAATAATCTGAACTTGTTCATTCTGACTTCTTTCTTAATGCAAAGCCAAAGCACCTGCCACTTTTCTGTCAAAAAATAAATAAATGGACCATTGTCCTAAACAATTTGAACCAGAAGGGGTGCTGTGACTTTAAAATTCATAGTGCAAACCGAAAACTTGATTTTTAAATAGTTGGGCTAAAATTTGAGGTTCTAAAATCGTAATTGAAGAAAAGGATCTTCATTCACGCACGAGGAAACACATTGTAAGCGCATCTGCAACTCTAAATTCTTCATGGCAAAGCTTCAGGAAAATGAGCGATCATACCTGAAGACCGATGGGACGCTGAGGATCTTGGAGTCGCTTTCGCATGTCATCTTTGTGCTCAATCTTCTTCATGACCTGTTTGCCACCGAGCTTGTCCTCTGGCACGTTAGAGGGTTCCTTGGGCGCTGTACTTGCTTGCGATGGCTTAACCTTGCGTGCTTTGACTGCATCACTGCGCACTGCCCCCTTCCTCTGTGACTCTCCCTGTCAGATAATTGATCACCAGCCCCAGGTACCTTCCACTCCTTATATCGATTGAGTGAATACCAGCTTACCTGATACTTCGTAGACGCGTCCTCTGCCCGAATCATCAGGTCTCGGTAAGAACATACAAGAGCCTCCTATAAAATTAGCCTCATAAATTTAATTTTTAGAGCAATCAAAAAATTACGAGAAGTAATTTTTCTCTCCTCCTCTAACGGTCTTCCCATAAAAATGGATTAAAAAACTTTTGATTAGGCCACATCAGCATTTGGGAAAAAAATATTAATTCTATTGGAAAAACAAGGAATGAGATTCTAAATTCTTCTCCTGTTTGTAGCTACAAATGAGGAGAGTTTAGAGGCTATGAAAAAACTGATATTGGTTTGAGGTCGGGTTGGAGATGTTTGTTTTTATTGAATCCTAATATTTTGATTTAAAAGAGGTTTATGGTGCTCTCTTAAAGATGCTCTTATATCGTTGATTGAACACCAACTTACCTTACACTCCGGTTGCAGGTCCTTTGTCACACGGTCCAACCAATCTGAAAACAGCTCGGCCATTCTCCCGCTCGTCACCTGCGATGACTCCTGTTAACTCGTTCGAATTTCAAAATCCTCCATTTCTCTGCATCCTCCCTAGTGGGCATATATACTAGAAGCAATGCATTAAGATGAGAATATATTTACCATTGAACTCTCCGGACATATGGGAGGTAGTACTATACAATCTGTGCTAATAACTACAAATTTTCCGGGGTCCGTGGGGCATTACAAATTGTCCACCTATTTATAGATCGAGACAACAGGCCCTCTGGTCTTGAGTGCTCTCGCTCTTCATCGCAAATGTCATGTTGTAACACCCCTCTTTTCGGAGCCAAAAAGAAATAAATTTAAAATGAAATAAATAAATAAGAAAAGCTAAAAAGGAATAAAAATCACTCCAAATTTAAACTTTTTGTCCAAACTCTTACCTTCCAATGATTTTCGAAAAATAAAATTCACTAAAGTAATTCAAACCTAGATTTGAATTTGAAAATTTTCTAAATACTTAAAAGTTGTGCTTAAGTGTTTGCTTTCATTTAAAAATATATTAAAAATTTGAAGCTTTTGAATTTACAACAAATAAAATCAAAGTAGGATTAATCCCAAATTGATTTTATAAAATTTTGAATTTAAATCTGCATCAAAACTTCACCATATGCATTTCTGTGTTTTATTTGATCTGTTTTGAGTGTTTGATCAGCTTTTGTTTTTGTTTGAATTTGAAATTCATTCAAATTCAAATTCCAGAAAAAGATAAGCCTTTTCCTATTTCTTTTCCTTTCGGGCCGAATCTTTCTTTCTTTTCCCCCTCGGCCCAGCCCATCTCCCTTTCCTCTTTTCTTTTTCTGAAAAACCCGAGTGGGCCGTTTCCCTCCACCCGGCCCAGCTCCCTGGCCCAGCTCGCCCACCAGCCCGTCTTCCTCCGTGTGCCGCTGACAAGCGGGCCCGAGCCGTCGGACCTCTTCTTCCACGCGGCTCCGCCGCCGTCGCCGGCCCCTACCGCCGACCCGCTTCCGCCGCTGCCGCCGCTCTGCCGGCCGCCACCGCCTTACTGTGGCGAACCGCCATTGCGCGGCCATAAAGGGCCCCGCTCCTTCTCTCTCTCTCTCTCTCTTGTCTGCGCCCGCGAGTCCCCGTCTCCCTTCTCTCTCTCTCCCGCTCCGATGAGCTCATCAGCGAGGTCTCCGGCCGCCGCGGAAGCACGCCCCCTTCTCTTTTCCGCGCCCTCGAGCCTCCCCGAGGCTTGCTCTCCCCCGGCCGACCTCTCATTTGCCCAGCCGAGGCCCGAGCGAGGAGATCCGCGACGAGCTCCTCGTCGCCGTCTTCCCCTCCGGCTCCGGCCTTCCTCCGCTGCCCTCTGGCCAAGACGCACCCGAGGTGAGCATCACCGCAGCGCTCTCTCTCTCGCGCACAACTTCTCCCCCTCCCTCTCGGCTCGCACGCGAGATCGCATCGAACGCCGCCTCCTCTCCCAACTCCGGCGAGCCCTCGCCGCCGCCCTACTGCTTCCCGTCGACGACACGAGCCACCAACGGCTCCATTATCGTCCTCTCGTCCTCCGCGACGAGGTTCCACGGCTCCTCGTCGATCCTACGCGCTGGCGGCGAGCCCTCCGGCCATCCGCCGCCGCGCGCCCCGCATCGGTTCACGAACACCGGAGCCGTGGACCCGGTCCACGACATTGTGCACCCGGTCCACGGGATTTCCAATAGAAAAATAAAACGAAAATCCTGAGAAATTCCCAGCCCTGGACATTTTACAGATAAGCCCTCAAGCTTTTCTGTAATTATGTTTAAGCCCTATCTTTTTACAGAAAAGTCCCTAAACTTTTCTGTAATTATGTTTTAGTCCCTGAAATTTATCACCTAGACCCCCAAACTTTTCCATAATTATATATTGGTCCCTAGAACTTTCTGACCTTACAAACAAGTCCTTAAAACCTTTCTGTAATTACAAAAGAGTCCCTTGTAATTACAAATAATTCCTCCAATCTTTAAATATCCATATCTTTCTAACCATAAATCCGTTTTGAGCGATTCTTGCGCTCACGGATTCGTAAAAACACGTAGTACATCATGGTACTACTATTGAAACCCCACATCATACCTAAACGTCATCAATGCCCTAAAATCCCCTCTCTCCTATTGTATTCCTTTTATCGGCAGTCGTGCAATGTCAAACTCGCATGTCACGATTGATGTTCACCTAAGACTTAACCAATTTCTTGGTGCTAGTCGTCTAGTACCTTCCTCATGATGACACGCATCCCGCTCCATTCCTATACCGCACATTCATTTGATTACTCGCTAACGATAAACCTTTCAGATGGTATTACTTCTAAATGCCGCCACCTTCTATATTCCGAATTCGACTCCGAACCTAGCCTTGATTAATCCTCACCCAATCAAGCTTAAACCTAACCCTGCCCCAACACCTATTCCGATGCTATCACCAATTCCTTATCAAGCCCTATCGCTTTATCATTTTCTTTTATAAGTTATCTTTTATTGGGTATTATTTGAATAATTATTTTATCGTTATTCTAATTGCCAATTTGTTCTTAATCTTTGACTTGTTGATTTCTCTGCAATCACGCATTCATGTCATGCATGATCACGAGCACGTACCACCGTCCTGTGCTTAGCTCATGACGAATAACTAGTAGCTTAATCTTAATAATTAATTAACAAGTAATCAATAGCTAATCACCATAAGATAATAATATAACTAACCTAAGTAATTAATATGGCACACCTTGCACCTTGTACAAGTGTTGCATGAGCCTTTATGTGGGTTTCGGCCTACGTAAAGTCTCGAAGCATGCAAATGTACAAGAGACACGTACACACGCCGCCCACACCATCTCATGCACTCATGCATGTTCATTTATAGAAATAATATAGAAGCTTGCATATTAGATATGCACGCAATCACCATCAATCAATCATATGCATCTCATCATCTTCACCCTAAAGTGATCAATAAATGAAAGCATATGCATAACCACACGCTCATGTTCATCTGTTAGAGAACATAAGAAACTAATAACTTGTCTAGGTGAATATGGCCCTTACAAGGCCAGGTATATCACCTATGACATATAATATGCCCTGCATTAAATATGCCGCATCCTGCATGCATCATGCCTCTGATCTTCACAGAAGTTTACTTGGCTCTTAATTGGAGTTTAATTGGATCTTATCTATCCCTTTGATCTTTATTTTCTTTTGCGGTAGTTTGTTTATACGCTTTCTCTTTATACGCTAGTTTGCGCGCGAAACGAAGAAGACCTAGAAGAACTCAAGCCTCGAGAAAGAATTAGAAGAACTCAAGCTCCGAGGAAGATTCTAGAAGAACTCAAGCTCCAAGAAAGATCCAGAAGATACAAGCTTCGAGAAAAGACTTGAAGACATCGACATCAATAAAAGAGCTCGAAGACCCAGAACGCGAAGATTAGGAAAATCGTTTGTCAGGCAAGCTCTACATCTCCTTGATCATGATTGAACCTATTATTTTCGCAATGCACCCATATGGCCTGATCTAGTATCATGCATTGATTGTTATTTTACTGCTTGTATAGCTATGACCTACTTGTTTGCTTGCTGGTTAAGATGCCACTATATAGGCATTAACACCAGAATTCCTTGACTACCCTTGTTCACCCCTCTCCTTGATAACCCTAGGAAAGTCCCATCATTCCTATGATGGTATGAATACCTTGCTTATAGAAATGCTTAGGACCCCTCGCAATGTTTCGACATTGCCACACCTCTCACATAATTGTTTTACGAAATGTGTTAAATGAGTTTGGTGGTGTGAGTAAATATTTGGGATGGGAGTAGCTCAACTGTGTTAGGATGGAGCTGGTGATGGGATGGGCTGGACTGCGGGCAAGGCCACTGATTAGGTGAAGTGGATAGTGTGATAGCCCACCAGTGTGGGATTTGGTGCTTGCCCGGCCATATAAGGACCGGTTCTCTTACCCAAGGCCTAATGATTCAGTACAACCACGGAACCAGAATGCGGCTGGACTTATCCTCCCTTCTTGGTGTCCTCCACATAATCCATCAGGAGGAGTAGATAACGGGAGACCAGGAAATGGCTCGGCACAGGGGAGCGAGTTACCCGTTGTTATGCTCGGGGGAGTAAAGTAAACCGTAGCATACTCGGGGGAGCAGTTACCTGTCGTCTGGATGCCACTGGGCGCTTCCCGCGGTGGAAAGTGTGGGGATGCTTAGAAGATGGACTAAGCGTTATGTCACTCTCCGATCAAGAGTGCATAGCCCGTGGTGAAAGTGTACACCCTCTGCAGAGGTTAATAAATTCATCCGGATGGACGTTGCCACGGCATATGGCACATTATGGCTGCGCATAAGAGATGAGCCACCTCTTTCTATCCTTGGCGTGTAAGTGGGTTGTAGTCAACCCGTGTTTTGGAAATGTGGCATGGATGCCGGGTCAGTACGATCCTTGTGATCAGAAGGCCCAATTAAAATTTGGGAACTGGTGGGAAGGTATATACTCCCCCAGGGCCACCCAACTAAAATATTGACAATAAAATCTCCTGTTTTTATCTCTAAATCCTTGGCTGCTTTAGTAAACCCTGCATAAAAACGGATTTCTGCAAAGGAACCTTACAGCCCTCTCCTTGCTAAAGACCAATTATGCATCTATATTATACCCTTGTGTAGCGTAGGGCTTGCTGAGTACCTTGTGTACTCACTGGCTTGCATTTGTGGTTTTTAGTCAGAGGAGCCTTCGTAGGAAAACGACGACGGTTTGGTTTTCGTGCCTGCACCTCAAGTCTGCTTGTGGACTTGGGCCGAGTTTCCGCTGATTGTCTGCTTCACCATTAGCCGGACGGACGGACTTGGATAGCTCAATATCCTTGTCGAACCGCCACTAAAGGGGTTATCTCAGGTATTATATCTAATTACCTATACGAAGTATTCTTTTGATTACCCTATCTGTGTCCTTGTGCATATCAGCTACTGATCCAGGGACTGATACATGATGCACAACATGCTCCAGAAATTGGGGTATGACACATGTGCCTATCAGGTGCCCATGTAAAAGTAACTTGGGAACAAATGCCAGAGGATTATAATCCCTGTGCCATTGTTGAGCCAAAAAGGAACGGTTTCCAGAGAAGAAGATGAGGGGAATATATTGTTGTGACAGCTAGCTGGACTAGTGATTGGTTTTTTAGATAATGTAAAATTGGTTACATCCTTTTGCATCATGATATGGTACAACCCTTCTAACAATTATTACAGCATCATACGAACGATATATATATATTTTGGCCAGTGATAGCAATGAAGAGAATTACGTGGCAACTGTCCTACGACAAGAAATTAATGATTTAGTATACAAAATACGGTCGTCTAAATAGGTGGGTACCAATCAAATAGCACACAAGTGGAATCAAGCCAGTTTATGTTGGGAAAATGAAATTACCAACTTTAATAATACACGTACATCTCCCTATATGTACTCATAAAACAATTGATTGCCTGCTAGACATCAAATGAATATACCAGCTTACCCAAGATGACGTAGACACAGCCTGCGCCGGATTATACACCAGGTCTAGGTAAACATCTTTAATAGCCTCCTATAAAATTGGCCTCAAAAATTTATTTTTAGTAGCAACCAAAAATTACGAGGAGTAATTTTTCTCTCCTCCTCCAACAGTCCTCCCATAAAAGTGGATAAATCACTTTTGATTAGGCCACATCAGCATTTGGGACAAAAAAAATTAATTCTATTAGAAAAACAAGGAATGAGAGTCTCAATTCTTTCTCTGTTTGCAGCTACAAATGAGGGGTGTTTAGGGGTTATGAAAAAAGGGAAAATTGCAAAAATCCACCTACATGCCAGAGGGGTTTTCATATACCCACCTACAAAAAATTTTGTGTCAGTCTCCCCCTTGCAAATGTTCGTTTGTTTTCATAGTCCCTCTTGATAGCTTTGACCGGATGATATGGCTCTTTTGTAGCCTCTACAATTACTTCTAAGGCTTTACTATAGCTCCACTATAGCGTAGTTATCATCTAATCATATGTTACACAGTCAAAAATTATCATGCTATCATAAATGACGTTCAAACTTAGCCGTGACACTATGAACAAAATAGAGAAAATTAAACCTATAGGTTGCGATATCTATGCATTGGCACAACATCAAAGAGTATATAGGTATGATAGACCACCCGGAGCCGCATCGAAGAACATACCATAGCTAATTCGTCCGGTCAAAGCTACCGGGGGGGGGGGGGGGAATATGAAAACATATGGACACTTGCAGGTGGGAGACTGACACAAAAAAATTTGTAGGTGGGTATATGAAAACCCCCCTGACTTGCAAGTGGGTTTTTGCAATTTTCCCTATGAAAAAACTGGAAGTGGTTTTAGGGTCCTTTTTTTTATTGAATCCTAATATTTTGATTTAAGAGAGGTTTATGGTGGTCTCTTGGAGATGCTCTTATATCGTTGATAGAACACCAACATACCTTAAACTCCGGTGACTGGCCCTTTGTCATATGGTCCAACCAACCGGGAAACCATGCCATATCGTCATTCCAATATACCACTGTTCGCTTGGCCATTCTCCCGCTCTTCACCTGCGATGACTACTGTTAACTCGTTCGAAATTCAAAATCATCCATTTCTCTGCATCCTCCCTAGTGGGCATATCTACTAGAAGCAATATATTAAGATGAGAACATATTTACCATTGAACTCTCCGGACATATGGGAGGTAGTACTATACAATCTGTGCTAATAACTACAAATTATCCGTGGTCCGTGGGGCATTACAAATTGTCCACTTATTTATAGATCGAGACATCAGGCCCTCTGGTCTTGAGTGCTCTCGCTTCATCGCAAATGTCATGTGCCTATCAGGTGCCCACGTAAAAGTAACTTGGGAACAAATGCCAGAGGAATATAATCCTTGTGTCATTGTTGAGACAAAAAGATACGGTTTCCAGATATGAGGGGAATATATTGTCGTGAAACCTAGCTGGACTAGTGATTGGTTTTTTAGATAATGTAAAATTCGTTTAGATCATTTTGCATCCTGATATGGTACAACCATTCTAACAATTATTACAACATCATACTAACGATATATATTTTTTGGCCAGTGATAGCAACGAAGAGAATTACATGACAACTGTTCTACAACAAGAAATTAATGATTTAATATACAAAATATGGTCGTCTAAATAGGTGGGTGCCAATAAAAAAGCACACATGTGGAATCAAGCCTGTTTATGATGGGAAAACGAAATTGCCAACTTTAATAGTTACACATAAAGCTCCCTATATGTACCCATAAAAAAAAATTGATTGCCTGCTAGACATCAAATGAATATACCAGCTTACCTGATACTTCGTCACCAGGTCTTGGTAAGCATATACAAGAGCGTCCTGTAAAATTAGCCTCATAAATTTGTTGTTAGGAGCAACCAAAAAATTATGAGAAGTAATTGTTCTCTCCTCCTCCTCCAGTCCTCCAATAAAAGTGGATTAAAGCAATTTTGATTAGGTCACATCAGCATTTGGGACCAAAAAAATATTAATTATATTGAGAAAAAAAGGAATGAGAGTCTCAATTCTTCCCCACTTTGTAGCAACAAATGAGGGGAGATTAGGGGCTATGAAAAAATTGAGAGTGGTTTTGGGGTCCGGTTGGAGATGCTCTTTTTAATTGAACCCCAATATTTTCATTTAAGAGAGGTTTATGATGCTCTCTTCGAGATGCTCTTATATCACTGATTGAACACCTACTTACCTTACACTCCGGTCGCAGGTTCTTTGTCACACGGTCCAACCAATCTGAAAACCGCTTGGCCTTTATCCCGCTCTTCGCCTGCGATCACTACTGTTAACTCATTCGAATTTCAAAATCATCCATTTCTCTGCATCCTCCCTAGTGGGCATATATACAAGTAATACATTAAGATGAGAACATATTTACCATGGAACTCTCCGGACATATCGGAGGTAGTACTATACAATCTGTGCTAATAACTACAAATTGTCCGGGGTCCGTGGGGCATTACAAATTGTCCACCGATTTATAGATCGAGACATCAGGCCCTCTAGTCTTGAGTGCTCTCGCTTCATTGCAAATATCATGTGCCTCAGGTGCCCACGTAAAAGTAACATGGGAACAAATGCCAGAGGATTATAATCCTTGTGGCATTGTTGAGCCAAAAATATACGGTTTCTAGAGATGATGGGAATATATTGTGGTGACAGCTAGCTGAACTAGTGATTGATTTTTTAGATAATGTAAAATTCGTTCCATCCTTTTGCATCATTATATGGTACAACCCTTCTAACAATTATTACAACATCATACTAACGATATATATTTTTTGGCCAGTGATAGCAACGAAAAGAATTATGTGGCAACGGTTCTACAATAAGAAATTAATGATTTAATAAACAAAATACGGTCGTCTAAATAGGTGGTACCAATAAAACAGCACACATGTGGAATCAAGCCTGTTTATGATGGAAAAATGAAATTACGAACTTTAATAGTTACATATACATCTCCCTATATGTACTCATAAAAAAAATGATTGCCTGCTAGACATCAAATGAATATACCAGCTTACCTCATACCTCGTAAACTCATCCTCCCCCGCATTATGCACCTCGGATCGGTAAACCTCTGCAACAATCTCCTATAAAATTGGCCACATAAACTTATTTTTAGGAGCAACCAAAAAATTATGAGGAGTAATTTTTCTCTCCTCCTCATACAGTCCTCCCATAAAAGTAGATTAAAACACTTTTAATTAGGCCACATCAGCATTTGGGACCAAAAAACATTAATTCATTGGAAAAACAAGGAATGGAAGTCTCAATTCTTTCCCTGTTTGTAGCTACAAATGAGGGGAGTTTATGGGCTATGAAAAAACTTAGAGTGGTATTGGGGTTCGGTTGGAGATGTGTTTTTTTCATTGAATCCCAATATTTTGATTTAAAAGAGGTTTATGATCCTTTCTTGGAGATGCTCTTATATCGTTGATTGAACACCAACGTACCTTAATATTCGGTGACTGGCCCTTTGTCACATGGTCAAACCAATATGGAAACAATGCCATATTGCCATTCCAATATTCCACTCTTTGCTTGGCCATTGTCCCGCTCTTCGCCTGCCATGACTACTGTGAACTCATTCGAATTTCAAAATCCTCCATTTCTCTGCATCCTCCCTTGTGGGCATATATACTAGAAGCAATACATTAAGATGAGAACATATTTACCATTGAACTCTCTCGACAAATGGGAGGTAGTACTATACAATTTGTGCTAATAACTACAAATTGTCCGGGATCCGTGGGGCATTACAAATTGTCCACCTATTTATAGATCGAGACATCAGGCCCTCTGGTCTTGAGTGCTCTGGCTTCATCGCAAATATCATGTGCCTATCAGGTGCCCATGTAAAAGTAACTTGGGAACAAATGCCAGAGGAATATAATCCTTGTGGCATTGTTGAGCCAAAAGATACGGTTTCCAGAGATGAGGGGAATATATTGTCGTGACAGCTAGCTGGACTAGTGATTGGTTTTTTAAATAATGTAAAATTCGTTCCATCCTTTTGCATCATGATATGGTACAACCCTTCTAACAATTATTACAACATCATACTAGCGATATATATTTTTTTGGCCAGTGATAGCAACGAACAGAATTACGTGGCAACTGTTCTACAACAAGAAATTAATGATTTAATATACAAAATACAGTTGCCTCAATAGGTGGGTAACAATAAAATAGCACACATGTGGAATCAAGCATGTTTATGATGGGAAAATCAAATTACCAACTTAAATAGATACACATACATCTCCCGATATGTACTCATAAGAAAAAAATTGATTGCCTGCTAGACATCAAATGAATATCCCTGCTAGACACTATTTTATGAAACCTTGCATTGAGACTGGTCAATCTCACAATCCCCAATAATGCCATTGTTTTTTCAAAAGCAATCTTCACTAAGATTCATCACTAAAGATTGTTCCAACTATGAGAGGCATGAGCACGACCAAACAGGCGAGCATTGCACTTAATACACATGATGGCAAGTGTGAGCATCACTAAAGCGTCAAAAGATATCTTGGCATGACTTGCGCCACACATAATCACTCCACTTATTGTTGGAACCACCTTTTGCGACTAATAATTTCGTCCTAACTGATGCTTTACGCTGAAATCAGTTATTCTGGAACCATCTTTTGTAAGGATACAGATAGCAGGAGTGATGTTCACGCTTGCAAACAAGTGCATCAATTCGATCAGAGTCGTTGTTGCTTATCCCATCTTTCTTTTCTTTTCTCTTCTTACAAAGGAAAAATTTATCATATTAAACTTTCAGTTTCTCCCGTCAACTCATTGTTCACTATTTACTGTTTCACTGTCATTCGTCCCTAGCTAGCTCCATCGTGGCCGTCAGTTTGCAGTCGCGTGGAGCCATAGCAGCCATCCGCGCAACGCTTTATATCCATCGTCTCGCCGTCCTTCTCCCCACAGCTAGCCTCCTCGCACAGCCGCGCCGTCGCATGCGCTGCACTGCTTGCGTGCACCGCCAGCCTCTGGATCGGATCGATCTGATGCTCCCTCTTCTTGGTTCCTCTTCATCGTGGCTCCTCGAACTCTCGCATCTCCCTGTGCCGCACCCACCCATCGCATGTTGGAGCCCAGCGACCCTCGCAGCCTCACCCTCCACTATGTAAGAAAGGCAAAAACAAGACACTGCAACTTGGAGACACGGATTTAAAACGCGTCTCCAAAGCTAGTTTGGCGACGCGTTTATACTAGACACGTCTTCAATGTGTACTTCTTCACTTTAGACACGTAAACTAGCAGACGCGTTTTGTCTGGGCCGCGTCTGCGAATAAGAGTCCGTGTGGCAGGAGACTCGGGTTTACAACCCGCGTCGCCAAACCAAAATCCCGGACCCGAATTTTTTATTGACTTCAGTTTTTATTCAGCCTCGCGTCGGCAGGCTCCGTGCCCCCACCCCACCCCTATCCGCACAGCCGCCCCCCACTAGCGCCGCTCGCGTGCTGCCCCCCACCGCTCCCCACAGCCTCCCAAACCCTAGCCGCCCTCCGCCATGGGCGACGACCAAAGAGCACACCGTGCCGTCGCAGCCGTCCCTGAGCCACGCGCCCTGGCCGTGGGTCGTCGCGGTCGCCGTCCCCGGCTGCCCCGTTCCCTTGCTGTTGCCCTCGCCAGATCCCTCCTCGCTGCCGCTCCGACCACCCAGGCAACGATGACGAGGTCGGCGGCGAGCAGGCGGTTGTGGTAGGGCTCCTAGACGGCGGTTCAGGTTCGGCCTCGGGTGGATCCAGCGGCCGCGCCCCTGAAACAGAGTTGAAGGAGCAGAGCCGCCGCGCAGATCTAGCAGCAGCTGGAACCGGATCCATGGTGGGGGTAGTGGACGAATCTGGAGGAGGACCTGGCGTCCCGGCCGCCCGGCGGCGACGGCGAGGACCCATTCCAGGAGGAGGAGAGCAGCTATTCATGGAGTCCATGCCCGCCGCCGAGATTCCAATCTGCGCTGCGACTCCTCCATCCCCGCCGCGGATCGGCTACATCTTCCTCCACTCCGGCAGTTGCGTGTCCAGGTCGTCCCCATCCAAGTAAGGTGAGGACGCCATCCACTCCCTGCTGTGTAGGATTAGATATGTTATTCCGCCCTCTACTTGTTCGACCAAATGCCACAACATGTGTTACTCTTCTCTTGTGCTTTGGTTGTTGGTCTGCTTGATTGAACAACTCGTAACTACAAAACTTGAATTTGCCACAATTTTGGTATGACCTGTAACTATCTTTTCATTATCACAGAATTTGGTATGAACTGTGAAGCAAGAGTTATTGATGTTCTAGAAGCAATGAACTGAACATGGGTGGTAAGCTTAGATATTAGTACTATCAGTAGGTGGTTTATCTTTCCTGAGAATCAGTAGAACTGAGTATTATCCTGATGCAAAGCGTATGTAATAACTGCCGGTGCCTCTCCTCTTTCTTTTTCGTTTGCATGCTTCCTATTTTTGTCCTAGGAAAATTTGTATTAAGGCTTCAGAATTGATTTGGATATGTATATGTAAACAAGTTAGTGTGAGCATGTTATAGTTCATTTGACACGAAATATGTGTATTTGTGATGTATGTAATGGGTGCAGCCTTACTGTACATAAATAATGGATTTTTTTTTTGTTTTATCATTGGAGACGCGTCATAGCAAAACGCGTCTGCAAAGACATATTATAGCAGACGTGTTTTGTCAAAACGCGTCTGCAAAGACCTATCATAGCAGACGTGTTTTGTCAAAATACGTCTCCAAAGAGAGGCAATTTGGAAACGCGTTTCAGCAAGACGCGTCTGCTATTTGAGGATCTTTGCAGACGCGCATTTCCGCGTCTGCGATTAGCCCTCTTCGCAGACGCAAATTTGGAGACGAAAAAAAATTTCGTCTGCGATTAGAGTTAAGAAGCGTCTCTAAATAGCTTTTCTTACATAGTGCTCTCTCTGTCTCGCGACATGACCGTTAGGTAGAAGAGAGAAAGTAGGCAGAGAACGCAGATAATTCTGGTGGTCAACGCCCCGGCGACAAATCGCCTGTATGTTGGCTATCTTATTCTCTGGACTCAAGATTGCATCGGATGTACATCCCAACTTATAGGCCCGGTGTACTAGAGCTTTCCTCCTGTGCATGGCAGCCCTACTACTTGCAAACCACACCACCGAAACCCCGCCATTCATCGGGCTCACCTACGCGAGGCGAAGCCGCCGCTCGTGCACCCTCCTGGACGCTCGTGGGATGGGAAGAGACGCCTCCCGCTCACCGTGTCGTGCGTTTCTGGACTGCTGGCACGCCGCGTCAATTCCTCCTGTGGGCCCACAGTTCCTTCAGACTCATGCACGACGCGGAGTTTACTAGGAGAGGTGACTCAAATGATGTACTGCTGACTCAGTTCCTGTTTGTTTCGTTCTATATATCTTCTCCCTCTTTTTTTTCTTTTTTCTTCTATTACAATTTATTGTTCTAGCTTTGTAACGAATTGTTCCGTGTGTAAAAACTTATCTATTATGGCTTTGTAACGAATTGTTTCACGTGTACAACTTATATTCCGACTATGTAGCGAACTGTTTTAGGTGCACAATTTATTTGTTCTGGCTCTATAATAAGTTGTTCCTTGGAGTGTGAAGCTAGGTTCCACATATTTTCTAGAGTGAGATAATTATTTTGTAACTAAAATAATTTGTTTCATATCATTGTTGATCATGTTCCAAAGAGTGTGAAGCTATGTTTCATACTACTTCTACAGTGGGATGTATTTTGTAACAAATTTGTTCCCCCGCTACTTTCCCAATATTCATATCGATATATTCCATGTAGTTAAATCCATGTGTTCCACATGAGAAAACTATTTGTTCCAGTAGGCATATGGATTTGTTCCACCAAGTTAGTATATATGTTCGACGTGAGAACTATTTGTTCCATTATTCATATCGATTTGTTTCACGTAGTTAATCCTCGTATTCCACATGAGAAAATTATTTGTTCTAGTAGGCATATGGATTTGTTACATCTAGTTAGTCCATGCGTTCCACATGAGAAGTATTTGTTCCATTATTCATATCAATTTGTTCCACGTAGTTAAGTCCTGTGTTCCACATTAGAAAATTATTTGTTCCAGTAGGCATATAATTTTTTTGTTGAGGTTTGCTAGTTCTTGGGTGATTGAAATTTTGTAGATCTTTTAGGCGTATTTCGGAACAAACAAAATATGCCGGTGAAACATTTCTTTGTGAAGCTGGATCAATTTTTAATTGAAGCTGGAACATTCTGTCCTTCATTGACTAAGACCATGCATTGTCTTGATAATTTACTGTGGAACAAATTAAATTCATGTATGGAACATTACTATTTTGAATGTGGAACAGTTTTCTATTGAGGCCCGAACATTCCAAGAATTCATGTTATTTCTTTGAAAATGATAAGGTTAAAAGATCACAATAGTATTTAGATGGTTGGATCTACATCTAATTATTGAAATCCTAGTCACGTGAATATGAAACAACCTCTTATATTTGTTTAGTTTTATTTTTTCAATCAAACTCTGTTTACTTTTCATGATACCGATTGATTTTGTAACTTTTCTTGTTTAAAACAAAGGCATATATGTATTGCTCTCGTTTCCGCATTCCACGCATTAAAAGGCCCGTCAAAATCTCGTTTTTTGCTGTTTTTCCCCGTTTATGACGTGTCAGCTTTAGAAAACCAATCAAAACAAAACTTTTTGCACCGTCCGAACATCTCTCGCGCACGCAACGGGCTTCCCGGCGTGGGCCCCTACGTCCAGCACGCCCGGCCAGGGCTGCGTGAGGACCGTCCCTCCCCTCGCGCACGCGAGCCTGATGCGCTCCCCGAAACCCAACCTGACGCATCCGCCGCAGCAGTCCTGCAGGAAACGGACTCAATCCTGAACGCGACGCAACGCATTCGACTCTACCTCATCCCGCAGCTGTCCTGCACACACACGAGGACACATGCCTCGACAACGGATGCAACTTACCCTAACATGAACACACGCATGCCTACAGGCTACGGTCATGTCAAAGTTACAGATAACATTCACCTCCCTAAACTTGACATGGCACATACTCTAACTCACAGCAACACCGGCTCGTCATCGGCGCTCGCCAGCAGCGTCTTCCCGTTCCACGCCCCGGAGCAAAACTTGGCGATGTGCCCACGCTCACCGCAGGTGTAGCATCGCCCGCGATGGTGCCCGCCGGAACGTGATTTGCCCGAACATGTGCTGCTTGCGTCTTCATCCTCGTCGTCATGGCCACTGCTGCGGCCACCTCCCTTCTTGCCCTCGCGCCACGTATCGCCGCAACGAGCACATTCCTTGCAGCGTTACACCAACGCGCTTTCCACTGCTCCTCCGTGAGCAGCAACAAGCACTTCATGCAGCGCCCTCAGCCTGGTGTGCGCAGGCCAAATTCCTGCTGGGCACTCCAACTGTTGGTCACTCGTCGCTGCTAGTGGGCGGACAGAACTAGCACACCGCCACAGCGTGGAACGGGGCAGGGTCGCGCTGCGCATCAACATGTTTGTCTTTGTAAATTCCGAGCGGCCCATTGTGTGCTCATCAACAGCAGCAAAGCCACAAGTCCTGGGAAGCTCAGCAAAGACCAGTTCCGTCACAAATATAAATGCGACAGATACCCCTG
Source organism: Eragrostis curvula (assembly GCA_007726485.1). Taxonomy (NCBI): domain Eukaryota; kingdom Viridiplantae; phylum Streptophyta; class Magnoliopsida; order Poales; family Poaceae; genus Eragrostis; species Eragrostis curvula. Next base: position 19,032,408 of record RWGY01000051.1, on the reverse strand, counting down.
AAGTTGCGATACAAGCTGCGCCGGCGGTAGCCCCTCAGGTGGATGCGCCGGCCAAGAGTCGTCTTCCCTCGGCGGTATTCTTGATACCTTGCTTGGCTCAGGGGTGACTTGTTTGAATTAATTCATTCGCGAGAGATGAGAAATTGCCTTGCACTACCAACATGGGGGACTCTACACCCACGCTGCGCCCGTCTGGCGATAGAAGGCACACAAGGGGAATATTGAAGTTGAACCCAGGGGGACTCTACCGAAGCTCCAGTGAGGGACGGCAAGAGGGGTTCGTCTACGGTGGATACGGACAACACGCTAAGGGCAGCTCTAAGGAACAACAACCAACCCCCCCCCCCCCCCCCCCCCCCCCCCGACACTGCCGAAGGAGGAGGAACGCCTGATGGTGAAGAGGGCGTGCACTTTGACTGAAATCCCATGGATGGAAGTCTTCGTGAATAACGGATGGTTCATCAACAGAAATCACATGTAATTAGTTCTTTTGTTGAGTCTGAGATCAATCCACCGAACATTTGTCTTTTTAATACCATGGTTTGTGGAATATTCTCTTTGTTTGTAATAATGAGAAGCTATATATATTGGTCGATACAGAGTCTGAAATATAATTAATGTATCTCCTATTCTATAGAAAAATCATATTTCTAAAACCAAAATCAAAGTAGCGGAATAATCAGCTACTCTGTTTTAGGAAACAGAGTAGCTGATTTTAGGGGGTCACATCAAAGAGAATCTTGTTATTTAGAAGTATTAAAAAAATTAATTACAAAGCTAACTGCAGAACCTCTGTCTTAATCGTAAGACGAACTAATGAGGGTAATTAAGCCGTGATTAGAAGATGGTTACTGTAGCAGTAATGTAGCAAAACATAGATTAATTATGTTCATTAGATTTGTCTCAAAATGAGCATTCATCTATCAAAAAGGTTTTGTCATTAAATTTTATTTAATGCTCCTAAATGACAAGATTCGTTTTGATGTGACAGGTCTAAATTTTAGAGGGGAGGAAACGAACGCGGACCGTATGGACATTAAAGAAGGATGAGATATGTATGGCACAGCTGCATTGTGAAGATCACATTGAAGTTCCAGGTCTTTAACATCAGCATAGACAGCCTCTGACTCTGTACTACTCCCTCCGTTTTTATTTATACTAGGTGGGTAAGGACCCTCCGCTGCGCCTATTTGGTGGATTTAGCGTTACAATAATGTTGAAAACAACTTCAAATACCAAATTAACAAATGTTTTGTTGTAAACTTGTGAAAGCTTCATATAATTTGTGTAAACTAAAGGGCATCCCTACAAATTTGGAAACAATGTGGTCCCACAGCCAAAAAAAAGAACGATGGAAAAGGTAGTATTGTCCTACCCACTCCTCTTCTCTTATTTTTCTCAGCATGTGCAGTCCTGATGAAAACTGCGCAATGAAATTGGACTCGCCCAGATCAAGCGTGCCCCCAAATCTAGGTAAGAAACTAGACTGCACATGCTTGCTCTATTTTTTTCATTAATCGATCCAATTTGCATCTGCGATTGATGTCCATCCATCTTCTTCCCTTTTTTCCATCTAGTTGTGGGTTGATTGTGGCTGTACGATGAATGTTAGGAATTGAAAGCGAGGCCCAGTTCCCGGCGGACCACAATGGCCATCTGGTGGACGTCTACATGCCACTAGCGAGAGGGGAGTCAAGATGGCCCATGGCCCAACCTGGGAAACGACGTGCGACGTGTCGAGGGTGGAAGATGGCGACGTCGGTCAAATTGCTGTGAAGGGGGGACGTCCTTGTGCTTTCAAAGTATAGTATGATGCAGTTGACTTTTTCATTAAGCTTTGACCAATAATATATAATTATATAATTAGTTACTTAATGTAAAATTGATATCATTAGATCTATCATCAAGAGTACTTTAAGGTTAACCTATATATTTAGTTGTTTGTACAAATATTTATAGATAAGACGAATAGTTAAAGTACCAAAAAAGTCAAATGAGTCATATAAATAAAAACGGAGGGAGCACATTTTTTGATTTCACTTTGGGATGCAGGTATCACATAGACTGGCGTCAAAATTTTAATCAACACCACAGTATGGTTTATTGACATTGAAATTCAGAACAGGTAGTTTTCTTAAAGATATTTGCTGCTCCCACAGTGGCCCTTACGTGGAGAGTGCATAGCAACTTCCCCAAGGAACAAGTTGAATTCATAGAGATACTCCAAATTTACCTATCGCGACCAGATTTCATCCTAGGGATACGAACATTCCTTACACTAGTTCAAATTCAGATCTCATCCTAGGCAAAATATCCTGCTTCCTTGATCGGTTCCAGATGGCCTTTATTGTTTAATGCATATAGATGAACCGCCTAGATAGACCCCTCATCCTAGGTGCTCCACCAAAAATCCACTCGAATCGGTTCCAGATGGCCTTTATTGTTTGGTTGTTTGTACGAGTTCCATCCTGTATAGGATGGTTCAATGTATGGGATGATCCTGTATAGGATGGTTCAAATAAGATGTTTGGTTGTCTGAACGAGATGGTTCATGTTTTTGTTTGGTTGACTGTATGGAATGGTTCAGGATGGTACAAGTTTATGTTTGATTGATTGAATGGTTCAAGTATGGTAATCTTCCACTCATCAATGGTAGCTTTACCCCCATATGTATAACGTCCTCAATTTATTTCTAAATCTTAATTTGGATTAATACTATTTTATATTTATAAAAAAGAGAAAAATGTGCATTACCATGGAATACAAATAATGAAAATAACTAAATGCTCAGGTACACGTGATAAGCACTTTTACATTCACCAAGCAAAAGAACCTCTTACAATTAGGCATACAAGTGATACTTGACATAAATCTCTCACTAACGAACAAAGCAAGCCATTTCGACTTGCACTAGATGGCAGCGAGTGTGTCTCGTTAAAATCCGGAAGGCTAATGATGTTCTCAAACAAATCATGCGGCACATCCTTGTCTCTGCCAGCAGCTTTGTCAATAGCTATTGCCATCTACAGCTGAGAAATAGAATCATTCAATAAATATTGCCAGCAAAAGGGAAAAAAATAAAAAATGAAAGGAAGGGGCGGATGAAGATAGAATCATTCCATAGCTGAGAAAAATAGAACCAATCTACGATAGAGCAAGATGGAAAGAATTGAAGGGGAAGAGAGAGGGAGGGGCGGGTTTACCTCTGCTCAACAAGGACGGAGCTTGATGTCGTGGCCAGGGACAACCACTCGTCATCTGTCGTTCGTTCAATCTGTAGGCCAATCCAAATCTGCTCGTTAGGAAGGGGAAGGGGAAGGAAGGGAAGGGGCAGAGGAAGCAAGGACGCACCTGATTTGCTTGTCTTCGGCGGCGCACGACGGAGATTCGGCAAGGAAGCGGCGCTGCATGAGAGAACGGGAGAGCAGCTTCGGTGGAAGAGGTGAGCGAGAGAGAGCGGTGAAGGATGTTAAGAATACTAAAAGTTAAGTGGGCTTTACACCTTCACCTCCCAACCCTTGAAGGGTCATCTCTTTAGCTATATATATTCCTTGTATTTCTATTGGATGGACTAATGAGAAAGAGACTGGAAGATCCACCTATACACCGTGTTGATATGTCTCTCTTTGGTAATTAGGAAGGGAACAATCTACTACATACTCTCTACGCCTCTCTATCTTGGTTTGGGATTAAGGAAACGGATCCGGTGATCCGTGATGAAGATTATTTCTAACACGTTATCAGCACTTTCGCTCTCCAATCGGGTATGTCATTCTTGTTTTCTTGTAGTAGATCAATTCTTGTTTATAATGATGCTAATCACAAGATTGATCCAATACTTGCGAGGTATAATTGGTAATCATGGCCGGAACGGTCGATCCGGTTACTCTATGCCGTGGCTCATCCTGATCATGCGCCGTCCACCTCGTCGATCTCGGCAACCTCTCGGACGCACGTGACGCAGTCACCGCAAAATCACATGCATGGGCATCACGCCTTCATGCATCCGTGTACATGGACGAGATTTGCACCGGATGGATCGTGTCGAGGACGATTCGGAAGCCTGGTCATCTCTTCTCGGTGATCTCGTCTTCCTCGACTCATCATCAAGCCGGCAGGTCTTACGGCTTTGCCGAACTGCCCTACTCGGCAGCTTCCCTTACATGCACGACGCAAAAATCACCACGGTTAGTCACCCGGTATTTTTGCTTCTCTAAACTGGCATCTATTAGTGCTACCTTGCTTTGATCCTGTAGGTCATCCTTGCTGAGTAGTAGTGCTAGAACATCATACATGCGCATGCTGTGCCTGCGCATGTCGCAACACATAATGCTTCTTTAATGCGATAGATGTGCTGTTACTTGCATGATGTTGGCGTTACTTCATACTTGCATGGTGTTGCATTAGAAACCTGCAGTTTTTCTTTTAGGCAACTACCTTTTGTTATTCCACCAGATATGAATGCTAGATGCGTTTTTTTTTCTTCCCTCTTGCCTGTATGCACGCAAGCCAGCTTTTTGTTTTCCTCTTGCATGTACGCACGGTTGCCGCCGGCGAGCGACTCTCCATCGTATGCATGCTCTACTGCTCTTGCGTTTCAACGCCATCGCCCGAAGCCGGTAGCGCTGTGTACCATACTGCCACCGTCAAGCGGCTTTGAAACGCACATGCACCTAAGCATTACCGTTCGAAAACAGCAAGGTCAGCACATCCGGTCAGAGCAGAACTACTGACTTCGGGCTGCAACGCGGCACCGCCGACCCTGGGCAGGTTGTAATCCCGGCCGTAATAGCGTCATGGAATGCATCTCCTTATCCGCATGCCAGAATGTGCGTTGGCCACCATCCTCACGGGTTCATCGGTCACACCGTCTCGCAACTCGAGAGGCCATAATTACACCAGCCGTGCGAGCACTCGTGCAGCTCACGACGATGACATCGTCCAGAAGACAAGAAGCTCGCCACAACTGATCTTGGCGGCTTTGCCACAAGTGGTCGTGTGTAATCCTCTGTGCTCTCCCGCGCTATGGACCATAAGTGCAGCGCAGCTACTGAAAATCAGGTTGCCCTTTGTGGCCCTGGTACCCTTCACAGGTAGAATCGGTCTAGGCACCGCGACCCGCCCGAAGCCGTGTCGACCCGCGTTCTCACCGTCACCATAGCTCTATGCGCACCTGCAGTTTTGTTAACCCTGAAGAATAATGCTTCAGAAATTATTACCCCTGCAGTTTTGGTACATTGTGCTATATATTTTCATGCATGCGCATTCAGAAATTATTGCACCTGTGAGTGTATTTTTTTTTACCCTCGGTCCTGCAGCACCTTACAGCACATCCTTTTATGGATGAATATGCGCGGCTATTTAAATTGTATACATCATGTGTTTTATTTGTGTGAAGTTTTCACATAGGCCCCGAAGCACCTCATGGTTATTAATGTGCTTTATTTATTTATGTTAGCATATTTAATTTGCTTAAAAAGCGATAACTTCCACATTATGATCTAGGAACTGAATTCCTAGTTTATATATGCTTTTGCACCCCTTGGAAGCCATCCATTACTGGTTTATTTTTCCTTGGCATTTCTGGTGTGATTATGTATTTATAAGTTATATAATCCCGAAGTATTACCTGAAGACCATTAGAAAGAAATCACAAAAATGCTCAAAAAACTCTGACAAATTAGTGAAAAATCTATGAATATAGATAAGACTAGTCTCCACTCCTTGCTCTCCTTCTTGCATTTTGTCTTCTTTTCCTGAAGAAAATGACTGCGGGGAACTAGATGGCCCGTTATCACATCAGGATTCAGGGATCCTATCTTAAATGGCATTAACATGCAGTCCTATGTCTTACACACCCTTAAATGCCTACTAATAAATATATCTGCAAGATTCCCTAAGAAGGAATGAAAAACGTATATGAACCCTGCATCACTACAAAGCTGGAAGCTAAATTGAATCTGCACTCACTTATTGATCCAGACTCTGAAATGGCACTTACAGATCATGCAAATAACATAGTGATGTCTCTCCGGTGTTGATTGGGTAATGGATCTTGAAAATATTTCAGGTGCATATACCAATTTCATTGATTTTCCTAATATAAGATTCATTTACGTATGAGAGCCGCATTAAGAGTTTTAGAGCTTGTCCCTGAAGGATTAATATCCCTGAAGGAAATTTCCCAGATAATCAGTAATTTTTATCTTTCCTGTTCTACCTAAAGCTTCTCTTCATGCAATATGAACCTTTTAATCTAAAGCTTTAAAAATGAACAAATTTAATGTATGATCCGAGGAGAATACCGGCCTTGAAGGCGGTTGTACCACTGTTATTCTTTGAAAACTTGTAAACAAGTATGTGTTGACATAACGCATATTGTGTATCGTGCTCATAGAAGGTGACTATCCTCTTGCTATATATTACTCGTTGCCTGAAGTCACGACTGCACCTTGCTTATGTGCATAGTACATGTCAACCTGATGGAAGTTAGCTAATGTGGTTTATTCTCACTCCCCATTAGGATTATACCCAATTACATGTTGCAGGAAATATAATGTTTAATGACCCATATTTCAAGATGGTATGAGTAACAGGGTCAACATTATTGGGCAACAATAAAATGAGCTGGACTATGAAACAAATCTGCATAAGGAAATATCTACTTAGTAAAGACGGCCAGAAGCCGTATATCCTGCTACCATATTTTCTCACCTTTCTTAATGCGTCTGAAAGCGCAATGCCACCACAGTTTGCCTCCTATTTAGTGTGCCTAGAAGTGCCATTATCTATTTGCATGTCGATAGAAGGTCGACTTCTATATTAAAGGGCATATGTGAGCAGCATTCCCGAAGAAACTATCCTGGCTAATATTTGTTACAACATTGTTTGCATAAAGTTGTTGAGTCTAGAAGACTATAAATTGTAGCACATAACAATGCAGACTTGCAGTTGTTGGTTCTAACTAGAAGTTGAGGCCAAACCTCCAGTAGGAGGAAACATGCAGGTTTTCATGCCACTGCACTGATGGAAGTCTAAGCTCACTGCATATGAATCAAATCCCTCTCCTATTCAAGTGCGTAAAATTTCCCAATATATCACAACCATAGCATACACCTGTGGGCCACCACCTGTTGTTGGGGATATATGTTGGATTTGATGTTCCATCAATCTTGAGCCCGTGGTGGGGATGTAAAGTATGCTATAAATAATATCTCAGCATTAGGGGAGAGAAAATGCCCATTATTAGGAATGCCTTGATATTTTTTATCGAACTAAAATGCACAAGCCAAGTTGAACTTGTAGTTAGCTTTTACTCCTGTATGCTCTAGGCATGGAGTGTGCTAGAAAATATTTGATGTAATGAGGAGTAATGTGATATGACTTCATCAAAAGTAAATGCTTCTACCTGAAGTAGATGTGGATACACCCGGGATGAAAAATCGTATCCACATTTGACTTATTGGCAATTGATCTAATTCTGCGGGGATGCCTGCCAATAGAAGATCCACCAGCCTTGGTCAAAGCATATTGTCATGAAGAAAATTCACCATGTGTGTGATAATATACTCATCTGATACTCCTGAAGAGAATTCACCCTGACGGTACCTATTGGGACGGTAACCCAGTGACTACTGCATGCATATTAAATCGCTGGGAGCGCAGAACAACTAATCTATCGTTTTTCGGAAATTACGAAGATCTACTAAAATTAATATTTTAAAGTGGAAATTAATACGTTGACACATGTTTGCCTCTATAATTGCTAATGGTTCTCCTAGGGAGAACCCGGATCCGGAATAAAGTCCATGGCACGAGTGCTTGAAGCACTTAAATCGGGTCAACTGAAATATGCAACTGAGGCTGAACCAAGATCGCAAGAGAAAGCCGCAAACCTGAAGTTTGAACATTTGGGTCATTGGAATACTAAGGTGGTGAAAGCGATGGTTCAAAAAGGTCATGATAATGACCAATCCCCACAAAATTTAATTAAATAATGTTCTGCTATATATGGTATCTGGCAATTGGCATGAAATAAATTATGCAGTTAATGGATTCTCAAAATCCATAGTGAGATCCCTGAAGGAAATTCTAAATAATTCAAGAAGAAATTGCAACATGCAAAACTCATACCAATATTAATTATCTCCTAGAAGGAAGACTATCTCTTATGGAGATAATACCTCCCCGAAGGAATTTTCCAGAATGAATAATGTTCTTAATAAAGTATGAATACACCATTATTGTTATTTTCCCTAGAAGTGGATGTAGACCCATTTACGACCCGATAAATAATGAATGAGGTATCAAAAGCCTAGACGTGCATCATATGAGCACATATGCATTTCACGAATGCTACCTGAAGTGTTTTATTGACTCATGTTTTACTTGCAATAATGCACCTTCAACCTAAAGGTTTGAATTGACGATACCCTAGAACACCCAGAAGGTATATTTTGGTGTTACTAGCAATTTATCCCCAGTGCTAGATTGACAGACTTATTATTTTTCACTCGATAGTGACGTTGCCAATAACTCAAAATCCTTGAAGGATTATGGTATATTTCTTGAGTGGCAATCAATTAAAGACATTTGTAGTCATAAAAAGCTTTTTGCTTGATACATAACACCAGAAGATGTGTACCACTGCAAATGTATTACCCCATGGTCCTTTGAAAGGACAATTAAAATGCATTGCATAATTACTTAATTAAATTTGTGGTGTATGATAGGCAAGACAAATTACTCCTAACGCTCATGATTCTCATCATTCCGGAAGAAAAATAAGATGAATGTCCCGAAGACAAATTGTTGTGAGTATTTAGTACCCTCACTACTATTATTCATGTCTCTATATGTTTAAATGGCACGAGAAGGAAAGATTAACTATTGTTGTCATGAAGGGGAGTTTATGTTGAAATTTGATACACGTTGTTCACTTGATGATTATTATATGTATAATGTCTTAAATGCTCTATCGTGAGTTATTCGGATCAAGAAGATCAAAACCACTAACACAAGTGGGCCTTCATGGTTGCTCATATGTTGTGACCCTGACAATAGTCTTTGTGTTATATATGATTCTTTCATTAAGTCTCTTTATATGCTTGTGCTTCTAGGGGAAAGTGTGATAGCTATATTGAGACAAAGATAAAAGTTTCAGGGGGAGCAGACTCATGAAAGTTTGCCCTTGTTCTGGATCCTAGTGGTTCCGAAGATTATAATTTGTCCTGAAGACATATGTTGTACTCTTTTTCCTTAGTTGAGTTTTCCCGAAGTTTCTCACAAAAGGTTTTTGACGAGGCAACAAGTGCAATGCATCTTGCGACAACTATGTACTCTTTCTCCGTATTTTTCCCACTGGGTTTTTTTTGGAGTTCTAATGAGGCATGAGTTAGTCGCGGTGTACGCCCAAGGGGGAGTGTTAAGAATACTAAAAGTGGGCTTTACACCTTCACCTCCCAACCCTTGAAGGGTCATCTCTTTAGCTATATATATTCCTTGTATTTCTATTGGATGGACTAATGAGAAAGAGACGGGAAGATCCACCTATACACCGTGTTCATATGTCTCTCTTTGGTAATTGGGAAGGGAACGATCTACTACATACTCTCTACGCCTCTCTATCTTGGTTTGGGATTAAGGAAACGGATCCGGTGATCCGTGATGAAGATTATTTCTAACAAAGGAGACGCTATCCGTTCGTCCTGCACGGCGTTGTTCGGCGTTTTTTTGCGCATGGGACGGTTCAGCATATTTATGGAATATTCCTAGAATGTGAACGGGTCTGTCCTGCACGACCTGGTTCCATACAAGGAAGCAAACACGGGATCGTTGTCAGATTCAGTATCATCTGGTACAGAACCAAGCCATACACTGAACCAAACACTTTACTGCATGAATTTCACTCTAAAACCAAACGTGTATATTGGAAGTTTGCCAGCCATGTACAATCTATGCAGTTTAGTTCTATGTATGCAATTACACTACTTATAGTTTGAGCACAAGAATCGTGAATACGGAGCTATGAGAAAAAACATTATTAGGGTTTCAAGGTCTAGGAGTTTTTTTGCAAAATACACTTAAAATAAAAAATTACTAAAATATCTATTATTTACTCTCTCTCTCTCTCTCTCTCTCACACACACACACACACACACACACACACACACACACACACATATATATATATATATTGACGTCGAAAAGAAGCCACCACGTTCATTCTAAAATGCTAGAAATTCTCACGTTATTCCGAGAAAATAATAAGAGAAAATTACCCACCACTGGCATTATGAAACAATTAGTCAGAAAACCTCCTAAAAATATTTATAAAATAGCTAAATTCAGAATAATAAAAAATAGCCACAAATACCCCTCGCACCTACTAAATTACCCACCATACCATTATGAGTAAAAAATAGCTAAATTCAGAATAATAAAAATAGCCAAAAATACCCCTCCCACCTATTGTTAAATTACCCACCATGCCATTATGAGTCAAAAATAGCTAAATTCAAAATAATGAAAAAAATACCCTTCGTGCCTATTTCTAAACTACCCTCCATGACATTACAATTAAAAAATAAAACCAAATTCAAATTCCCATTATAAAAATAGCTAATGTTTAGTTTACCAACCATACCATTATGAGGCTAAAATAACTAAATTTTGAAATAATAAAAATATCCAATAAACACTAAATCCTGATATCTAAATACACCATTATAAAAATACATTGTGATATGTTTAGCTAGCATGGTACTTATATTATTTTTAGCATGACACATTTCCTTCGAAAGATTTATTTGTAGCATGCCACATTCTTTTTTCCTACCATGACATAAGTTAGCATACCTCACTTCTAAAATAAAATCAAATACATTGTTTAATAAGACACAATTCAAGATAAATAATGACTCATCTCACACTCAAATTGATTTTATCAAATCTATTTTCTACTATTTTATAAACTTGTACAATAATATATATATATATATATATATATATATATATATATATATATATATATATCTAAATATTTTAAATAGTGTAGATGCGCGGGTAGGCATGCTAGAAATTCCCACATTAATCCAAAAAAATAAGAAGAGAAAATTACCCACCACTGTCATTATGAAACAATTAGTCAGAAAACCCCCTAAAAATATTTATAAAATATCTATATTCGGAATAATAAAAATTAGAAAAAATACCCCTCGCACCTACTAAATTACCCACCATGCCATTATGAGTTAAAAAATAGCTAAATTCCGAATAGTAAAAATAGCCAAAAATACGCTTCACACTTATTTCAAAATTACCCTCCGTGCCATTACAAGTCCAAAAAAACTAAATTTGGATTATAAAAATGCTAAAAATGTCCCTAATTCTTTTTTGGATTTAAAAATCATACCATTATGAACCCAAAATAGCTAAATTTTGAAATAATAAAAATATCTAATAAACACTTTATCCACATTTCTAAATACGCCATTAATAATAAAAATATCTAATAAACAATTTATCCTGATTTCTAAATACGCCGTTATAAAAATACATTGTGATATGTCTAGCTAGCATGTCATATTTCTTTCCAAAGATTTATTTATAGCAGGATATATTCTTTTTTCTACCATGACATATTTTAGTTGTTTAGCATGCCACGTTGGAACCGACCTCACTTCTAAAATAAAATCAAATACATTGTAGATAAGTGAGAAGCCATGTTGATATGTGCCTTGGCTTGGCTTTGTGATGAGTAATTGACATTGGTTATGTCCTTGTTGAGATTAATTGTAAATGCAAGGTTATGGGGGTTGCATGAGATTTGGTTTTTGTCAAGATACTCATCAAGGGGGAGATTGAGAAGCCATCTTGAGATGTGCCATGGCTTGGCTTTGTGATGAGTACTTGACATTGGTCTCTTCCTCATTGAACATAAATAGCAATGTTTGTTAATGAGGATTGCATGAGATTTGCTTTGTGTCAATATACTCATCAAGGGGGAGATTGAGAAGCCATGTTGAGATGTGCCATGGCTTGATGATTGTGATGAGTAATTGACTTGGTGTTGAGTTGAAATGCGGATTTTGAGATTGCTTTAGCTTGTTCGCTTTAGCAACTTTGAGTGTTTCTTTATCACTAACCAGAGTTGGTGAAGTTGGAGGAGAAGAAAATGTGTTTTCTTGTCTCATGATGTGTAGGTCAATGGAGTAGATGGTCAACGGCGGGAGGATCAGGACCAAGCGGGGCTTGGGGCCGGACGATCGAGCGGCCGGGTGAGGTCAAGGGTGATCCACACCGTACACGTAGAGAGGACAAGAAGCACGGATGGTTTCGCGGTTTGGCCTCAAAACCGTGGACGTGATGAAGATGACGTGTTGACTAGGGTCAAGGCGAACGGGAGGCCGGTGCAAGTGAAGGGTCCCGACGGGCTGGGATCGAGGAGACTTGACGGTGATGAGGTTCGCGGGACGAGGTGACACGCGTCGACATCGAGATGGTTTCCTGGTTTGGCCTCAAAACTGGTGGTGGACGGTTTCTCGGTTTAGCCTCAAAACTGGCAGTGGATGGTTTCCCGATTTAGTCCTCAAAGCCGGTCATGGACGGTTTCCTGGTTTAGCCTCAAAACCAGAAGTGGATGGTTTCCCGGTTTGGCCTCAAAACCAGTGGCGGACGGTTTCCAGGTTTAGGCCTCAAAACCGGTGGCGGACGGTTTCCCGGTTTGGGCCTCAAAACCGGCGGCTGACGGTTTCCCGGTTTGGGACTCAAAACCAGCGGTGGCGGATGGTAGTGCATGCGGCACCATCGCGAAGGTAGCTTCGAGGAGAAGCTAAGTTGTGAAGGTTCCGGCGGCGTTCGGGTGATGGAGAAAAATGTTGGACAAAAATGCCCTTATGTGTTGTGTAGGTGTGTTGTAGTGTGAGGGGCATTTCTGGGATGAGGAAATGTCCAAGAGGATAAGGAGGAGGGGCAGGTTGGCTGCCCACCAGGGTTTTTTGTGTTGCCCTCACTTGTGTTTGTGAGATAGGGCTTGGGAGAGGAGAGAAAGGATAGGGGAGAAGAGAGGAGATGACTCGTTGATTGAGCTTTTTATCATCCTTAGTTTGTGTGTGCTAGGTAGTGGCTTGACATATACATCTTTGAGCAATACAAAATATCAATTTGTCCTCAAAGTGTTCTCCTCATCTTGAATCCCGGATTTGTTATTTTCTTATTTTCGGAGCTATTTTTGGGTGATTTTCGATTCGCCTTGTGTGATGCATTTTGGGATGGATTTCTTGGGGGATCTTGGTGCTATGATGTGCTAGAACAATCCTTGGTAGGTCCTTGACCGAATCTATGGCACGAGCACCTTTGATTTGAGGATTTGGTGAAGTTTCCTTCTCTAGTTTATCCAAACCCTACTCTCCATAGTAGAATCCAAAATCTGTTTGGATTTATTAGGGTTTTTGGTGTGAATCCTATTGGACGATATTCTCCATCTCAAGAGAAAGCTATGGTTCAAATTTTGTGATTTTTGGAGGTCGTTTGGTCGGGTTTTGAGATTTTTCTTGAGGTTGCGCGCGTGCTGTCCTGACAGGGCCGGAATATCCGGCAAGGTACCGGAGTATCCGGTGTAAGTTAACTGTTGGCCTCCGGACTATCCGGCAAGGTACCGGAGTATCCGATGGGCGGTCTTTGATGTGACCATTTTCCACTCATCCTTTGACTCCAGACTATCCGGCAACGTACCGGAGTATCCGAGGGGGGTTCTCTGGTGTGGCCTTTTCTAATCACTTTGTGAGTTGTTCTTTTGATCATTTGGCTTCCGTAACACTCCCTAATCACTTGTAAGGCTAGCACACCATCCCAATTGATGTGTATGACCTTGATGATCAATTGAGAGGTGGTTTGGTGCGAGGTTAGGACATAGGCCGAGTTCTTGCAAAGAAATTTTATTGGCTCCTATTTTATTCACCCCCCCCCCCTCTGGTCGCCTTCTCGGTCCTTCAATTGGTCTCAGAGCCGGTTTGATCACTTGTTGGCCTTCACCGGCTTTGTGATCTGAAGGCGACTTCTTGGAGTGCTTGTTTGTGCTTCAGCTTTTCGCTAACACTAATCGGTGCTTGAACTATGGCACCAAGTGCTTGTTCTCATGTGTCTTTGTCCTCAGATGTTGAGATGTGTGGAATGGCTATTGTGGATGACACAAAGATGAATCGAGTTGTGGATGCTTGCATGGATGATCTTGAGGAGAAGGAAGAGGTGGACCTCATGAAGGAGGATCGTGTTGTGATCGATCTTTTCAAGCTTTCAAGAGATGATGAGATGGCACATGAGGATCTCATCTCTGAGCTTTTCAAGATGAGTCAAGGTAACCTCGTCATTGGCATCGTGGCTTTATTCACTACGGTTCATGCTTTCAATACTAAAATTGACAAGCTCAAAAAGAAATTGAAAACCTTTATGCCTAGTGATGAGAGCTTGATGTCTAGACTTGATAATGTGAATGCCTTGTCTTCTTGCAAGTCTTGTACTTCTTTGCCTTGTGATGATTGTGTTGCCTTGTTCAAAAAGAATGATGAGTTGAATGCTTCTATGGCATGCTTGAAATCTGAAAATGAGAAGTTGAAGTATGATTGTTCTTCATGTGAAAAACAATTAGGAAATGCTAGATATGTTATTGACACGTTGAATGAAAATGCTCCTTTGTCATGCATGTCTTGCAAGTCTTTGAGTGATGAGATAGAATTGTTAAAGTCAAATGCTTGTATGCCTTGTGTTTCTTGTGATGCTTTGCGCAAGAAAATTGATAAGTTGAAATCCTCTATCACTCGTTTGAAAGCAGATGCCATTTTGCAATGTGGTTCATGTGCTATGTATGCTGAAATGTCAGAGTCAAATAATTCTAGTTCTTGCACTTCTTGCTCAAGCATGCTTGCTGAAATTGAAGAAATAAAATTAACTCACTCCACTTGTCTAGAACAACTTGAAATTGCTAGGGTTACAATTTCTGAAATGAACTCTATGCCTTCTAGCACTTGTTCCTCTACTTTGAATGATGATGCTTGCATTAATTCTAGTGCTACTCATGATGCTTTGCATGATATGCATATGAGTGATGCTTCTTCTATTTCTTGCACATCATGTCATGATTTGAAAAATGAAGTTGAGGCTTTGAAGCTAGTGGGTGATGATATGAGCGCTAAGTTGGTTGAGCACAATGATATGAGTGCTAGCCTTGAGAAGGAGAATGATCTCTTGCGTACCACCTATGCCGAATGCATTGAGAAGGAGATGCAAATCTTAAGAGATACTCCATGTGGTACTTGTGAGCGCCTCAAATCTCAAAATGAGGTTTTGCTCCAACTTTGCAAGAGTTTAGATGCTAAGCTTCTTGATTCACGCCATTCTTCTCACTCCAACATTGGTGTTCCAAAAATTGCTTCTTTGTCTTCGGAGTTGAGTTCTTCTCATGTTGTGCGTGAGTCTTTGGGTGTTAACACTTGTACTATTGCTTTGGATGATTCTTCTTTGGCTAATACTCATGTTGTTGGCTCTTCCGGTCCTACCCAAAGGATTTCGCGTAACAAGGGTGCTTTTTGCTCAAATGGTACATCATACACAAAAGAAAAGTACCATTGCACCTTTTGCAAGAAAGATGGGCATGTTGTTGAGTATTGCTTTCGCCGTGTCAAACACGAGCGTTTGTGCGTGCAAAAGCGTTTAGAAACACACATCGTTCTTTTCATGGCATGTGTGGACCTAATGTTGACTCCAAGTCAAGTGATGCTTCAAAATCTTCATGCAAGTCCCAAGGGACTTCTCACTTGAGCGAGAGTGATGCTTCTTCCTCTCAAACCATCTCTCCAAATAGGAAATTGTACCATTGCTCTTATTGTGAGAAGGATGGGCATCAAATTGACTTTTGCTTTAGGCGTGCCAAACGTATGCGCCGATCTTGTGCTTCTAGCTCTTCGAGTATTCATAGCTTTTCCCATGGCATGAACACTCGTGAGCCTAGCATGAGACATTGCTTTATTGATGGATTCTTTGACTCCTTTTCTTGTGGGTTAGAACGTGCTCGTGGACATGCTTCTAATGCTTCTTGTGTTGGTCCACGACATGGTTCTCATGTTGCTTTCAATGGTTCCTCTCATGTTGTTCCCTTTAGGGGTTCTCGTCGTTTTGCTAGTGGTTGCACTCGTTCTTCCTCTCGAGTTCCTATTTTGCGACATGCTTCTAAGGGTGTTTCAAAGCCTTCTCATTTTAACCAAAGTTTGCATCATGCTAACCCTCATGATAAATTGAGTACATCTAGTGGTTGTGTGTCTAAGTATTGGATTCCCAAGTATTTGCTTACTAACCCTTTGGGATCCAAGACTCGGACATTTCTCTCTTCTCATGTGTAGGTTTGGGGACACGGGTTGGAAGACTTGAGCTTAATTGGTCTCGGTCTTTGCATGACGTGATTGAGACATGGATGGTCCTCCATACCCTTATACATGGCCTCCAAGAGGAATGCACTTCATTGTGGTGTCTTCACTTTTTTGTGAGCTTTGGTATACACTCATACCTTTTACATTCATGTACCTTTACTTGTAGCGTGAGGTGCTTGTTCATATGCTCATTTGATCCTCTCGGCATGTATTATTTGTGTATATCTTGTAACGTGCTTTTATTTCTCTCTTGCCCATTGACTGCTTTTATTAGTGTGCACTATTTGGTTAGCATGTGACTATCTTTATTATATCCAACCATGCATGCTAGCTTTGTATTTGTTATTGGCTTTTGATCACATTTTCATGCTTTAAATTCTCTCATCATTAATTGCTTCTTTTCATGTACACCATTGAGTAGCATGTTTCTATAATGGATAATGTCTTTAACCTACCATGCTAGCTTTTGATCGCATTTGTAGCATTGACACTTTTTTATGTTTCTTGTGTGATCCATGGTGTATCGATCTTCTCATGCTTTGCAAATGGTTCTCATGTGCTTGCCCTCATGTGACGTGTGCTCCTTATTGCTATATTTGTATCCCCTTCTTTGAATGTTTATTGATTGCCTTAACTAATGTCTCCTTGTCCTCATTTCAATTGGTTCTAGAGTTGTTTTATTGAGGGGGAGATTGGCTTGGTTTGAGGGGGAGTTGTTATTTTCATTGAGACGTGGAGCTTGTCTTTTGCTTTGGACCTTTGAGATGTCTCTCTTGTGAAAATGTATCTCATTTTTTAGCATTGAATCTCATCATGTAACATATGCTTTGTAGACGATGAGCTTCCTCTTTTACGCCCTCTTGCATTTCTTGTTGCTACGGTTGATTTTAGGGGCATTTGCGTATCTGGCCCTCTTCTAAAAGCTAATTGTATGTTTGACCTCGTTTTTTAGGGTTTGCGTATTTGACCCTGCTTTTTCAAACTGAATGCTACGTTTGGCCCTCTTTTTTAACCCCGTCAACAGCGACCTTTTTTGAGGATTAAAAAAATTAAAAAAAAAGAAAAGATGGCAAGGAAAAAGACCAAAGTACCCTCTCTTCATCTCTTCTATTTTGCGTGCTCAGTCTGGTCGTTCCTCTCCCTCCCGGTTGCCCTCTCTCTCTCACTCTATCTCCCTAGTGTTCATGGGCCCATGGCTGTCCCTCAACCCTAACCCTAGTCTCTTGTGGCGGCGCTGCTAGGAGCTGGGTGAGACGAGGCAGTGCGAGATTAGCGCGCAGGCGCGCAACCTCGCGCGAGGCCGCAACCCCTGCGAGCGGGCACAGCGCGAACCCGTCGCACCAGTGCATCGCCACCCCAGCGCGCGGTGCGGGAGCAGGCTGTGGGCAGGAGACCGACTTGGTTTGGCAGGCTCTGTTGCTACTGCTTGGAGTCCAAGGCCATCAAGTCTGGCAGGAATCTGAATATTTTTATCGGCAAGTGATGAAACTCGTAGCAGTATTTGCGGATGCTTTACATGCCTCTGAAGTGAGCGCTCAAGTTGCCTTAGCGTACTGAAGATGAATCATAATTCATCCTTGACTCACGATAAGAAAGCAAAGTACTACCAGTAATTTGTGACTAGCTCAATCGGTAGCTACTTTTGGGCCAAAGTCGATAAGCATCAATCGACTTTTAGTTCACATTAGAAGAGGATAATGCTGTCAACACTTTTTTTGTGTCAAATTTTAGTTCAAAATTTTAAATTAAATTTAAGTTGTTGTCCAAACTTTAAAACTGTATCTAAATCACTTGTTACGATTTTGTTCAGAAAATATCTTCATTTATGCAAAAGCCAATATAAAGTAGGGTCAATCATGCAAAGGGTAGGAAGCTCTTTTTATCATGGATTTAACACCGTCAAATGCCTCAAACGGAATAGGGTCAAGTTTATGTTTCAATTTAAAAAAACGGGGGCAAATACACAAACCCTAAAAAACGAGGCCAAACATGCAATTGGCCTTCAGAATAAGGCAAGATATGCAAATACCCCTTGATTTTAAGCTAAGTTGTGTGAATATGAGTAGCAAACTCTACAAACTTAGGCTTTTCTACATGGCTTGGCATAGTTTCATTTTGAGCAAGCATGCTAAACTCAAAGATAAAAAATGGCAATTTGTGAATCGTATGATCTATGCATGACATTGTCTTGCTCACCATGTGTATACTTTCTTTTATCCTTGTCAAGACTTGTGTTAAGACTAGCATAGAAAATGTCTTGGCTTTCACAACTTGTGTTTGGGGGATGGAATGCTTTTGCAAATGTTTAGCTCATGATGTGACTTTGGGGGAACAATGTTCCTTTTGCTATAAGGCATACTCTTTTGCTCATGTGCTTCAATTGCTAAAATCAATTTGATTTTTGTTCTTAATGCTAAATCCAATATGGTGCCTTGATGCCTCAGGGTGTTTGCCGTAACCAATTGTGCGACCCTCTGTATGGATAAAAGGTTACTTGAGGATAAAAATCCAATACGGTGCCTTGATGCCTCGGGGTGTTTGTCGTACCCAGTCGTGCGACCCTCCGCTTGGATAAGAGGTTACTTGAGGATAAACATAACATGAGCAAATGCTTTTGGTCCTAAAATCATTATCTCTTTTGTTGTTTACTCACTTGATCAAATTGAGTCTTTGTTGCATGTGTGAGCATTTGTCAAAGCACATCTTTTTGAATGCTTGTTGCTTGAATTAAGATTGAGACTAGCTAGTTTTCTTAGATTCACTTAATGCTTGTTTTGTCTTGGCTAGCAGTAATTATACATGTGGTGGCAACTTTTATCATGATATAGCAAGTTTGAATCCATCTTGATCAATCCAATCTTCTTGCTTAGCTTGTCTAGCTCTTTGCCTTTGTGTCATGCTCTCTATTACAGCCTTTGTGCGATTGTGAGCTCATGCTTTTACACTTCAAGACTTTTTGCATGATTACTAGCAATGATAAATGCTTGTTGGTATAATTGTTGAAGCTCCATAAGTTTCAGCTCTCATGCATTGCATTCTTGGCTCTCTTGTATTCTTGATGAGTTCATTGCCAAAGGGGGAGAGATTTCAAGGGTAGTAATGCACAAATGTGAGAAATTGAGTAGCATATGAATTCATGAGAGGTACAATCATAACTTGAGGGGGTGCATCCACTCATAACTAGAGGGGGAGCATTCATTCATAACTTGAGGAGGAGTATTCATGTGTATTTGAGATGTTCTCGAGTCTCTTGTGTTCTTTGCGATGAAATGGTCATGATGAACAATTACTCTAGTTTACGGACCACGAGCCGCTTTCTTGCCAACTCTTGGCTTTTGCGATTCTTGTATGCTAAGTGGCCAATTTTGACTCTTATTAGTTTTTGGCCATTTTAGTTGTGCTCCATTGGATTTGCATTTCAAATCAAAATTCTTGTGCATTTTGTGTTGTCAATGTACTCATATGGGGGGGATTGAGAAGCCATGTTGATATGTGCCATGGCTTGGCTTTGTGATGAGTAATTGACATTGGTTATTTCCTTGTTGAGATTAATTGTAAATGCAAGGTTATGGGGGTTGCATGAGATTTGGTTTTTATCAAGCATCAAGCGGGAGATTGAGAAACCATATTGAGATGTGCCATGGCCTGACTTGATGATTGTGATGAGTAATTGACTTGGTGTTGAGTTGAAATGCGGATTCTGAGATTGCTTTAGCTTCTTCGCTTTAGCAACTTTGAGTGTTGCTTTATGACTAACCAGAGTTGGTGAAGTCGGAGGAGAAGGAAATGTGTTTTCTTGTCTCATGATGTGTAGGTCAATGGAGTAGATGGTCAACGGTGGGAGGATCGGGACCAAGCGGGGCTTGGGGCCAGACGATCGAGAGGCCGGGTAAGGTAAAGGGTGATCCACACCGTACACGTGGAGAGGACAAGAAGCACGGATGGTTTCGCGGTTTGGCCTCAAAACCGTGGAGGTGATGAAGATGGCGTGTTGACCATGGTCAAGGCGAACGGGAGGCCGGTGCAAGTGAAGGGTACCAACGGACTGGGATCGAGGAGACTTGATGGCGACGTGGTTCGCGGGACGAGGTGACATGCATCGACATCGAGATGGTTTCCCGGTTTGGCCTCAAAACTGGTGGTGGACGGTTTCCCGGTTTAGCCTCAAAACCGGCAGTGGATGGTTTCCCGGTTTAGTCCTCAAAACCGGTGGTGGACGGTTTCCCGATTTAGCCTCAAAACCGGCAGTGGATGGTTTCCCGGTTTGGCCCCAAAACCGATGGCGGACGGTTTCCCAGTTTAGGCCTCAAAACCGGTGGCAGACGGTTTCCCGGTTTGGGCCTCAAAACCGGCGGCGGACGGCTTCCCGGTTTTGGCCTCAAAACCGGGGGCGGCGGATGGTGTTGCATGTGGCACCATCGCGAAGGTAGCTTCGAGGTGAAGCTAAGTTGTGAAGGTTCCGACGGCGTTCGGGTGATGAAAAAAAAAGTTGAACGGAAATGCCCTTATGTGTTGTGTAGGTGTGTTGTAGTGTGAGGGGCATTTCTGGGATGTGGAAATGTCCAAGAGGAGAAGGAGGAGGGGCAGGTTGGCTGCCCACCAGGGGTTTTTTTGTGTTGCCCTCACTTGTGTTTGTGAGATAGGGCTTAGGAGAGGAGAGAAAGGATAGGGGAGAAGAGAGGAGATGGCTCTTTCATTGAGCTTTTTGTCATCCTTAGTTTGTGTGTGCTAGGGAGTGGCTTGACATATACATCTTTGAGCAATACAAAGTATCAATTTGTGCTCAAAGTGTTCTCCTCATCTTGAATCCCGGATTTGTTATTTTTCTATTTTCGGAGCTATTTTTGGGTGATTTTCGATTCGCCTTGTGTGATGCGTTTTGGGATGGATTTCTTGGGGGATCTTGGTGCTGTGATATGCTGGAACAATCCTTGGTAGGTCCTTGACCGAATCCATGGCACGAGCACCTTTGATTTGAGGATTTGGTGAAGTTTCCTTCTCTAGTTTATCCACACCCTACTCTTCGTAGTAGAATCCGAAATCCGTATGGATTTCTTAGGGTTTTTGGTGTGAATCCTATTGGATGATGTTCTCCATCTCAAGACAAAGCTATGGTTCAAATTTCGTGATTTTTGGAAGTCGTTTGGTCGTATTTTGAGATTTTTCTTGAGCTTGCACACGTGCTGTCCTGACAGGGCCGGACTATCCGGCAAGGTACCGGAGTATCCGGTTGTAGTTAACTGTTGGACTCTGGACTATCCGGCAAGGTACCGGAGTATCCGATGGGAGGTCTCTGATGTGACCATTTTCCACTCGTCCTTTGACTCCGGACTATCCGGCAACGTAACGGAGTATCATGTGGGGGTTCTCTGGTGTGGCCTTTTCTAATCACTTTGTGAGTTGTTCTTTTGATCATTTGGCTTCCTAAACACTCCCTAATCACTTGTAAGGCTAGCACATCATCCCAATTGATGTGTATGACCTTGATGATCAATTGATAGGTGGTTTGGTGCGAGGTTAGGACATAGGCCGAGTTCTTGCAAAGAATTTTTATCGGCTCCTATTCACCCCCCCCCCCCCCCCCCTCTAGTCGCTTTCTCGGTCCTTCAATAAGACACAATCAAAGATAAATGATGATGCATCTCACACTCAAACTGAGGGATGGTGAGAAATTAACAATAAACTATCTTAAACTTTTATAATAGTATAAAAATATTTTAAATAGTATAGTAATTCCAGCCGCGCAAATATTCGGATAACCATACTAGTTTTACTTATTTACCAAAAGGAAACTGTTTTATTGCAGCCATGACATCAAGCCGGGAACAAATGCTTCAACCCTGACAACGTTGACTAGTCATCACAAGTGTTTATTTCTTCTGAAAGACAAAAGAGATAACAGTTTTCCCAATAGCCTACAGTACCGTGGCATGACAGAGCATCAAACCGGACAGCGCAATGAGTAAAGGAAAAAATCAACCAGAATCTCCTAATGAACAAGCTGCGCTGTTCCTTTTGTGCAGTGCGCTCACATCATGCCGCGTTCACGTCAGCCGTGGCGAGGTCCCATGCCTCGAGCTTAGACACCTTCACCGTGGTGCTTCCATTGTTGAACACATACGTGTGGCTGCTGCTCGTGGCGACGTGTTCTGGGTACACTCGAGCCGTGATGCAGGTCCGCCCACCGTCGCCGAAACTCTCAATGACCGAATGATCAAGCTGTTTCACATTTGAACAATCGATGAGTATAGTCCGTGCATTCGATTTGATTTCTATTGCAGCAACATGTGTCAATTGGTAGCGCACTGAAGAAAACAGTAACTCACCAAGGTTCTCAGCGTTATGCTCTTGTGCTCCTCAATGTCCATGTCCACGAACCCTCCATACGGTGGCTTGTACACCCCAGCTCTTGTCGATGACCTGCTCATGTTGTTTTAACAACAAAAATACAAATTGTCATGACCCGACAAGGGAACCTTCGATCATCAACTGTCATTATTCCCTTTGCAGCTCAGTATGTGCGCTGTGGAATCACGTACCGTCTCAGGTCGGTGCACATGAGGACCTTGTACTTGTCATGGTGCTTGAACACCCTGAAGAAGATGGCAGTGTGTTCAAGCATGTCGTTGGACGCCATGACGATCAGCCCAAAGGGTCCGACGCCGCCGTGCACCGAGGCGCCCTTCTCCCCGCATAGCTTTTGTGCATCCAGCTCCCAGTTGGGATCGAAGGTTTCAGCCTTATCCAGTCTCGGAATCTCGAACTCAGCGTCGACGTCCGCCTGCAACGCGGAGACACCGGCAATCCCTTCCAGAGATCCAGTCTTCAACGACGTCCCGGGCCGGAGGCTGACCCGGTTCCGTCGCAGCGTCTCGATCTCCTCGACGGGCCACTGCAGGAGCTGCTTCCCGTCCTTGTCCAGCCACACCTTTCTCGGGAACGCCTGGATACCGGACCATCCCCTGGCGACGTCGTCCTCCACGCTGTCGGACTCGTTAACCCACGTCCACAGCACGCGCCGCTTCTTGCCGGCATCGAAGAAGGATTTGGAGGCGTACACGTGGCCGTAGTCGAACCGGTGCCAGTTCCGGTAGTCGTCGCCGCGGTCGGGTTCCGCCGGCACGAAGGCGTCCGTGGCATCGTCGTACGTGCCCACCATGTAGTAGTCCTCCAGCGTATCCATCACGCTGAGCTTGAGCACGTGCCGCACTCCGGCGCCGCTCGCCGCCGACGTGTCGAGCCCATCTTCGCCGCCGCGCTCCGATGACACCGGGAACAGGTCCGGGCACTCCACCATGCCCGCGGCGCGCGACGCGTGCAGCGGCGCGGGGTTCCGTTTCCAGTGGAGAAAGTCTTTGCTCTTGTACACCAGCGTTCCACCCACGCCGTCGACCTCGCCGGAGACGGCGACGCGCCACACGCCGTCCTTGCCTAGCCACGCCGTGGAAGGGTCGCGGAACTTGTCGGCAGGGACGTCGGCCGGGAGCGGGATGACCGGGTTGAAGCCGGGCTTGTCCCACTCCAGAAGTAACGGGTCGGACGCGTTCTTCGGGAACGCCACGTTCTGCACCTGTACCTTGCTTGCGTTGATGCCAGTGTAGAGGATGGCAGGGACTCCGCCGGGAAGAATTGTGGCGGACCCCGACCAGCAGCCGTGGCCGTCGAACGGCGACGTCGGGTCGATGGCGGTGGGGAGAGCTACCCAATTGACCAGGTCGTGGGAGACGGAGTGGCCCCAGGAAAGGTTGCCGATATCCCAAAGCGCACCATGCGGGTTGTACTGGTAGAACAGGTGGTACACGCCATTGTGGTACAGAGGCCCTGTTTCAACGAGAAACAATAATAGTCAGTTGGCTGTAGCAGCCAAGATATGGTTTGACTTAGCCATGTTCTTTTACTCTCTTTCTTAGTACAATTTATTATGTTCATTCATCGATCTCCCACGTGCGAACCTTTTTCATATATTGGAAGACAGATGTGCTGCAACATTGAAATAAGTCGGTTGTAACCTCTATGTGACGCTAAGGTTGGGATGCTTTTTTCCTATTATAAAAAAATCAGTTGAATGAACTTTCCTTATGTATCTGTTTGCATTTTTCCTTACTTAAGAAACCTAACATGTTCAGTGAAAAAATGATGTATTAGGCGAGATGCAGCATGATGAGGACCACAAGAACCTATGAAATTAATCATCAAGTGTTTCCTGTAAGCCCAATAAGTTTAGCTTGGGATAGTATCTGGGAACAATACTAAAATAAGTCTATACCGGTTGAGTGGAATGACCATAAAATCCATTTGGAGTGGCAACTGAAGAAAGTTCGTAACTACAAACAAGATGTAAGGTAAAACAAGAAGAAAGAACAGGAGACCAAGGAAATAGCAGGGATCGTACCATTTGGATTTGCCCGCATCAAGAACGAAAAGACCCATCCGATAACGGAGGTGTGCGGATTATGCCATTGATAGACCAGACAATAAAACAAATTGAATCAGCTAAATCTGAAAGCTATCTGTAACACCCCTACTTTTGGAGCCAAGAAGAACAGGAGAGAAAGAAGAATAAAGAGGAATAAAAATCACTCCAAATTAAAAATTTTGTCCAACCTCTCACCTTGAAATGAATTTTCAAAATAAAATTCACTAAATAAATTAAACTTAGTTTGAATACGAAAATTTTGAAATATAAAACTTGTGCTCAAGTGGTTGCCTTCATTTATAAATATATTAAAATTTTGAAGATTTTGAATTTTCAACAAATAAAATCAAAGTAGGATTAAATCCCAAGTTGATTTTCAAAATTTTGAATTTAAATCTGCATCAAAATCTCATCATATGCATGTCTGTGTTTTATTTGATTTATTTTGAGTGTTTGATCCACCTTTGTTTTTGTTTGAATTTGAAATTCCTTCAAATTCAAATTCCAGAAAAGATCAAACTATTTCTTTTTCTCTCGGGCCAATTCTTCCCTTTTCTATCCTCGGCCCAGTTCGCGCCCTTCTTCTTTCTCCCGCACCAGCCCGCCTTCGGCCCAGCGCCGCGCAGCCCAGCTCGGCCCAGCCTGCTTCCTCCGCTCCCGCTCACTGACAGGTGGGGACCACCTGTCATCGGCTTCCTCCATCACGTCCCGTCGCCACCGCAGAATCCAGCGACGCCCATACCGCCGCCGACGTCATCCACAGCACCGCCGCCCTGTTGCCACCACCCTACTGTGCTCCACCGCCTTCGCCGCCCTTAAATCGACACCGGGCCGCTCTCTTCCCCCTCTCTTTCTCTTTCGCGCAAGCTCGAGCTTCCGTCGAGTGAGCTAGGGTTCCGGCGAACCCTTCCCCACCGTCGACGACGTGCTCCCCTCTTCGCTCGAGTGCTCTGCGAGTTCCCTTGCCTCCCTCTCCCTCTCGCGCGCCCCCCTTCCCTTCTGCTCCGCGCGCACACATCTCCCCGTCGAGCGCCGCCGCCATTAAAGCTTCTTCCCCGACTCCGCGCCTCGCTCCGCTTGCACTCCCTCTTCTTTTCCTCCCTCCTCGCATGCGCATCCATCTTCACCGTGCGTCGCCGCCGCCATCAACCTCGGCGAGCGACTGCCGTCGAACCCGGCCTCCTCGACGTCGACGTGCTACCCAAAGGGATCCGCCCCGACGCCGTCTTTCCCCGCAGCCATTTCTTCTCCGCTCTCCGCCTCCCTAGCCGGCGGCGGCGAGGATCCCGGCAGCTCGCCGCCGCGTGCGACGCCCCGGTCCACCATGGACCGATGGACCGCCGCCCATCCCCGGTCCATGGACCCCGTGGACCCAGTCCACCAGGTTATCGATTTAAATTAAATCCATTTCCCACCTTTATTGCGTCAGCATCACGCAATAAACAATTTTCAATACAAAAATAATTCCCAAATCCCAGAAAATCCCCAAACCTGTACATTTTACAGATAAGCCCTCAAGCTTTTCTGTAATTATGTTTAAGCCCTGTCTTTTTACAGAAAAGTACCTAAACTTTTCTGTAATTATAATTTAGCCCCTATCTTTTTACACCAAGGTCCCTAAACTTTCCCTAATTACATATAGGTCCGAACTTCTCTGTAATTACAGAAAAGCCCCCAAAACATCAAATATCCATATCTTTTCAACCATATCTCCGTTTTGGGCGATTCTTGCGCCCACTCGTTCGTGGAAACGCATAGTACCTCATGGTACTATTATTGGAGCACCATCTTTGACCTAGACACCATCAATGACCCAAAACCCTCTCACCTATTATATCTTTTCCCGGCAGTTATGCGATGTCTCGCACGTCGCAATCATTGTTCATCCAAAACCTAACCAATCCTGTGATGCTAGTTATCTAGTACCCTCCACACGACAACACACACCCGGCTCTATTCCTATTTTACATATTCACTCCATTACCTATTAGCAATAAACCTTTTATATTGTATCGCCTCAAACCAAGCAATCTCTCGTGTCATTTCACTTAAAACCCCGTACCCTCCTTTATATCACAAATCCAAATTCCAAACCCAGCTTTGATCAACCATCGCTCAATCAAACTTAACCTAACAATGCATGCAATACCCATTCCAATGCCCTCATCAAATCCTACCAAGCCCTATCGTTCAATTATCCTCTTTTATAAGCGCTCTTTTATTGGATCTTATTGGAGTTATTAATTCGTTGTTATTCTAATTGCCAGTTGTCTTTATTTGATCTTAGTGTTTTATCTGCAGTCGTGCATTCATGACATACATGCTCACGTACACGTACCATCATCATGCGTCCGACGCGTGACAACCAACTTAATAAATAATAGTTTAGTTTTAGTAATTAATCAATCTAGTAAGTAATTAATAGCTAAGTCATCATTAGTTAACGATATAAGGTATAGGAGCCCTAAGCTGACACACCTTGTACTTCATACACGTGTTGCATGAACCTTTATATAGGTTACTACCTGTATGAAGGCTAGTGCCACGAATGTACGAAGAACACGTACACACGCTGTCCCCTTCACTTCATGCATTCATGCTCTTCTCTTCGTGTTTAGCATCTCTCATTACACCAAGAGGCATAGAGTACGATGCATCACCCCTAATGGCCTTTTTAAGGTAACAAAACCTTGTTAAAGTAAAACTGGATGCATCATCCGTGTTTTGAGTCTTTTGTTCTTCATTTACTTTCTATCGGTTTTGTTGGAGTTAATTGGATCTTATTCGGCTCTTTTCGCTCTTTATTTTCTTTTGCGGTAGTTTATTTACACGTAGTATTTCTATACGCTAGATTACGCTAGAATCGAGGAAGAACCAGAAGAATCCAAGGACTCGTCGAGAAACCTCAGGTCAAGACCCGTCGAAAGATACGAGTTTCAAGGGAGGGCTCGAAGACATCAATTCGACAAAAAAAAAAAAAAGACTGAAGACCCAGAACTTAAAGATTAGGAAAGCTATTATCAGGCAAGCCCTAACTCCCCTTTGATCATATTGATCCTATGATTGCAAAGAAACCCATTTAGAGCCTGTTTTGAAAATAAAGTATGCATGGTATTTAAAAGTGATTTACATGCTTAGTATGTTTTAAGTACTTGTTGATTGTCATGCCTTGCTTTTGCTTATCCTGATTCCTTGTTAAACCTAGGAACCCACATCATTAATTCTTTAATGATGTGTTGGATTTAAATGCTTCTTAGTACCTGCTACACCGTGTACTTAATTAATCTTGCTCATATGTTTTTGTGTTAAAATGTGTGCGTTCTTGGTGGTGTGTGTAAATGTGAAAATGGGTGGGATTGGTGATAAAGTGCAACCTATAGTGGGGAATGTTTTGGACGGGAGCAAGCGGGATAGTCCTCAGTGGGGAGGCTATCTCTGGGTCACTGCTCCTCGTGGAGGGCAGCTATTGAAGATGCTTGCTTCGGTCGTATAAGGACCGGTTCATGTGCCGCCTGGCCTAGCACCTTTCGTACAACCACAAGCCTTGTATGGGAAAGGTTTGGAACCACACCCTACTATATCGTTCACCCGGTACCCACCTGGAGGCGGGAGTCGCAACGGAAGCCAGGAGAAGATTCGATGAGATTGGCATCGGGTCCGGCATGTGGAGACAATTATGGCCTTGGCCTTTTTATTATATGATGATGGAAGTATGCTTGTGATTACCATATCTGTGTTCCTGTGCGTATCAGCTACTGATTCAGGGACTGATACATGATGCACCAGAGATGAGGTACGACACTATCGTATCAAGCAAATGTAGACGGGCATAATAACCCAAAGCAAGATTCACTGTTACCATTCATCCAGTTTGTGGCGGGCTGGAAATGGTAGGCAGTCCTGCCATACGACGGGTCGATGTTGCCAAGCGAGGATGTTGAAGACGCGGCAAGGCAGAGGTGATTGGCGATAATGAAGATGGCTAGAGCCCTCTCCCAGACTTCCATGATCACTCAGCGAAACACAGATGATTGTAAGCGGCTTTAGAACTCTACTTACGCTTCGTTCCTAATGCCGCGGGATTAATAGCTCCTCTTGTTCTGAGTCTATTACATGTTTACGACTTACGGCCATGTTCCTAGCGTATAGTTCCTTAGCATTATATTAGATAATAATTTGCACAGGTTCGTCTTACCTGGACGCACATGGAATCTCGTTTTGTATGATCTGATTGGCACGTTGCCACCATGCCAGAATATAGCTGTCAGGTAGTGCATCCCGATCCAAGATATATATTTGTTTGGTTGACGATGACGACTTACGAACGATGACTCTTTGGTTTATGATATTTTTAGTTTTCTGTTACTAAGTTCACAACGAGCTTGCATGACAAATAAAGACGCCTTCTCATATATCACTCAAAATAACTTTCAAAACTAGTTACGGTAGAGGTTAAGGTTCTTCATACGGAGGTGCTTTTGTTTTAGATAATAGAATCTAGAGATATATGCTGCCGCTTCATCTAAAGATATACAAAACATTTGAGTTCACTGTTAGCCTGTTGCAACGACGCAACACTAGGATGGGGCTATTCATGATTTGCCCCCCTTACCAATGGTCAGTAGTCATTTACCCTCTTTCCAAATGGCTTCTAACTTTTACCATTTCTTTCAGATTTTTGAGCTACGATTTGCCCTCTAATCATTTTTATGCCGATTCTGCCCTTGTTCTCTTCTTCTTCCTCCCGTCGGCGTCCACCGCCGCCATGGGCGCCACCACGTCCGCATGAGCTCCGTTGTCCCGCGCCGCTCTCCCCCCACCGCCCCACTCGGTGTGAAACCGCACCGCCCGCCCCACCGGCCGTGCTAACTTTCTGCTGTCCGTCGCTGGCATGCGCCGGAGCCCCCGTGCTCGCGGAGTGGATCTAGTGGTTCGACGGCCCCTGCTCTGCGTTCTGCGCCTTGCACGACACAAAGTGTGCCTTCGCCTACAACACACTGTCAAAGTCGAATTCGTCAGACACATACTATGATTTGGTGGCAATTGTCTGGCACACACCGCACCCATTATAATAATATTGAGGTAAGAGAGCAATGACTCTTCTACCCTTGTTCTTCCTTAATTCCAATTAAAAAACAAAAAAAAACAAGATGAGCTCCGACGTCGCCCCGCCTCAATCTCAGACTTCTCCAGCTCCTCGAACTCGAGCAACCCTTGCCTCCTCGAGCTCCACCTCGGTCTCCAGCTGCTCCGGCTCCTTGAGCTCTGGCGTCCCCGCCTCCTCGAGCTCCACCTTGGTCTTCGGCTGCTCCGGCGACCCTGCTTCCTCGAGCTTCACCTCGATCTCCGCCTTCAGGCGTGAATAGCAGCAACATCCTCCTCCCTGATCTACGAGCGTGTCATACCCCATTTCTGGAATATGTTGTGCATCCTGTATCAGATATGATAATCAAAAGCATACTTCGATTATATAAATAAGTATAATACCTGAGATAGGACCCTTAGTGGTGGCACGACAAGGATTTATAACTTATCCAAGTCCATCCGACCCACTAACGGTAAAGCAGACAGCGGAAACCATGGCCCAAAGCCACAACCAGACTTGAGATGCAGAACCGAAAACCCAATCATCATCGTCTTCTACAAACTCTTCTCCTAGTAAACCAACAATCGCAAACGCGTAAGCACATAAGGTACTCAGCAAGCCATACACTACATAAGGGGACATATACATGCATACTTGGTCTTAGCAAGGAGGTGGCTATATGGTTTATTTGTAGCATAGCAAACTTTATGCAGGGTTCACTAAAGCAAGTAAAGGATTCATAGATTAAACAGGGAATTGATTGTCAATATTTTAGTTGGTTGGCCCTGGGGGAGTATGGGCATTCCCGCCAGTTCCCAAGTTTTATTTAGGCCTTCTGACCTCGAGGATCATACCGACCCGGCACACTTGCCATCATTTCCAAAACACGGGCTGGCTACAACCCACTCACACGCCAAGGAAAGAGAGGTGGCTAATCCATACGTGCGCAACAATAATGTGTCATATGCCGTGACAACGTCCATCCGGATGAATTTTACACTCTTCAGAGGTTGTACATCTTTTCTCACGGGCTACGCACCCTTAGCTAGATGATACGTAACGCCTAGTCCATCTACTCCGAGTAGTCTCATAAGTCCACCACGGAATCACACCCAGGGGCTTGTGACAGTAAGGTCACATGC
Organism: Eragrostis curvula; assembly: GCA_007726485.1. Classification (NCBI taxonomy): domain Eukaryota; kingdom Viridiplantae; phylum Streptophyta; class Magnoliopsida; order Poales; family Poaceae; genus Eragrostis; species Eragrostis curvula. The sequence goes on along the minus strand of RWGY01000051.1, from coordinate 19,001,343 downwards.
TAGCACTGTACACCTGTACTGGATAGCAGGGTATGCCGTGCTCCTGTAACTAATGGCAGGATCCTGCAACTCATACAGGACAGGCGGCACTCCCGTGAACTGACAACGGGTTCCGCGAGTCGGATCACAGGTACGTTTCCTGGATATTTTCCTGGGCTTCCGTCGCCTCTACTGGTCTCCAGATGGCATTTGCAATAGTACCAAGAAGTTAGGGTAGGTCCTTCCCATACGGGGTTCCGTGGTTGTACGAGAATCATTATGTTAACGGGCGTCAGAACCGGTCCTTATGTGGCCGGGCAAGCACCAGATCCCACACTAGGGGTCTACCACACAATCAATAATTCACTAGTGGCCTTGCCCGCAATCCAACCCATCCCATCATCACTGTCACCATCAACATCATCACATAACACAGTTGTGCTACTCCCAATCCCAATATATCACACACACCACCAAACTCATTTAACACAGTTGTAAAATACATATGTGTGTAAAGTGTAGCAATGTAGAAACATTGCGGGGTCCTAAGCATTCTAGTAGCAAGGTAAAAGTGCCATCGTAGAAATGATGGAACTATCCTAAGGTTATCAAGGTGACAGGTAAACAAGGGTAAACAAGGATTCAGATATTAATGCCTAAGTAACAGACATCAATATCAATAAGCAAGTAGGACCATAGCTACACAAGTAGTAACATAACAAGTAATGCATAATACGAGAGTAGGCTCTATAGGTGCATTGCGAAAGCAGTAGGTTCAATCATGATCAAGGAGATGTAGAGCTTGCCTTCACTAAAATCTTCTCTTCACGTCCTCGTAATCCGGGTCCTCAAATTCTTCCTAGAAGCTTGTATCTTCTGACTCGTCCTTGGACTTGGATCCTTCGGCTCATCCTTGATGCTTGGGTCTTCTGGATCTTCCTTGAATTCTTCTAGCTCTTCCTCGAATCTCACGTAAGCTAGCGCATAGTAATATACTATATAAACAATCTACCACAAAAGAAAATAAGATCGAGAAGAACCAAAATAAGATCCAATTAACTCCAGTAAGGACCGATAGAACATTGGTGAAGAATAGAAGACTAAACCATGTATGATGCAACAGGTTTTACTTTAAAAGGGTTCTATTATCTTAAAAAGACTATTAGGGGTAATGTATGAGCACTAGGGCTTTTGATGTGTATGAGGGATGCTAAACCATGATAAATGCATGCTTGCATGTGAACGGAGGAACGACGTGTGTACGTGTTTCCATACATTCGTAGCATTAAGCCTTTATATAGGTTGACCTATATAAAGGTTCGTGCAACGAGCGTACAAGTGCAAGGTGTGTCACTTTAATTACTTACTTATATACTAATGGTGATTAGCTACTAATTACTTACTAAATTGATTAATTACTAACATTAAGCTACTAATTATTTGTCATTAGCTTAGCGCCTAACGGTGGTACGTGTACATGATCATGTATGATATGAGTGCACGGTTGCAATTAAAATACAAGGATCAATCAATTAAGATCAACTAGCAATTAACGTAGCGACGAACAATAAATACAACAAGTTCCAAAGAAAGACCACATATAAACAGGAATGATAAACTAATAGAGCTTGGTAAAGATCGGTGGCAACATTGGATTAACTTTGATTGCGATGGTTGAGCTAGGTTAGGGTCGTAGTTGAGTTGTGATAAAAAGGTATCACGTTTTGAAGTGAAATGGTATGGCAAGATTGGTTAGGTTCAACGCTAAGAGATGAGCTAGCATTGGTGACATGCGGTGTCGATGTCAAATGATTGGCCGATAAGGAACACATCAAAAAGAGAGAGGAGTTTAAGGTACTAGGGTCTGCTGCTATATGTTTGAGGCTCTTAAGAATAGCACCAAAGGGTACTACGCGTTTCTATGAACGCGTGAGCGCAAGAATCGCCCAAAATGGAGTTACGGTTGAAAAGATATAGCTACTTGAAGGTTCTAGGGACTTAAAGATAATTACAGAAACAAAACAGGGGCATATCTGTAATAACCGAAAGGTTCTAGGGGTCTAGGTGTAATTACAGAAAGTTTAAGGGTCTCGGTGCTAAAAGACAGGGGCTAAAAGATAATTACAAAGAAATCTAAGGTTGTTTCTGTAAATAAAACAGGGCTTAAACAAAGTTACACAGGAGGTCAAGGGCTTATCTGCAAGATTACAGGGTCTGGGGGTTTTCTAGAATTTCCAGATTTATTTTTCTATTGGAAAAGGTGTGGACCAAGTCCACAGGCTCGTGGACCAGGCGAGGGTCCACCGGTCCACGATGGTTGGATTTCAAACGGGAGGTCGAGATTTAATGTAATTGAAGGGGTATTCTACTTCTAATCGTGGCCGTTGGTGGAAGAATGGATGGCCAGGAGCGGCTGGAGGCGGCACACGGCTGCCGGCGACGAGGAACGCGGCGGCGCCATGGCCAGGGCTCGCCGGAGTAGCCGTTCCGGCGCTCCGGTGGCCCAAAATCGATGCAGTAGGGCTCGGGAGAGAGATGAGGGAGTGGGGAGCTCACCGCGGGTGCTCGTCGACGTCGCGCGTGGGCGGAGACGCGTCGGCGACGGCTGGAGGCGGAGCGCGGCGACGATGCTCGACGAAGCAGGGGCTCCGGTGGCGGAGCGGGACGGAGAAGGAGGCCGGGAGGTGTGGCACATCGACGCGGAGCTTGGCGGCAAGGTGCGGTGGCTCGGCTCGCGGGCGGCGCTCGGTGACGACGAGCGCATGGCGAAGAGAGCGACGGAGCACGGCGCGTCGAGCTTGTGCAGGCCGGGGAGGCACACGGCTAAGCGGACGCGCTCCGGAGCGAGCAGGACGAGGCCGGAGTGGTCGTCATCGTCGAGCTCGCGCGGTGGCAGATGGCGACGCACGGCGTGTCTAGGGTTTGGAGCGACGGCACTAGAACGAAGGCATGGAGAAGGGAGAGTGGAGTGGTGACGCGCTGGGGAAATAGGGAGAGGAGGAGCTTGGCTGCTGAAATAGGCAGGGAGGGGGGAAGCTTCATGGCGAAGGGAGCTCGCTGGCATCAACGCAGAGCGTAGAACGCGGCGCGCGGCGCCTTACGGCGATGCGGCGATTGGCTGGACGGCGCCCGCGTAGGGTCGGCGTGCGCTGGGAGCAAATGGGAGCGGAGGAGGAGTAACGGTGGCGCAGCACGCGTGTACGGTGGCGGACGAGCAGTCCAATGGCGGCTGCGGCTGTTCTGCCTGCTGGTACGGAGGAGGAAGATGACAGGAGGGTCCCACTTGTCGGTGAGAGAGGGAGAAGAGAAGAGGGCCAGCTGGGCTGGGCTGTTGGGCCGGAATGGGCTGCGGCCTGGAAAAGAAAAGGAAAGGAAGAAAGGAAAAGGGAGGAAGAAGATGGGCTGGGCTGGTTAAGGGAGAGAAGGGGTTTCGGCCTGAGAGGTTTAGGGAAACAGAAAAGGTTTGTTCTTTCTGGGATTTAAAAAGGAACTCAAATTCAAATTTGATAGGGAACAAAATCAAACAAACACTCAAAATAAAAACAATAAACTCAAAAATGCATATGATGAAGTTTGTGCAAGTTTCAAATTCGAAGGTTTTAAATTCGAGTTGAATTGCTAGAGTTTAACATACATTTATTTTAGTTTGTTGTCAATTCAAAACTTCAAAGTTTTAGTGAATTTTAAATGAAAGCAAACACTTGAGCAATAGTTTTAATATTTAGAAAATTTCAGATTCTAGCTAGGTTTGAATTTATTTAGTGCATTTTATTTTGAAAATTCATGGAAAGGTAAGAGTTGGACACAAATTTAAATTTGGAGTGATTTTTATTCCTTTTTGATTGCTTTGAAGTTTTGGGCTGTTACAGAGCGCCACCACGGGCAGGAGCAAAATCAAGCCGAACACTCCACAAGCAGATTCCTCGGCGTGAAGCTGAAGCTGATTTTTTTACCGTTCGTGTTGGCACTGAGGTTTCGATTTGACTTTATGCTAGAAGAGTAAATCAATCAGCTAGCAAAAACAACTCCATCTTGCCGCCGAATCGAAGCCTTGCAGCACTTATTGAACCACCATTATACAGACTGAAGCTATTTTGAATAAATCAATGCCGACTTGTGTAATACCCTACTTTTCAGAGCCAAAAGAAAAAGGAAAAGAAGAAAAACAAATAAATAAATAAAGATCAAAAAGAGACGAAAATCACTCCAAATTTGAACCTTTTCTAAAACCTCATCTTGACATGATTTTTCAAAAATAAGATTTCACTAAATAATTGAACATAGTTTGAATTTGGAATTTTTGGAAAATAAAATATGTGCTCAAGTGCTTGTGTTCATTTAAAAGTTCACTAAAATTTGAACTTTTTGAATTTACAACAAATTAAATAAATTTGTTCTAGTTTGAGCTAAGGCACATCCAATTTTCAAAAGCTTAAATTTTAAAACCTGCACAATCTTCACCATATGCATATTTGTATTTTATTAGATTTGTTTTGAGTGTTTGATCAACCTTTGTTTTTGTCTGAATTTGAAATCCCTTCAAATTCAAATCCTAGAAATAGTTTAAACCTGTTCCTTATTCAAATCTCTTCCCGGGCCGAATCCTCTTCCTTCTTCTCCCGGCCCAGCTCTCCTCTCCTTCTCTCCCACGCGCAGCCCAGCTCCTTCGGCCCAGAAACAGCCCAGCAGCCGCGCCCTCCTCCTCCTCTCGCCGACAGGTGGGCCCCACCTGTCGGGCTTCGTCCCCGCGTGGCGCGCCGCCGCGCCCGGGCCCCGGACGCCGACCCGCCTCCGCCGGAGCCGTTGTCCGGTCGCCGCTGCTGTAGCCGCCAAGCTTCGTCGTCAATATAACGGAGCCGCGCCCTCCTTCCTCCCTCCTCCGCGCACTCTCCCTCTTTCTCCCTCTCTCTCTCTGACCTAGGGTTCCGGCCGAGCTCCGACGAGCTCTTCCGCCACCTCCCGTCCTCCTCCGTTGCCATTGAACCCGCGGTGAGGCTCTCCGCCCTCCTCTCTTCCTCCTACACCCCTCTTTCTTCCTCCTCCCCTCTCGCTCATGTCTCGCACCAAGCTCCACCAAGGCCGCCACCTTCCTCCTCGTCGCCGGCCGCCTCCGGCCACTCCCCGGCCTCTTCGCCACCACGAGTAGCACCCCCGTGTTCCCCTCTCTCTTCTCCACCCCTCCCTCCTCTCTCTCCTAGCTCGCGCGAGCTCGTCACCGAGCCGCCACCACCGCGCACCCTTCCCCGTCGACGCCGGCCGCCCTCCGTCGCTCTCTTGCTCGACGGAGCCCACGGTGAGGCTCTCCGAATGTCCCTCTCCCTATCCCGTGCCTCCTTCCCCTCTCTTTCGGCTCGCGCGCAAGTTTCCCAGTGAGCGCGCCGCCATGCCCAACTCCGGCGAGCCATTCCCGGCGCTCCACCGCTCCCCGCCGACAACACGTGCGCCTCCCAGCTCCGCCATCGCATCCTCTTTCCCCGCGACGAGGTTCCACGGCTCCTCGTCCACCCTACGCGACGGTGGCGAGCACTCCGGCCAACTACCGCCGCGCGTCTCCCTCTGGTCCACCATGGACCGGTGGACCGCCGCCCATCCCCGGTCTACGGACCCCGTGGACCCAGTCCACCGGGTTTTCTCATTAAAAATAAATCCTTTCCCAATTATGACGTCACCCAGCGCAATAAAAGGATTTTCCAATTGAAAAATAATTCCATAAAATCCCCGGGCCCTGCAATTTTACAGATAAGCCCCTGACTTTAAAAATAATTATGTTCAGGTCCAGAAATCTTACAGAAAAGCCCCTCAACTTTTCTGTAATTATGTTTCAGCCCCTGACTTTTTACACTCAGACCCCTAAACTTTTTCTTAATTACAGATAGGTCCCCAGACTTATTCTGTAATTACACTTAAACCCTCAAAAACCTTTTTATAATTACAAACCAGCCCTTTATTCTTTAAAGGCCCATATCTTCTTAATCCGAACTCCGTTTTGGGTGATTCTCGCGCCCACGAGTTCGTGAAATCGCGTAGTACCTCGTGGTACTGTTCTTGAAGCCCCACACCAGGTCTACAAAGCATTGATCCCTAAAATACCCCTCACTTCTTATATCATTTCTCGATTAATCCTGCGATGATGATCACGCATGTCGCAAATATCTGCGCATGTAAACCTAACCCATCCTGTGATGCTATTCCACCTAATATCTCCCGCACCCTCACTTCACCTCTGAATAACCTATTCATTCTTTTGCTCGCTAGTGTTAAACCTAGCAATCATTCGTACCATTCCACTTCCAACCCAGTACCCTTATCTTATCGCAAACAAAATCTTGAACCTAACCTATATCAATCATCACTCGATCAAACCTAACCTAGTATCCTCGCCCAACCCCTCTTGATTTATTGCTCTGCTCTTATAATTGATCTTTTAATGGATCTTATTGGAGTTATCTGGTATTTTAGTTGCCAGCTGCTTTTATTTGAATTTGGCATTTTATCTGCAGTCATGCATTCATATCGTGCATAATCACGTACACACGCTGCATATACCTTCGCCTGCATTCATGCATGTTCTTTTATAGGAATAATATAGAAGCTTGCATATTAGATATGCACGCAATCACCATCAATCAAGCATAGGCATCTCCCCATCTTCACCCTATGGTGTTCAACCAACGAGGACCATATGCATAACCACACACCCATGTTCATATATTAGAGAAAATAGATAACTAATAACTTGTCTAGGTGAATATGGCTCTTACAAGGCCAGGAATATCACCTACGACCTATAACCTACTCCGCATTAGTATGCTGCATCATACATGGTTCTTGTCTCTCGTTCTTCACTGAAGTTTCTTTGATTCTTAATCGAAGTTAATTGGATCTTATCTGGTTTTCATCGATCTTTATTTCTTTTGCTCTTTTATTTCCTTTTGCGGTAGTTTATACGTACTGTTTTATGCGCTAGTTTACGCGAGAATCGAGGAAGAGCCAGAGGAATTCGAAGAGCTTCTGAGGACTCCAAGCTCGAAGATCAAACCAGAGATACAAGAGTCTCGAGTCAGAGTTTAAAGTATAGGAAAGCGATTTCCAGGCAAGCCCTAACTCCCATTGATCATGTTGATCCTATGTTTGCAAATAATCCCCCATAGAGCTTGACTTCAAATAAAACATGCATGGTATTTAAAGAAGATTTAAATGCTTAGAATGACCTAAGTACTTGTTGATTGCCATGCCTTGATTTTGCTTATCCTAATCTCCTTGATAAACCTAGGAACCACCATCATTAATTCTTAATGATGTGTTGGATCAATATGCTGCTTAGGGTTCATACACCGTGTACTTAATAACTTGACACACATGCTTTTGTGTAAAAAAGTGTGCGTGTGCTTGGTGTTGGGTGAGTAAAGTGAAAATGGGTGGGACTAGTAAGTGCAACCCATAGTGGAGGTATGTTTTAGACAGGTGCAAGCGAGGTAGTCCTCAGTGGGGAGGCTATCTCTGGGACGCTACTCCTCGCAGGAGGGTAGCTATTGAAGATACTTGCATCGGTCGTATAAGGACCGGTTCTTGTGCCGTCTGGCCTAGCAGCAGTGCAACCACGAGGCCCTATTATGGGTAGGGTTTGGAACCACACCCTACCAGTGATCGCCCGGTACCACCAGGAGGCAGGGAGTTGCAACCGGAAGCCAGGAGAGGATCTTGACGAGGTTGGCGTCGGGTCTGGCAAGTGAAAGTTGATGGCCATGATATTTATATTGATGTGAAGCCCCTGGTCGCTGATTTTCCGGGGTGGTACCGAGGTGACACTGGGCAGGTACGGGACCATTAGTATCCAGTTTCCGAACCAGTGCACTGGGGAGGACTGGGTACCCTTGTGGGGAAAGTGTACAACCTCTGCAGAGTGTAAGAATCTATCCGGATAGCCGTGTTCCACGGTATTGGACAGTGCGAAAGCCATGGCCACACTTGATTAGACTCTTGGCGTGAGTACTCCTTGGCGTGTTTTCGGAATACACCGGTTTGGAGCCGTGCGCTGGTTTCCGGCCAGCATAAAATTTGGGAACTGGCGGGAATGGACGCATCTCCCCCAGGGCCAAACAACCCCACTATACTTAATCAACAATACCTGACTTAGTTTGCGAACTGGTTTTGTTTTCAAAACCAACCCTTGCATAAAAATTGGCTTTCCGCCGATACACTGAACCATCAGCCTCATCCTTGATTACCTCCCTGCATACAACTTACCCCTTGTGTTAGGGTTTGCTGAGTACCTTATGTACTCACGGTTTGCTCTTAACGTTTTTAGTGAGAGAAGCTTTCGTAAGAGACGACGGCGATTGGTTTTCGTTCTCCACTCAAGTCTGCCTGTAGGCTTGGGCCGTGTTTCCGCTGATTGTCTGCATCACCATTAGTCGGTCGGACGGACTTGGATAGTTCAGTATCCTTGTCGAACCGCCATTAAAGGTGATATCTCAGGTATTATAATATTTACCTATACGAAGTATGCTTTCGATTACCATATATGTGTTCTTGTGCGTATCAGCTACTGATCCAGGGACTGATACATGGTGCACAACATGCTCCAGAAATTTGGGGTATGACAGAGTGGTATCAGAGCAATACTTGACTGTAGGACGAAAACCTAGGACTAGTCGCGCTTGAAAAGAATATTTTCAAAACTATTTGCAAAATATTCCATATAATCTTCCCCAAATTCTATTTAAAAACCCCTCTGCTCTCTCCAACGGCAAGAAAAGAAGCTTCGATCCGAAGTGTCTGCGTACAGAAGCCTCCAGCTCAATGGACAACCACGACTACGTGACCGTAGAAGTGGATGGAGTATTATACCAGGTGTACCGCGCACCAGACATGGTTCCTGAACCCGAAGACAAGGTCAGATCTGCAAAGAAGACCAAGTACCAGATAAAGTGCTACAACTGTCGTGGCCCCGGACATCAGCTTTCCGACTGCCCCACGTTTGAATTAGGCAAAGATGAAGAAGATTCAATTGACATGGAAAGAGACCTGCATTCACTCTTAGAGCCACCTGGAGATACCCGCTCATCAGTGCAGGAGCGTGAAAGACAAAAAGTATGGAGAAATAGGGATAACACGCACCTGTCGCTGGCACCCATCCTCAGAGATATATGTGAAAGGTTGAGTAGCTTGGAGGAGTTGATAAAGAGTCTTGGTGAAAGAGTCATCCACCCCACACAAGACGAGCAGCCCCAAAACCCCGACCAGAGCTGTAAACGGAAAAGAAAGAAGAACAAGCGAGCATCCGATCGAGTCGCATGCAAGAAGAACAAGAAGCACCGAAAGTGTTACAAGTGTCGAGAGCGTGGGCACCTCGCAATGGATTGCACTGAAGCCTGTGAACAAGAATTGCAAGGTAGCCAGGCTCCACCAACAGGCAGTCCTGTTATGTGTGCCAGAATCTCATAAATAGGTTCCTCATGATGGGTGAATAAGAGTTAGCTCATCAGCTGCAAGGATGTTATCCTCATATAGGAGCTGTAGTAGCCATGCAAAATAATGGCTGTACCCGTAAGGCTCCCTGAGGACTGACAAATGAGATGGACTAGAACTGTAAAATGTTCTATAAGTAATAGAAGAGTATCAGTGATGTCCTAATTTAAATATGGAGTTAAGTCACAGCCTGTGCTCGAGAGATGCTGAGTTGAGAAGTGAAAGCTCAAAGAACTCAATGATCAAGCAACACGTATCCCAAATGATGTCAAGACATCAGCGCAGTGAAGTCTCTTTACCACAGAAATGTGGACAACAGTTTTCCTTTTAACCGACCAAGTCATGTGACCCCCTTGATTCTTTTTGGTCAAGGACTATTGGCCGAGTTCGGATGCCAGCAGAAGAAATCGATAGTTCACCTACCCATAAGCCTTAAGCCTCGATCTTAGCACGCTAATATCATAAAACCACAACAAACAAATCGCGTTGCTTGAGTGATTCGATGATTTTGTTGATCTTGTTCGGTGTTTCTATGTTTGAGTGCTCAAACCAAACATCATAACAACAAGGAATCAAAAGATAAGAGCAACTTAATGTCAAATCGTTCCCCAACCTATACCCAAACCCCTGCCGAGGCAAGCACCACATCAAGGAGGTGTCAGCTCAGAGTCAATCCAATCAGAAGTATAATTCAACCACAGCAAAGGTTACAGATCAGTTGGAAGTTTACATGAGACGGTACAAAAGAGAAGTCAAGATGCCAGACACTGTCAACCCACAACACGCAAAAGAAAGTTTAATCCAGAAAGTGAAGCAAACGACAGCAATATGATGACAAAGAGGTTTTCAGCCATCACCACCATTGATTCGACTCGAAATTCAATGGTCCCACACCAACCGAGCAGCAAGAGCTAGCAGCCCATAACCATGGAACCCCCACAGTGAGGGAACCCTGTCAAGGACAAAACCCACATCACTTATTCATGATAGCTCTGACAAAGATCTGTTGGTTATTAATGGATACCTCGGAAATGTCCCCAAGTGAGACCCGAGGAAGATCGTCGATGAGTTGGACTAAAGTGAAAATGAACCAGAAGGATCAAAAGCTGTCTATATGGCAAGTCACCTGAAAGCCAAACCCTTGGGGAAAGTACTAGTAATACATGAGTACCCAAAAGTCTTTCAACAAGTCATCAGTACGCCACTCGATGAAGATAAAGAAGTACCTCATTGGGATAATTCCAAAATAAGTCCTCAATGGGCAAAGGTCTCTATCAGAGTAACGCAGCGGAAACGTAGTGGGCCCTAACCCACAGCCCAGGATCGAATGACTGGTACGATCAGTTAAAGGAAATCCAAGTCTGTCCCCAAAACTGACTTAAGGATCCAAACACCACAAACAGAAGGTCTGAAAATGAGACGCATCCATGACAGTCTTCTATCACTCAGTGAGGACCTCAGTTAGTATATATATGGTATTAGAAGCGAATACCATAAACCTGCAGTGTCAGATGTAGGCAGAACCAAACAGAAGGAGAGCAACAACCTCAGAAGCAGTGCATCATTCTCTCCAGGCTTTTTATGCATATGTCCATGATGACCATACAGTCAGAATCAATCCTCTCATCTGCTCTCCTTTTGCGGCAGACTTCGAGAGTGATTGCATTCATACCTATTAACCACAGTCCGTTGCTGCAAAAGCTGAAGCATTGGAGCTTTTTAGCGTGAGAAATCAATTAACTAGTTCCCCAGTGGAAAGGTGAACCTGGAGCTAAGTAACGACAGTTTGCTAGCTCTGAAGCATATGTCTTCCAGAACCATGTTAAGGGAAGAGTCTGCTAACCAGCTAGCAATGTTCGTGCCGTGTTCCCTTCCATACCCTGCTGCAGTCAAGTCAGTTCCTTCTAGACAATTTCTCAACTAGTCCAAGGTGCATTACCAGCTAATTTAACCTGTCAAGAGGACAAACATCTGGTTAGGGACAGTGCTGTTCTAAAGCTGAATCTTGACAGAGAGTCTGTTCCAGACTCATTCTCGAATCTGGTGTCCTGTAAGACGGGATGTCAGGACTGTGATCCCACCATGATAAACAGAGAAAGTGTCAGCACACCAGACCAGAAACAGTGGTTCAGGTCACATGAGGGACTGGTGAAGACAGTCAACCTGCCGTACCCTGCATGAATCAGAAAGCTCAGAATCATCACTCTCTTAACAGGAGAAGTTGTGAAGTCAACTAACAACCTCGCCCAAGGAATGCCCCGAGATGACCAGAGCTCAAGGCAACCGTACAGCATCAACCAGAGAACCCCGAGTGAAAATCCTTAAGTGGGGTAGGATTTTCAGTCAGTGAGCCCTAAAAATAATAATAATAATAAAAACCTTGAAATCGAAACCTTAAACTGCCTTCACGTGACGAAGCACCCAGCGTGGGAGATCCACAGAAGCAAGAAGCTGTGTCTGTCCGCAAGCCTCGCGTACTCTTGCAATGAAGAGAATCTTCGCGACGTTAAGAAGCCTCCAACAAGTTTTGGAGTGTTACAGCCGTCAAGCACGAAGACCCGAGAGAAGTACTGCTCCATCCGGAAGACCTTTCAAATCTCGAGGACGAGATTTCTTTTAAGTGGGGTAGATCTGTAATACCCTACTTTTCAGAGCCAAAAGAAAAAGGAAAAGAAGAAAAACAAATAAATAAATAAAGATAAAAAAGAGACGAAAATCACTCCAAATTTGAACCTTTTCTAAAACCTCATCTTGACATGATTTTTCAAAAATAAGATTTCACTAAATAATTGAACATAGTTTGAATTTGGAATTTTTGGAAAATAAAATATGTGCTCAAGTGCTTGTGTTCATTTAAAAGTTCACTAAAATTTGAACTTTTTGAATTTACAACAAATTAAATAAATTTGTTCTAGTTTGAGCTAAGGCACATCCAATTTTCAAAAGCTTAAATTTTAAAACCTGCACAATCTTCACCATATGCATATTTGTATTTTATTAGATTTGTTTTGAGTGTTTGATCAACCTTTGTTTTTGTCTGAATTTGAAATCCCTTCAAATTCAAATCCTAGAAATAGTTTAAACCTGTTCCTTATTCAAATCTCTTCCCGGGCCGAATCCTCTTCCTTCTTCTCCCGGCCCAGCTCTCCTCTCCTTCTCTCCCACGCGCAGCCCAGCTCCTTCGGCCCAGAAACAGCCCAGCAGCCGCGCCCTCCTCCTCCTCTCGCCGACAGGTGGGCCCCACCTGTCGGGCTTCGTCCCCGCGTGGCGCGCCGCCGCGCCCGGGCCCCGGACGCCGACCCGCCTCCGCCGGAGCCGCTGTCCGGTCGCCGCTGCCGTAGCCGCCAAGCTTCGTCGTCAATATAACGGAGCCGCGCCCTCCTTCCTCCCTCCTCCGCGCACTCTCCCTCTTTCTCCCTCTCTCTCTCTGACCTAGGGTTCCGGCCGAGCTCCGACGAGCTCTTCCGCCACCTCCCGTCCTCCTCCGTCGCCATTGAACCCGCGGTGAGGCTCTCCGCCCTCCTCTCTTCCTCCTACACCCCTCTTTCTTCCTCCTCCCCTCTCGCTCATGTCTCGCACCAAGCTCCACCATGGCCGCCACCTTCCTCCTCGTCGCCGGCCGCCTCCGGCCACTCCCCGGCCTCTTCGCCACCACGAGTAGCACCCCCGTGTTCCCCTCTCTCTTCTCCACCCCTCCCTCCTCTCTCTCCTAGCTCGCGCGAGCTCGTCACCGAGCCGCCACCACCGCGCACCCTTCCCCGTCGACGCCGGCCGCCCTCCGTCGCTCTCTTGCTCGACGGAGCCCACGGTGAGGCTCTCCGAATGTCCCTCTCCCTATCCCGTGCCTCCTTCCCCTCTCTTTCGGCTCGCGCGCAAGTTTCCCAGTGAGCGCGCCGCCATGCCCAACTCCGGCGAGCCATTCCCGGCGCTCCACCGCTCCCCGCCGACAACACGTGCGCCTCCCAGCTCCGCCATCGCATCCTCTTTCCCCGCGACGAGGTTCCACGGCTCCTCGTCCACCCTACGCGACGGCGGCGAGCACTCCGGCCAACTACCGCCGCGCGTCTCCCTCTGGTCCACCATGGACCGGTGGACCGCCGCCCATCCCCGGTCTACGGACCCCGTGGACCCAGTCCACCGGGTTTTCTCATTAAAAATAAATCCTTTCCCAATTATGACGTCACCCAGCGCAATAAAAGGATTTTCCAATTGAAAAATAATTCCATAAAATCCCCGGGCCCTGCAATTTTACAGATAAGCCCCTGACTTTAAAAATAATTATGTTCAGGTCCAGAAATCTTACAGAAAAGCCCCTCAACTTTTCTGTAATTATGTTTCAGCCCCTGACTTTTTACACTCAGACCCCTAAACTTTTTCTTAATTACAGATAGGTCCCCAGACTTATTCTGTAATTACACTTAAACCCTCAAAAACCTTTTTATAATTACAAACCAGCCCTTTATTCTTTAAAGGCCCATATCTTCTTAATCCGAACTCCGTTTTGGGTGATTCTCGTGCCCACGAGTTCGTGAAATCGCGTAGTACCTCGTGGTACTGTTCTTGAAGCCCCACACCAGGTCTACAAAGCATTGATCCCTAAAATACCCCTCACTTCTTATATCATTTCTCGATTAATCCTGCGATGATGATCACGCATGTCGCAAATATCTGCGCATGTAAACCTAACCCATCCTGTGATGCTATTCCACCTAATATCTCCCGCACCCTCACTTCACCTCTGAATAACCTATTCATTCTTTTGCTCGCTAGTGTTAAACCTAGCAATCATTCGTACCATTCCACTTCCAACCCAGTACCCTTATCTTATCGCAAACAAAATCTTGAACCTAACCTATATCAATCATCACTCGATCAAACCTAACCTAGTATCCTCGCCCAACCCCTCTTGATTTATTGCTCTGCTCTTATAATTGATCTTTTAATGGATCTTATTGGAGTTATCTGGTATTTTAGTTGCCAGCTGCTTTTATTTGAATTTGGCATTTTATCTGCAGTCATGCATTCATATCGTGCATAATCACGTACACACGCTGCATATACCTTCGCCTGCATTCATGCATGTTCTTTTATAGGAATAATATAGAAGCTTGCATATTAGATATGCACGCAATCACCATCAATCAAGCATAGGCATCTCCCCATCTTCACCCTATGGTGTTCAACCAACGAGGACCATATGCATAACCACACACCCATGTTCATATATTAGAGAAAATAGATAACTAATAACTTGTCTAGGTGAATATGGCTCTTACAAGGCCAGGAATATCACCTACGACCTATAACCTACTCCGCATTAGTATGCTGCATCATACATGGTTCTTGTCTCTCGTTCTTCACTGAAGTTTCTTTGATTCTTAATCGAAGTTAATTGGGTCTTATCTGGTTTTCATCGATCTTTATTTCTTTTGCTCTTTTATTTCCTTTTGCGGTAGTTTATACGTACTGTTTTATGCGCTAGTTTACGCGAGAATCGAGGAAGAGCCAGAGGAATTCGAAGAGCTTCTGAGGACTCCAAGCTCGAAGATCAAACCAGAGATACAAGAGTCTCGAGTCAGAGTTTAAAGTATAGGAAAGCGATTTCCAGGCAAGCCCTAACTCCCATTGATCATGTTGATCCTATGTTTGCAAATAATCCCCCATAGAGCTTGACTTCAAATAAAACATGCATGGTATTTAAAGAAGATTTAAATGCTTAGAATGACCTAAGTACTTGTTGATTGCCATGCCTTGATTTTGCTTATCCTAATCTCCTTGATAAACCTAGGAACCACCATCATTAATTCTTAATGATGTGTTGGATCAATATGCTGCTTAGGGTTCATACACCGTGTACTTAATAACTTGACACACATGCTTTTGTGTAAAAAAGTGTGCGTGTGCTTGGTGTTGGGTGAGTAAAGTGAAAATGGGTGGGACTAGTAAGTGCAACCCATAGTGGGGGTATGTTTTAGACAGGTGCAAGCGAGGTAGTCCTCAGTGGGGAGGCTATCTCTGGGACGCTACTCCTCGCAGGAGGGTAGCTATTGAAGATACTTGCATCGGTCGTATAAGGACCGGTTCTTGTGCCGTCTGGCCTAGCAGCAGTGCAACCACGAGGCCCTATTATGGGTAGGGTTTGGAACCACACCCTACCAGTGATCGCCCGGTACCACCAGGAGGCAGGGAGTTGCAACCGGAAGCCAGGAGAGGATCTTGACGAGGTTGGCGTCGGGTCTGGCAAGTGAAAGTTGATGGCCATGATATTTATATTGATGTGAAGCCCCTGGTCGCTGATTTTCCGGGGTGGTACCGAGGTGACACTGGGCAGGTACGGGACCATTAGTATCCAGTTTCCGAACCAGTGCACTGGGGAGGACTGGGTACCCTTGTGGGGAAAGTGTACAACCTCTGCAGAGTGTAAGAATCTATCCGGATAGCCGTGTTCCACGGTATTGGACAGTGCGAAAGCCATGGCCACACTTGATTAGACTCTTGGCGTGAGTACTCCTTGGCGTGTTTTCGGAATACACCGGTTTGGAGCCGTGCGCTGGTTTCCGGCCAGCATAAAATTTGGGAACTGGCAGGAATGGACGCATCTCCCCCAGGGCCAAACAACCCCACTATACTTAATCAACAATACCTGACTTAGTTTGCGAACTGGTTTTGTTTTCAAAACCAACCCTTGCATAAAAATTGGCTTTCCGCCGATACACTGAACCATCAGCCTCATCCTTGATTACCTCCCTGCATACAACTTACCCCTTGTGTTAGGGTTTGCTGAGTACCTTATGTACTCACGGTTTGCTCTTAACGTTTTTAGTGAGAGAAGCTTTCGTAAGAGACGACGGCGATTGGTTTTCGTTCTCCACTCAAGTCTGCCTGTAGGCTTGGGCCGTGTTTCCGCTGATTGTCTGCATCACCATTAGTCGGTCGGACGGACTTGGATAGTTCAGTATCCTTGTCGAACCGCCATTAAAGGTGATATCTCAGGTATTATAATATTTACCTATACGAAGTATGCTTTCGATTACCATATCTGTGTTCTTGTGCGTATCAGCTACTGATCCAGGGACTGATACATGGTGCACAACATGCTCCAGAAATTTGGGGTATGACAACTTGAGATCCAATCGAATCATCTTGACCGCAGCGCCTGGCAGCATGGTGGAGGCAGGAAATTGTGCTTGGGTGCCTGGCTTGCTGGGCCGCACGCTGCTTTTGCTTGCTAGCTTGTTGGGCGTGTGCTTATTGATTGCAGCTTGTTTGGTCATAGGACAGGACGGGGCGTGGGCGCCGTTGCGGTGCCTCGATGGCAGTGGTCTAGCGGCGGCGGTGACATAGAGGAAGAAGAAGAGTCTAGGGGCATTGGATGTCTTTTACGAAAGTTTGTCTCTCCTGCTCAAGCCAAAAATAGTATTATATGAGCGCGGTGTGTTCCAGATAATTACCATCAAATCGTAGTGTGTCTCAGACGAATTCGACTTTAACAGTGTGTTATAGTCAAAGCCACACTTTGTTAGGGTGCTACAGACAAATTTGCCAAAACCCCTCGTCTGTCCTACGGCCAAAACACAGACTAAGGCCCGCCCAGGTTGTTGGTCCTTCTCACACGGGCTACGGAGCCGCTGTGATAAGGTGGGGTAGGGGTTTGGGGGTTTTCTCAGCCTACGTGAAAGGTCTTCTCTCTTAAAAATTAAGCCCGGGTACGCAGGTTGAGTTTTTTTATATTTCACATTTCAACAGGTAAAATTCTGGGAAAAAAATTTCATAATTATGATTCACCCTTTAGTATTCTATAATAGTTTAAACATCTAGCTTCCTTTATAAAATGTAAGAAATTTTTAATCTTTGACCAACAGTTAGTCTAAGCATCTGAAAGTTATAGGAGTCGAAATATAGGGTTACCGGATCTATACTTCAAAATGCTTTGGTAAGTGTCAACTTATTATTAACCAGGAGCAATTTGAGGTAAGAAATATATAGCGGTCAAAGTGCATTCTTGGAAACCGATACAGTGAAATGGTAGGAGTAATGTAATGCTAATGATGCCCATGTTACGATTGGACACTCGAAGTTGTACATTGAGCTCCAAAAACTTAGGTCCAGCATTTGCATTTGTCAGCAGCATCAGATATCATAGTGAACGCGAACCACCTGTCCCCTGCTAACGAGAGCACGGCATGGTACGCCAGACATCCAAACGCATACAATCGGTTGTAGCCAGGAAACTAGTATGTAACTGGGCTGTGGTTTCAGGACCAGGCATTGCCGACAGCGACGTAGGCCCCGAGCGCAACAAGGCAAGCGTCGGCGCGGCCAAAGAAGCCAAGCACCTCGCCGCCTTCCTGCTGCAATGGCACGCTGAATGGCGTCCCCAACTGCTGGTAACCGTATGTGCGCTGCACCCCCTTGTTGGTCCCGAACGTCAGCGACCTTACGCCGGTCTCGTCAGCCGTGCCGGACATATAGTTCACGAGCTCGCCGGACCCCATCGTGATCTGCAAAAGCATGATCTCAGACATTAATCAGTAACCAGTTGCGATCAGTATACTGTGCATTCGTGGGGATAAAGGTCGAACCGTGTCCTCGTATCCCTTGGTATTAGATCCCCAGAAGCCGACAGGGATGGATTGGCCCCTGTAGTCATTGTAGACGAAGAAGAAGCCGTTGATGCGGCCGCCATAGCTGTCGGTGCTGCGGACTGTGATGGTCTCCAGGTAGCGGGCCTTGCTACATACGCGGATGTCCCGAGGCGTGCCACCAGTACCACCCCAGGGCCCAATCTTCACCACCGAACGTGCATCCATCTGCAGTGGAATGGAATAATTCACCAATAGAAATTCACTTATGTCTCTGCATATTATATTTATCATATAGTTGGACATATACTACCTACGTTTTAAATTTTCCATCAGTATGCTTCTGAAAGAAAGAGGAGGAACCGGATTCGTAAATTGAAGCGTGATGATGGGACCGAAGTTACGGATGTGGCAGGAATACATACACTAATCACTGAATATTACCGTGTCCTGTTTGAATCACATGCAGGCCATAGGGTGGATGAACTGTTGCAGCATGTTCCAGAGAGAGTTTCTGAAGAAATGAACCAACACCTCATGAGAGAGTATTCTGATGAGGAGATAAAGGAAGCCCTTGATAATATTGGTGATTTGAAGGCCCCAGGCCCTGATGGCATGCCGGCGCTTTTCTATAAGCGCTACTGGCATATTGTTGGAGAGGAAATCACAAAGGAAGTGAAGAACTTTCTAAATGGAGGTGAAATGCCTCAAGGCTGGAATGCAACGACGGTGGTGTTGATCCCAAAAGTGGACAATCCTGTGAGAATCAAGGATCTCCGTCCCATTAGTCTATGCAATGTGGTGTATAAAATTGCCTCTAAGGTTTTATCCAATCGACTAAAGGTGGTCCTACCTGATGTTATCTCCCCTAATCAAAGTGCTTTTGTTCCTGGGCGCCTTATTACTGATAATGTTCTGCTAGCTTATGAACTAACCCATTTC
Organism: Eragrostis curvula; assembly: GCA_007726485.1. Lineage (NCBI taxonomy): Eukaryota > Viridiplantae > Streptophyta > Magnoliopsida > Poales > Poaceae > Eragrostis > Eragrostis curvula. Next base: position 18,982,369 of record RWGY01000051.1, on the reverse strand, counting down.
TTGCAAAATAAAAGAGGAGGCAAGGATGGATATGCTGCTGTTAAATTGGATATGAGCAAGGCTTATGATAGGGTTGAATGGGATTTTTTGAGAAAAATGATGCTGCAGATGGGTTTTCATTGTGCGTGGGTGGAAACCATCATGAAGTGTATATGCTCGGTTTCTTATCAAGTCAAGGTCAATGGAGAACTCACTGATTGTATATTGCCCACAAGAGGACTACAGCAGGGGGATCCCATATCCCCCTATTTGTTTCTTATATGTGCTGAAGGTTTTTCATGCTTACTCAATAATGCAGAGGCCAGAGGGGATTTTGAGGGTGTGAAGGTTTGCCAAGCAGCCCCAAGTATTAATCATCTTTTGTTTGCCGACGATTCTTTGCTTCTCCTGAAAACTGATGATAGGAGTGCACAGTGTCTGCAAAATATGCTATCCTTATATGAAGATTGCTCAGGGCAGATGGTAAACAAGGAAAAGTCAGCTGTGATGTTCAGTAAAAATTCAAAGGAATCTGACAAAGCTAACCTCATGTCGGTTCTGGAGATTAGTACTGAAGCTCGAAATGATAAGTACCTTGGCCTACCAGTGTACATGGGAAGGTCCAAATCAAAGACATTTGCCTATCTCAAAGACAGAGTGTGGAAGAGAATTCAGGGATGGAAAGAAAAGCTCCTGTCCAAGGCGGGAAAGGAAATATTGATAAAGGCAATAGCACAGGCCATCCCTAGTTATGCTATGAGTTGATTTGATCTTACTAAAACATTATGTGATGAGATTAGCACTATGGTATGTCGGGACTGGTGGGCACAACAGGATAAGGAAAATAAGATGCACTGGATTGCGTGGGAGACTTTGTGTAGAAGGAAGGAAGCTGGAGGTCTTGGGTTCCGTGACCCATATTTGTTCAACCTGGCCATGTTGGCAAGGCAGGGATGGAGATTGTTAGAGTATCCGGAGTCATTATGTGCACAAGTATTGCGGGCCAAATATTTCCCTGATGGTGATCTTTTGAAAGTTACAGAAGGGCCAGGCATCTCTTATTCATGGCGAAGCATTGTGCGGGGAATTGCAGCTCTTAACGAGGGACTCATCTGGAGGATCGGTAATGGTGAGAGGGTCAATATCTGGTTGGATCCATGGGTGCGTAATAAAGTATCAAGGAAGCCGATAACCCCGAAAGGACAGATAGTGTTAACCAGAGTATCTGAGTTGATTGATCCATACACAGGCAAGTGGGACACAGATCTGATAGAGAGCATTTTTTGGGAAGAAGACATTCCATATATCCTGTCAATTCCCATTAATCAAGACATAGAAGACTTCCCAGCATGGCATTTCGACAAGAAGGGCATATTCTCTGTTAAATCAGCCTACCATGTTCTGCATGACAAAAGTGAAAGAGAGTCAAAGAAACAGCCTGGTGAGTCCTCTTCTAATCAAAGTGCACAAGTAGTTAACTGGAATCGCCTATGGACACTCAAAATTCCAGCAAAAATCAAACACTTCCTGTTCAGGTTGGCTCGAAATAGTTTGCCTTTGAGACTGAATATTGCTAGAAGAGGTGTGGATGTCGATACACGGTGTCCGGTCTGCTTGAGACTTGATGAAGATGGGGGGCACTGTTTTCTGAAATGCAAATTGTCAAAACGCTGCTGGGTGACAGCAGGGTTGGAAGCCACCAGATTAGCACTGAATGAATTGCCCTCTAGCCAAGGGGTTGTACAAACAATTCTGCATATGAATGAAGAGGAGAGACTGCGAACCATTACTCTGCTATGGGCCTGGTGGGATGCTCGAAATAAAGCAAATGCAGGGGAGAAGCTGCCTTCATGTGAAGAGGTGCTCCACAAAGCCACTATCATGATCGCTGATGTCAAAGTTCAGAATACTGTTCATCATCCGATAAGTTTCAGACATCGCCGGACTTGGACTCCTCCACCTCCTGATGTACTCAAAGTTAATATTGATGGGGCGTTCTACAACCATGATAAGTCCGGTGCGTGGGGATTTGTCGTGCGGGATAGCTCGGGTTGCGCAGTTCTGGCAGGTGCCGGGAAATTGATGGCAGTGCCCGATGCACTTTGCTCAGAAACAATGGCCTGTATGCAGGCACTGAAATCATGCTCGGAGTATGGTATGGTCTCTATTCATATTGAGACAGATTGTAGCAACCTGGTAAAGGCAATGTCATCGGTGGAATATGATCAATCACTCGGAGGAGTGTTGTTCAGGGAAGCCAAAAGCTTAGTGTCGTTGAATTTCAATAGTGTGGTGTTTTCTTATGCTCCCAGATCTTGTAATGAATGTGCTCATGAACTGGCTCGTTATGGTTTGAGTAGGGACCAGGAACAGCCTAGTATTTGGCTGGATCCCCTCCCTGATTTTGTATTAGAATTGGTGACCCGTGACTCTTTTGGGTCTGCTGTTGATGAATAAAACTGAGACGAGCTTGAGTATCAAAAAAAAGAAGTAATATCAGGAAAAGTACATTTTTCCAATTGAATATCAGTGGCGATCGTACTACATATTACATAATGCCTTAAGGGTCTCAAGACACTTTATATAGATGAACAAAATACGACTCCATTAAGAATGGCAGCCGGCTCATATTATCAACCACGGCATTTTTGTAGAGCCCGCGGGTGCGATGGACGATGGTATAAAGCAGTCAGTCTGAAACTACCATTGATTCCTTTCTGCTCGTGATAAGAAGAGAGATGTGGTTGCTACTGGTGAAGCCATGGTGCACTGGCACCAGGGTCCCAAAGGAATTTCAGTTATAATCATCCAATTTCTACCTTATATGCAACTTTAGGTGCATACTAAGCTGCTGCAGTGGCCTGTCAAGCATGGTGTGCACTCGGGTGTTAAGAACTCTAGCTTCGTCACTGGTGGTTGCCTTCCGAGCCTCCTGCTCTGCGTGTGCCTGCCTTTTGCCCTACTGCTCTGATCCACGTGTTGCTCGCCCGTACTGTTGGCCGGCGCCATACAGCAGAGCTAGAATTCGAGCCCTTGATGCACGTTATCGAGCTCGATGGCCGCCAGCAGCTCTCCAGCTCGAATAGACGCAATCAGCCTCAGTTCAGAGCAGGAGGCTCAAGAATATTCGATTGATAGTGGGCTGTCGTGTTAAGAAGGAATGGGGTCCACCAATGGCATTCTTGCCGTTTAATTACACAAAAGTTGGAAAACGGCAACTAACGGAATCAACAAAAATGGCCCATGTGAGGCATGAAAATTGGAACCGATGGTGAATACATAAAAGGAAAAAATTTCAGTGGCACGCAAGGCATGACTCAATGTTTCGATGGTAAATAGGGAATTTTCTGTAGCGTATACTAAGTGCTAAATCATTGCATCATATATAGGATTTCTAATCTCTCTAGATTTACCCAGATACACCAACCTAAACTATCAGGAATGTATTTTCCTTGAAAAATAATAAAATAAAATAAAATAGACCTAAAACAAAAAGAAGATAATTTGTGATGAAGGATAAACAAGAATTATTTAATGTTTCAGATAATACTCTTGTTGGAAAAAAGAAATGGTCACGAATACGATCCAAAGAAAAGCTCCCCCATGGATCAGCTGCATCACGTATCTCTTTCAGTTGGATCAAAGAAAATTTGGATCACGAACCCTTTCAGTGGTATCGATGTATATGTGAATTTATTTCGTTTGGAAAGTGACAGGTTATGTTCTTTCTGCTCAAACTGATCAACATATTTGAAGTCGTGCTACCATCTGCCTATAAAACGTTCATAACTTCACCAAATATCTAGTTTTAGGCACCTAATGAGAACCTCTTTCTTCTTCTTTCTTTTTCATTATCTGGTTTGGTCTATTCTTGGCCAGTGCATTGGCCAACTAGTTCTTTTGGTTTCTACTTTGGACAGCTGCACGAGTCAGCTATGGCCGCCTGTCTTGTAATAATCTGAACTTGTTCTTTCTGACTTCTTTCTTAATGCAAAGGCATATCACCTGCCACTTTAATTTTCTATCAAAAACTAAATAAATGGACCATTGCCCTAAAAAAATTGAACCAGAAGGGGTTCTGTGACTTGATGTTTAAATAGATGGGCTAAAATTTTAGGTTCTCAAATCGTAATTGGAGAAACCGATCTTCATTCACGCGCGTGGAAACACATAGTAAGCACATATACTACTCTAAATTCTTCATGGGTTACCTTCAGAAAAATGGGCACAGGGGTGTCCGAGGAGATCATACCTGAAGACCGATGGGACGCTGAGGATCTTGGAGACCCGTTCGCGTGTCGTCGTTGTCCTCTGGCACGTTAGTGGGCACTGTACTTGCTGGCGATGGCTTAACCTTGCGTGCTTTGACTGTATCACTGCGCACTGCACCCTTTCTCTGTGACTCTCCCTAGGTCAGATAATTGATCACCAGCCCCAGATACCTTCCCCTCCTTATATCGTTTGAGTGAATACCAGCTTACCTCATACTTCGGAGACTCATCCTGCACTGGATAATTCACCAGGTCTCGGTACCTTCCCGTCCTTATATCGTTGATTGAACACCAACGTACCTCATACTTCGGTGACTGGTGCTTTGTCGGATAGTTCGCCCCACCTGGGTACCTTCCCGTCATTATATCATACATTGAATACCAACGTACCTCATACTTCGGTGACTCGTCCTTCGCCCCCCTCTTCGCCTGCGATGACTACTGTTAACTCATTCGAATTTAGAAATCATCCATTTCTCTGCATCTACCCTAGTGGGCATATATACTAGAAGTAATACATTAGGATGTGAACATATTTACCATTGAACTCTCAGGACATATGGGAGGTAGTACTAAACCATTTTTTCTAGTAACTACAAAATGTCCCCAAGTCCGTGGGGCATTACAAATTGTCCGCCTATTTATAGATCGAGACATCAGGCCCTCTGGCCTTTAAATGCTCTCTCTTCATCGCAAATATCATGTGCCTATCTAGTATGCTCAGGTGCCCACGTAAAAGTAACTTGGGAACAAATGCTAGAGGAATATAATCCTTGTGAATTGTTGAGCCAAAAAGATACGGTTTCCAGAGATGAGGGTAATATATTATCATGGCAGCTAGCTGGACAACTGATTGGTTTTCCAGATAATGTGAAACTCGGTTCCATCCGTTTGCATCATGATATTATACAACCTTTATAATATTTTTTTTTTTTGTGAAACACAGTGCAAATGCGGACACTCACAAACACGCACGTGTACTCAACCCTTATAACAATTATTACAACATCATACCAAAGATATGTGTTTTTATTTTCAGTGAAGTATAGCAACGAGGAGAATTACATGGCAACTATTCTACAACAAGAAATTAATGATTCAATATACAAAATACGGTTTCTCAATAGGTGGGTACCAAAATAGCACACATGTGGAATCAAGCTTCGTTACGATGGGAAGATGAAATTACCAGCTTTATTAATTACACATACATCTCACTATATGTACTCATAATAAAAATATTTTGATTGCCTGCTAGACATCAAATGAATATCCCATCTTTCAATATATTACATTTTCATGGCTAGGGATGAAGTGCTGTTGGACATTAATACAGAGGTTATATTATTTGCCGCAAATCACCATACCATTTTATGAAACCTTGCATTGAGGCTGGTCAATCTCAGGATCCCCAATATATGCCTTTGTTTTTCCAAAACAATCTTCACTAAGATTCATCACTAAAGATTTTTCCAACAATTAGTGGTATGAGCATGACCAAAGCAGGAGAGCATTGCACTTGATACTTATGCAGGAGAGCATCACTAAAGCGTGAAAAGATATCTTGGCATGAGTTGCGCCACACATAATCACTCCACCTATTGTTGGAACCACCTTTTGTGACAAATAATGTCGTCCTAACTCATGCTTTATGCTGAAACCAGTTATTCTGGAACCATCTTTTGTAAGGATACAGATAGCAAGAGTGATGTTCACGCTTGCCAACAAGTGCATCAATTCGATCAGAGTCGTGGTTGCTTATCCCATTTTTCTTTTCTTTTTTCTTCTTACGAAGGAAAGATTTATCATATTAAACCATTAGTTTCTCCCCTCAACTCACTGTTCACTATTACTGTTATACTGTTCATTCCTCCAGCTCCATCCTGGCCGTTCAGTTGCAGTCGTGTGGAGCTGTAGCAGCCGTCCACTCCAGGCTTTATCCATCGTCTGCCCTTCCCGACCCAGCACCCGATTTCCCCCGTTGCCCTCTCCCCGTGCTGCCACATGCTCCCCTACTCAGCGTCTCGCCACCCTTCTCCCCATTTAATCTCCCCGCGCCGCCGCGCCGTCGCGTGCCCAGCATTGCCTGCGTGCACCGCCAGCATCAGAGCCTCTAGATCGGGTCGATCCGATGCTCCCTCTTCTCGGTTCCTCTTCTTCGTGGCACCTTGAACTCTCGCATCCCCCTCCGCCGCACCCTTCACATCCATGGAGAACCAGTTCTGCTCCGCTGCGTTGCCCCGCAGTCGCGTGGAGAGCCAACCATGCCCCACCCCCTGCTACTATCGGCCACCGCATTGCCGCACGCCCATTCTCCCTCGCTCCCCCCCCCCCCCCCCCCCGGTTGCTGTTGCGCGTGGCTCGGTAGCTTGCCAAGTCAGCCATGGAACCACCGAATTGAGTGGCGCTTAGGGATGGAAATATACTACTTCTTGTATACTTGTTGGGTTACCATTTCCAATTTGTATACTTGCATTGCTTACTTTCAAAAACAATTATGAATGTATAGTTCATATCATTTTCTATATCCAAAAATTGCGGTGCAAGGAAAATTATCCAAGATGCAACAAAGAGATAGTGTGGTTTGCAACCATTCATCTCAGACACGCGTCCGCTAATATTTACAAGATTATTTCTCAATTTTTTTCTCATTGCATAAGTTTCAGTTAAACCTTAAATTTTCTCTTTGCTGCATAATTGCATACTCTTACCATTTATATTTTTATTGCAATTTTAGATGACCATTTAAAAGTCTTATCGTGTTTGGTAACACGTACGGTACCACCAAAAATGCTGGTAACAATAGATACAAGACCCATAAGGCCGAAATGTTAATCTCAAAAAAAAAAAGGCCAAAATGTTGGGCCAATAATAAAATAAAAGCTGCATGAGGTGCTTCAGGCAGGTGGCAGCGGTGCGGGCGCGCCTCGAAACAACTATCGTGAGTGAAAACTAGAAAAACTGGTCCGTAAACCAATCAAAAGTTTAAAACCAAATTTAGAAGAAATTTGAAAACAAACCGAGCAGTTTTTCCGGTTCAACATTCGGTTTTTCTTTTTTTTTATCGATTTTGTCTGTCTTCTGTCTATTTTGTTGGTTTTTTCAGTTTACCGAGCGTTATTTTGTGCTTTTTATTGATTTTGTTGGTTTTTCTTGCTTTACCAGCCGGTTTTTTGGGTTTACCGAGCATTTCTTTCGGTTTCCAAAATTTGAATCTTTTTGAACTTTTAATTTATTTTGAATTTAAACTAGGCAAATAAGTTCGGTTCCTTCGGCTTTCGGTCCGGTTTATTGCGGTTTTGGAAACCTTGGTGAGGGAGTGTGGATCCCGCTGAAGGTCCCAGACTTTGATTGGCCCACCAATGGTACCGACTGGTAGTGAGTCAAGCGAGTCCTGCCTGCACGTGGCCACGCATAGCCAAGCTTGTGTGTCAAGTATGTTGTAGTTGTTGTAGATAATTACATGAGTGCCCCTACTTTGTACCTTAATTATGAATTTACCTTTATTTTTTTGACCTTGCACCATTGTCCATGTTTTGACCAAGTTTATTGCTCCATTATCTCTACTTAGATGGCAAAACCATAATTTTTTTCATCAAAAGAGGAACTACGATGCAACAACTTGGTGGAAACACAAGGGCAATGGTGCAAAGTTGAAAAAATGAGGCCAAACTTATAGTTAACACTCAAAACATGGGTAACCATGCAAATGGTCTTGTTAACCATTAACCTACTCTTCATATGCTCGGACACAGAACACGATTGAAACGACAAGCCGTTGCCGACTTTGACGATTTTGCCTGTCGTTCGCTCCAGTGTCCTCGAGGGAGCCTTTCTTCCGAGCGGGGCATGGGCAGCTAGGTGGTGCTCGTCAGGTTTGAGGATTAAGTTTCCTGTAGTTAGGGTTAGGTTTAGGTGCCTCCATGACAGGTTTGGTGAAAGGTACGATGGCATCGACGACGGCAACGGGGGCAGCAACTTCTCCAGCACGAACATGGTGGGCTCAGTGTTCATATGGTGGTGGCAAGACAAATGTGTCATCATCGATTATGAATAAGGTACCCCGGCCCCTCCTTTATCTAGTTGTGATTCTTTCTGAGCATGGCTATGGGTTAGTGAATTTAGTTTCCAGTGACATTTATTTAGATGTTGGTCGTATTTGTGTTCTCCCATGAAGCATCCAGTGAAAGAGGGGATGACGAGTTCAACTACTGGCTCGACGGCCAGAAATTCATCATATATTTGCATGTGGAAAGTTAGTCTACCATTCTTTTTCAAAAGGGGTGTGTTTCATTTTCCTTCGTCAGAGATGAGTATGGCGGTGGTGGATGGCAAGATGGTCGTGTTCATTCAGATCGGAATTCTCATTCGTGGCTTATTCATTTGGAATGGTGATCCTAGATGGTGGGATTTATGGCTTTTTTAAAGTTTCTTGTCTCTCATCAGTGAAGTTGGAGTGGTGTGAATTGTAATCAGGGGTGTAATATGGTTTGACATCAATGAAATTCCTTTTTCGGAAAAAAAAAGCTTGTGCGCCGTCACAAGTGCCGCTCTGCATGTCTGTTCCTATCCCTGGGACCGCCTTGTCAATTCTTCAAACCTCGCACGCATGCTGCACGCTCGCGGCCTCGCTTCCTAGGTTCGCTCTCTAGGGGCGTCAAACGGTCGAACATGGATATTTTATTATTATTTTATTTTTTAAAATTCAACATTTTAAATATATTCGGTTCAATATTTTTCTTGCACTTTTTTTAAACATTACTCCAAAAATGCTAAATCGAAGTGTTGAATTAGTTATTAGAAAATATTTAATCTATCCATCCTCAATGTTTGATCCCTTCTGTATATAATTTTTTGCAGTTTTTAAATTTATTTAAATTTAACATTTTTTGTGAAAGAAATTTAACATGTTTATTGGGTTATAGATGTTTAAAACATAGCTAATAATGTGTCAAATTGTGGCAAAAAACGTCTGTTGTGACATTTATAAAAATGCGTCTACAAAAGCATATACTTAGAAGACCTTGTTTGAGCAAACCTGAGATGGAGTGGCAGGGCAAGTCTTGGTTCCGCTCGGGCAGGCGGCCCAGAGCCTGCTGCTCCTTCCGTGGCACCTTGTCACGGCACACGGGCATCCAGCACCTGCAGTGGGGAACGGCACACGGCTCACGAGCAAGAAGAACGTTGTGTGCCTGTCAGTGGGGAACAGCGCCCTGCAGTGGGGAACAGCTCCCTGCAAAAATTCCGAGCGGCCCATTGTGTGCCTGTCAACACCAGCAAATTAAGCCACAAGTCATGGGATCAGCAAAGACCGGTTCTGTCACAGATATAGATGCGACGGATGCCCCTGAAGTTGCAAAACAAGCTGCGCCAGCAGTAGCCTCAGGTGGTGGTGCCGGCAGTGAGTCGTCTTCGCTCGGCGGTCTTCTTGTTACCATGCATGGCTCAAGGTTTACTCGTTTGTTTTTAAAATCGGACGTTGTATGCTCACATGTAATGAACTTATTAAATGATGGCCAAAAGCAACACAAATTCATTGGCGCTCAGCTGTTATGAATTTTCATTCATTTGCAACATGAGAATCATTTTTTATTTTGTTTTTGAAAGGAAAGTAAAACGACTGCTTTGCACGACCGATAAGGGCGACGCAGGCGATGGTCACCTCCTCTTGGACATTAAAGAAGGATGAGGTATCTCATAGATTAATGATCACTAGCCTGACTTGATGCGAAAAACAAAATGAAACTATGCATGGCACAGCTGCATAATGAAGACCACATTGAAGTTTCCAGGTCTTTAACATCAGCATGGACAGCCTCTCTGACTCTGAAAGTTAATTTTTTTAATTCACCTTGGGATGCAGGTATCACATAGTCTGGCTTCAAGATATTAATCGACGCCACAATATGGTTGATTGACATCGGAATTCAGAACAGGTATTTTTAAGAAAATTTGTTGCTCCAGTGGCCCTTACATGGCAAGTTCATAGTAAGTTCCCCTAGGAACAAGTTGAATTCTTAGAGATACCCCAGATTTCCGTATCCTTACAAGATCTCATCCTAGGGATACGAACATTCCTCTCTGAATTCAGGTTTTCACTTGCATGTACACATGCATGCGGGCAAAATATGAAAATATCCTGCTTCCTTGGCCCTTTCTGAAATTAGACTATGTGAATTGTATATGCAGTTGAGCACGCAAAGTAGATTCAGAAAGAGCCACTACCACAGAATAGAGCTTTAGCGACGTTAACTTTAGCGACGTCTTTCAAAACGCGTCACTACAGGAGCCATTAGCGACGTCTTTCAGAACCGCGTCGCTAAAAATTCACAGCGGGACATCAATAGCGACGAAAAATGAAAAACCCGTCACTAATGGTGATGAGTATTAGCGACGGGTTTTTAAATACGCGTCATAAATACTATTAGAGACGGCTTTTTGAGAACGTCGCTATCATTATCGCTGTGTTTTTAAAATCGCGTCGGTCATGGTATGAACTTTCAGCGCGGTGTTTTCAAAAACCCGTCGCTAGTGAGGATGATTATTAACGACGGGATTTTTTAACACATGTCGCTAGTATTATCAACGACGTGCTTTTCACAACGCGTCACTAATGTTACGAACGTTCAGCGACCTTGTTTTAAAAAACCCGTCTCTATGGCTTCTACAAAAATACAAAAAAATTATGTTAAATGTAGGGATTGAGCCTGCAACCTCACCTTTACAGTCACGCACCCTTGCCACTCCACCAAACTGCTTTCTGTTGTAGATGGGAGAAACATTTTTATTTGTACCTTTTGCGGGGACCAGAAATGGGCCAAAGTCTAACCGGCCCAGTCCAAATCCCGGATATATAAACGCTCTCCTCTCCCTCCCACCCAACCCTAAACGCAGCACTCGCCTCTCCCCATCCCATATGCTAGCCGCCTGCACTCACCGCCGCCCCCTCCCTTACCTCTCTCCACGGCGACCTCGGCCCCGCCCCCGCTCCCGCTCCCTCCAGCGGTTCCTCCACCACTCTAGCTCCCTCCCTTCTCTTCTCCACCACGCCCCCGCCCCCTCTCCCTCAGATCTGCGCTCCTCTCTATTCTGGCTGCTGCAGGGCTTTGACGAAGATGGCGGCCCGGCGTGCGCGGGGGCCGGACCGGATCGTGAGGGAGTGGACGACCTGCGGTGGGAATAATGGCGAGCGGGTCTGGCGCATGATCGAGACTGAGCTGACGGTGCGATGACACCTCCTCCTCCTTGCGGCGCGCGAGGCGGCGACACAAGGACGCGACGCCGAGTATCTGCGCCAGGTCGACAGGGCGTAGGTATGTCAAGTCACCTGCTGCTCACCTCCCTGATTCGCTGCTACCGATTCTTTGTTTTGATTGCTTGTGGTGAACAAGGGACCCATGTTTTGGACGCTGGATGGTGTAACCAGTCGCTTGCTTGCTGCTAGTGTGCTTGACTGTAGCCTAATCTCTAGTGTGAATAGTTAGATTTACGAGTACAATCATAGATACGAAATACACCAAATTGATTGTAGAGCATGTCCATAGGTCCTGTTAAATTGCCAATGAGTTGCTATTCTAAGTGCTCATATTTAAGGTACTTCACTGTATTCCCTAGTGTGATAAGAAAATAAACAAGTAGATTTAAATAAGTAGAAAGAAGTAGAGCTGGAATCCTTCTTTTAACTTTCCAAACAGCATGATGGTGTGAAGAAATGAGAACCTTCTGAATCTATAAGCTTCGAGAAAGACTGAAATATTACTTGAATTTCATAAGTTTTCTGGTTCAGATTATGAATTCGCCAAATGTAGCGACGGGAAAACTGAAACACGTTAGTGACAGGATTTTGTAACCCGTCGCTTGCAGTATTAGCGACGGGTAAAATCCCGTCGCTAAGGTTGGACCTTTAGCGACGTAAATTTAGCGACGGGTCCATTTTCCGACACTAAAGGACAAAAAAGCCCGTCGCTAAAAGCCTTTTCTGTAGTAGTGAGCTATTTAAAATTGTCGCGTCGGTTCTCCATCTTCTCAAAATTAGTTATCGGCTGGACTCAGAATTACTGGATGTTTAATAATACAATTGATCCAACAGTCAATGGGTGCAAGAAAATTTTAAGAAGGAATTCAAGCTTCTGTTGCACAGAACTACAAGAAAGTACTTCCCAAGAATTCAGGAATGGATAGAAACTATCTAATTCTTAGTCTTTTCTTTACTATTGAACTTTGGTTGTAACTTTGTTACGTGTTATTATTTAAATATATACAACCAGTAGGGGCCTTCCCCCTCCTGTTCCTTTCAAAAAAAAATCAATATATGGTCAGAGCCAATGATGACTATGAGGGCCGGGGCCGGACGGACATAAAAATAAATCAGATCGTTCATTTAATCATCATGTTTTTTTTTTTGGTGGGACTGCCACCGCCTTAGCGTCCCAGGTCCACTTTGCCGCCGCCTGAGTCTCCGACGACAGTCTCTACCCGAGGTAGAAGAGGCGGTGCCCCCTCCACTCCCAGGCTAGGGTTATGGTGAGGTCTCCATGGTGGCAGCATCGGTGAAGATGGCGGCGTAGTCTTCTTCTCCATAGTGGCGTCGTGGATGATGCTAGGGTTATGGTGAGGTCTCCATGGTGGCAGCATCGGTGAAGATGGCGACGTAGTCTTCTTCTCCATAGTGGCGTCGTGGATGATGTGTCCAGACGACGATGGCGCGGCGAAGGCGACATCACCGATTCCAAATAAGGTACTCCAGCCCTTTCTTCGCAATGTCGAGGTCCGATCCGACCGCGGTGTAGGGCTAGTGAGGTCTGGTTTTAGCGGATTCCAAGATTGGATCAAACATTGGGTCCGTCTTTGGTGTGACATCCCGGCCCATTTGAAATTAGGACTTAGTGGCCCATGTGCACTAGCGTGTATGAGGGGGTAGGATTTAGTCCCACCTTGCTAGTCTAGTGGGGGGAAGACCAACATATAAGCCTAGATTATTCACCATCCATCACCTTGGGTTAACCCTTTTACGCGAAGCGAGGCCGAAAGCGTAAAAGGTTGGTGGGTTAGAGTAGGGTCCACACAAAATATGAGCAGGCCTAGCCCGGTGGCAGCCTGAGATGTTACAAATGGTATCAGAGACGACCCTCGCGGTTGCACGGGCGTGTGGGCCAGGGGTGCAGACATATGGCGCATGGTGCATGTGGGCCCCGTGAGTGGGACACGGCATGGCATATGGGCTGACACTGGACACAGACGTGTGCCAAGAGGGGAGCGTTCCCGGTCCTTTGCCCGCAAGGGTGTGTTGCGCTATATCCCGACGAGGACGTCGGTTCCTTTAAGGGGGGTGTTTGTGACATCCCGGCCCATTTAAGATTAGGCCTTAGTGGCCCATGTGCATTAGTGTGCATGATGGGGTGAGATTTAGTCCCACCTTGGTAGTTTAGTGGGGAAAGGCCAACATATAAGCCTAGGTTGTCAACCATCCATCACCTTAGGTTAATCCTTTTACGCGAAGCGAGGCTGAAAGCGTAAAAGGTTGGTGGGTTAGAGTGGAGTCCGCACAAAATGTGAGCAGGCCCAGCCCGGTGGTAGCCTGGGATGTTACATTTGGTCAGTTTGTGTTTGGGTTCTTCGTTCCCTGGGTCTTTCAACTAGGTTACTGTGTTGTTCTCTTCTGGTCTGCGAATGTGCAATTCGGAGGCGGTGAAGATTTTCTGGACCTCCGTCACATGAAGCAAGGCAACGGACGGAGTGCTTTCAGATCGAATTTTAGTTCATGGTCAATCCATTTTGGACAGAGTCTCAAGATAGTGTATGTTATGGCCTTTTCAAAGTTTCTGCATTCCAAGGGGGAAGCGATGGTGGAATGTTTTGGCTAGCCATGAGGAAAAAGATGAGTAGTTTCAAGATCTGGTTTATGTCTAAAAAGATCTTAGTTATCAGTGTTTATCTTTTTGAGGACCTGATTGTAACCGGGGTTGTCATCTGTTTTGAAATTTAATATAATCTCCCCTTCGCAAAAAAAAAAATCATCCTTGTTTTGAGATTTGCACACCATTTTAGAAAAAGCTCCACTAGGAGACTGATATTGCAGCTGTGTGCGGTGGCTGGATACACATCACAAACATGACATGATCATTGATTTTGTTATTGCTCCAAGTCAAAACGGAAGAAGGGCAGCAGACAGCACTGTTGTGGCTGCATGCATGGGCAAGGTTCACTGATTAAATTTTTTATTTTAACTCTTATCCAAGTGAAAAAAAACAATGGAGAAGCCTGACAACAACTGTGTGTGGATGATAAATATGTAGTTAAGAATCCTTTTGGGCTTGCCTACAGTAATCTTGTAAGTGAGACCCCATGAACCGATCGGGTCCTCGGCTTCTATAAGTACCGGCCTTCCTCGCCTCCTTGCTCCAACACAAAAATAAGCTTGACTCCTGCGACACTAAATTCAATGGTGCGCTTCCTTCTCATCGCTCTCATTGCCGCCGCTTCTCTGCTTGGGGTAATGTTGATAAATGATACCTAGAATATAATGCGGTTCTGTTTTCTTTAGTGGAAACATATATAATCCAGTTATCTACGCGCGCATTATTTTGCGATTGAAACATAAAAAGTAGCTAACACACACAGCCAAATTGTATCTCGTGTCAGATTCAGGCTCGGCAGCTCAGCGATGCTGGTCCGTCCACTGCCGAGGTATTTTGGCGCACTGTTCTGCCGGACTCTCCGCTGCCGGACTCCATCCGCTGGCTCCTAAACCCCGGTGAGTCCTCCTCCGATGAGCCTCCGTTGCTTTGTCTAGCTAACAGTGCGTTTTTTTATATACTGCCGAACACAATGCATTGTTCAGAGACCAACTCAGAAAACAACGGTGTTTTAAATAGCGCGCTAAGGCCTTTAACGGTTGATATCCACAAAAGCTAAGAAAGGCTATAGCGGTGGCTATAGCGGGCTAAGCACATTAGCGGTTTTCAAATACCATTAAGAAATTAGTTAATAATTAGACATAAAACATGACACGCAGGAATTTTTATAGGCTAAAATAGGATGATGGCTTCATGCCTTCATTGTACCATCATTCAAAGTTTTAAAAACCTTGATCTAGTTGGCTAAATTATCTTTTAAAGTTCCAAACGTCATGAAAAACTTTGTGCCTTCACCGCACAATCATTTAGCCAGCTAAATCACCTTAATTTAGCGGATTTAGCCGGCTATAGCGGTGGCTATAACAGGCTATGAGGCTTAGCGCTAAACGGAGCTTAGCTTAACCCTTCGTCTCCCCAGAAGCTATAGCGGGCTATAGTGATGGCTATAGCCGGCTATTTAGAACATTGGAAAACAAAGGCGACGCCATGAACATGGGGACGCATCGGTGACAACAGTGACGGAGAAATACTATCCCAGGATTTCCCTTATTTTTACTTTGGTTACAAGGGCAAATCTTAAAATCTGCAGGCCCGCGACGACAGACTGTCCCAACCATTCCGTTATTACAAGGGCTCGTTATCGACACATAGTAAGGTAACCAAGCAGCACAAGGAGGAAGCCTCGGCCACCACGGGAACCGTGGTGTTCTTCCGCGAGGAATCGGTTCGTGTGGGCGCGAGACCCTGCCCGTCCTCTTCCCCCCGGCGAGGCGAGCCCCGCTCGGGCTCCTGCCGCGCGACGTCGCCGACTCCATCCCCTTCTCGTCGGCGGCGCTGCAGTCGCCCTCGCCCGGCTCGGCGCGTCGCCGCCGGCCCCGCCGCGGCGGTAGAGATGGAGCGAGAAGCCGTCGCTGGCCGGGGAGGCCAAGTTCTGCGCGACGTCGCTGGAGGCCCTGCTCGAGGGCACCATGGCCGGGCTCGTAACAAGCGAGATCACGCCGGTGACTTCGCCGTCGCTGCCTCGCTCCGGCGCGCCGCTGCAGCCGTACACCGTCAGCGCCGTGCGCCGGATCGGCGGTGGCGGCGGCGAGTCCAGGTTCGTGGCACGCCACAACGGCCGCTACCCGTACACCGTGTTCATGTGCCACGACACGGGCGCCGTCCGGGCGTACATGGCCGACATGGAGGGCGCCCGTGACGGCGGCATGGTCACCGTGGCCATCGTCTGCCACACGGACACGTCGCTGTGGGATCCGGAGCACATGTCGTTCAGGCTGCTCGGCACCAAGCCCGGCGGCGAGCCGGTGTGCCACTTCATGCCGTACGGGCACATCATGTTTGCCAACAATAATGCTACTACCCGCTCGTCAGCGTAATGAACTACATCGGCACTCTCTCGTGAGGAGCTACGTTAATGTATGCAGTGTCATGTCGTCGTTATCAGATGCCCACGCACGCTGGCCTACTCCTAGTTCTTGGCACAGTCTGCTGCCCGGTCGCTAGAGTCGTAGTGCAGCTTCTGTACAATAATAAAGGGGAGCTTGTGCTTCTTATGTCAGCAGCTTGTGTAGCATGATGTTTGACGGTTAAATTATGAACACAACGCGACCAGTTTTTCATGCATTTTTGCACTGTCATGTGTAATGTAGCTCACCACAAAATATTTAAGCACAATGCAACTCATCAATCTGACTAACGTCGTCGTCATATCATTCCACTACCTACCATCTTGCGGTAGTGCATCGTATCATTTCACTATCTGCCATCTTGCGATAGTGCATCATATCATATTCCGTTACCTGCCATCGCGGTAGTGCATCATATCACATTCTGCTACTTGCTATTTGCAGTTGCATCTCATTTCACTACATGCCATTTGTTGTAGTGACATATATCATCTCATTGCTTGCCATTTGCAGCAGTGATTTTCTCATCTCCTTTCGGCTTGACTTGACACATATTACTATGTACTCTCGTCGATTCTACTATATTGGCATTGTTCAAGAGATGCAGGCTTTGACGACATCTACATGATTGGATTTTGGATGTAATTTTTTTTAATTAGTGTTTAGTGTTCACTCTTTCAAATGCAACGCTAATGTTTATGCCTTGCATTTGACGGGGGGTGTTAGAGATACAGTAGTAGTTGTATAGGAATCTAATGTAGAGTCCTTATCCTAGTATACTATTGAGTCACGTAGCCCATATATATTGCCTCTATGGGGCTATTATCAATACACAAGTCACATTCGTAACAGGCGGTATTCTTGATGCCTTGCTCGGCTCGGGGGTGACTTGTTTGTTTTTCGCATCGGACATTATATATGCCACTACAACAATTTTGACATTCTACGACGATATCATTTTGTCACAGAAGGTCTAAAATTTGTCATAGACTACCTTCCATGACGCAGCGGTGACGAAAATCGCTTTGTCATAGAAAGTGCGTAGTTGATTACCTTATGTGACGTTTTCATTATTTTCGTCATAAATTTGTGACGTTCCACGGAAACGTCATAAATGTTTATGACGCTATGAAATTCGTCACAAACTGTTTATGACACTTCGAAATTCGTCACTAACCATTGGACCGGACCTGGCCTGGCTGGCCGAACATTTTGGCCCATTAATGTCGCCGGCCTTTTAACTTTCGTCCCATTAATTTCACAGACCTTTTTACTTTCGGCCAATTAATTTCACGGGCCTCTTAACTTTCAGCCCATTAATTTCGCGAGCTTTTTAATTTTCAGCACATTAATATCGCGGGCCTTTTAACTTTTAGCCCACCAAATTAGCAGGCCTGTTAACTTTCAGCCCGATAAATCAGCAGGCCATTTTACTTTTAGCCCAATTAATTTGCAGGCCATTTTACTTTCGGCCCACTAATTTTGCAAGCTTTTTACCTTTCAGCACACTTAATTATCGTCATCCACACGTCAATTTCCTATAGGTCCACGTGTCACAAGGTGGGTCCACATGTCTTTTTTCCATTAGTAATTTTATTTTTCACTGAAAATTAATAAATACAGCATTATCGTTTCTCAGATCCACAAATATTTCTGCCTATTAAACAAAAAGTTTAATCCTAAGCATCCCGTGTCATATCTCACAATCACCGAATCGTACTTCCCAAAAGCTTGCAACTGCTGCTACTTATATTCCTCTGGGAGAACCTTCCATCTTCAGATTTTAAAAGGTGGCTTCCCCCCTGTCCAAAAAAATAAAGAATGAGAATATCAGTAATCAAAACTGCTCACACTAATCATGCAGCAAGCAACCAACATCAACTAATGAACAGGCCACATATATTGTAATGAAAAAGCTATTTGACTTGCATAGTAATCAACAGGTCAGTCAAGAAACATTTCTTCTTAACATGAAAACAACAGAACATGAGCTAGCTAACCAGGCAAGCATTTGACAAAGATTAGCACTGCTACAACACACTCTGAAACAAGGTAAAGGCAAGGCAAGTGTCATTCAGATGATAAACATAAGACAATTGTCATTAAGATGACATCAGAAAATAGAATGATAAAAATTGTGCAGGAATCATGTGACAAGAATGCTTCTAAATATTGCATGCAGACGAGTTGTTCAGTAGTAGTTACATTAGCAGATAAGTTGGGACAGTTGTCCCCAGACAAATATGCAAAAAAAATTTATACCATGGCCAAAAGAAACACAAATTCATTGGCGCCCAGCTGTTTTGAACATTCATTCATGAGAAATTGCCTTGCACGAACGACATGGGCGACGCTAGCTGTGATCACCTCCTCCCCAGGCCGCGCACGTCCGGCGATAAAAGGCACACAAGGGGAATGTGATAATGAAGTTGAACCCAGGGGACTCTACCAAAGCCCCAGTGAGGGGCGGCAAGAGGGGTTCGTCTATGGCGGACAGCAACACAATAAAAGGTAAGGGCACCACTAAGGAACACCCCACCCACCCCCCCCCCCCCCCCCCCCCCGCCCCCGCGACACTACCATAGGAGGTGGACCGCCCGATGTTGAAGAGGGCGTGCACTTTGATTGAAATCCCATGGATGGAAGTCTTCACGAATAACAGATGGCGGTTCATCAACAGAAATCACCTTTAATTTGTTCTTTTGTTGAGTCTCAGATCAATCAATCAAACATTTGTCTTTTTAATACCACGTTTGTGGAATATTCTCTTCGTTTGTAATAATGAGAAGCTATGTACATTGGTCAATACAGAGGCTGAAATATGATTAATGCACCTCCTATTCTAAAACCAAAATCAAAGCAGCGGATAAGACTCTCGGGAAAAATCAGCTACTCTTTTTTAGGAAACAAGTATGCATGGACCGCATGGACATTAAAGAAGGATGATATATCTCATCGATTACTGGTGATGCGAAAAACAAAATGAAACTATGTATGGCACAGCTGCATTGTGAAGATCACATTGAAGTTTCCAGGTCTTTAACATCAACATGGACAGCCTCTGACTCTGAAAGTTACAATTTTTTTTTTTTAATTTCACTTTGGGATGCAGCATGCTGGAATCACATTGACTAGCTTCAAGATATTAATCGACACCACAGTATGGTTGATTGACAATGGAATCCAGAACAGGTAGTTTCTTAAAAAAAAAATTCTGGTCCCACAGTGGCCCTTACGTGGCGAATGCATAGCAAGTTCCCCTAGGAACAAGTTGAATTCATAGAGATACTCTAGATTTCCCTATATATCGTGACCAGATCTCAGATGCGAACTATCCATACACTAGTCCAAATTCATCCTAGGCAAAATATCAAGCTTCCTTGACCAGTTCTGAAAATAGTCTATGCGAAATATATGTGCACACAAACTAAATTCAGAAAAAGCTATTTAAAGTTGTTCGCATCAGTTCTCTATCTTCTCACGATTGGGCTGGACTCGGAATGACTGGATGTTTAATAATACTGATGCAACAGTCAATGGATGCAAGAACATTTTAAAGAAGGAATTCAAGTTTCTGTTGCACAGAGCTAGAAGAACGTACTACTTCCCAATAATTCTTAGTCTTTTCTTTTACTCTTGAACTTTGGTTGTAAATTTGTTACGTGTTATTTAAATATGTATAATCAGTAGGAGGGCTGTGTCGCCTCTTGTTCCTTTCAGGAAACAAAATATGGGCAGAGCAAAGCACGACGGAGAGAGCCAGGGCCAGACAGACGTAAAAATAAATAAGATCCTTCATTTAATGATCCTTGTGCGCACTATTTTAGGCCAGTCTCACTGGAGTTTCATAGAGGAGTTTCATAAGCTACAATCACATGCCATATCAGCAGTTTTATGAGGAGAGAGATGGAAGAGTTTTATCTGAATAGAGAGGAATTTCATCCCCATGAAACCCAACAGGCACGGTTACCTAAATATGAATCTTGGTAACAGTGCAATGAAACCATGCATTAAGACTGGCCTTAGAAAAAGCTCCACTATGAGGCTGGTATTGCAGCTGTGTGCGGTGGCTGGATACACATCACAAACATGACACGATCTACTGATTTTGTTACTGCTCCACAAGTCAAAACGAAAGAAGGGTCGGCAGTGTTGTGACTTGTGACTGTATGGGCAAGATTCACTGATTCATTATTTTTCTACTCTTATCCAAGTGAAAAAAAACAAAGGAGAAGCCTCACAACTGTGTTTGGATGATGAATATGTAGCTAAGAATCTTTTGTGCTTGCCTAGTATAGTAATCTAGTAAGTGAAACCCGATGAACTGATGGGCTCCTCGGGTTCTATAAGTACGAGCCTTCCTGGCCTCCTTGCTCCAACACAAAAACTAGCTTGACTGCTGTGACACTGATTTCCATGGCGCGCTTCCTTCTCATCGCTCTCCTTGCCGCCGTTTCTCTTCTTGCGGTAAGGATACCTAGAATAATCCAGTTCTCTTTTCTTTAGAGGAAACATAATCCAGATATATACGAGCTCATCATTTTGCGATTGTAACATGAAAAACTAGTTAACACACATATCCAAATTATATCTCGTGTCAGATTCAGGCTCGGCAGCTCAGCGATGCTGGTCCGTCCACGGCCGAGGTATTTTGGCGCGCTGTTATGCCGGACTCTCCACTCCCGGACTCCATCCGCTGGCTCCTCCACCCCGGTGAGTACTCCGATGAGCCTCCGTTGCTTTGTCTAACAGTAGATTTTATACTGACAACGAACAATGTCCAGACACCAACTCAGAGAGTAAAGCCGAGGTCATGAACATTGGCACGTCCAAAGACATACTGTCCCAACCATTCCCTTATTTTTACTTTGGTTACAAGGGCAAATCTCAAACGCCGCAGGGCTGCGACGACAGCGATGACACACTGTCACAACCATTCCCTTATTTTTACTTTGGTTACAAGGGCAAATCTCAAACGCCGCCGGCCCGCGACGACACACTCACCCAACCATTCCCATATTTTTATTTTGGTTACAAGGGCTCGTCGTCGACAAATAGTAAGGTAACCAAGCAGCACAAGGAGGAAGCCTCGGCCACCACGGGAACCGTGGTGTTCTTCCGCGAGGAATCGGTTCTTGTGGGCGCGAGACCCTGCCCGTCCTCTTCCCGCCGGCGAGGCGAGCCCCGCTTGGTCTCCTGCCGCGCGACGTCGCGGACTCCATCCCCTTCTCGTCGTCGGCGCTGCCGGACGCCCTCGCCAGGCTCGGCGTCGCCGCCGGCTCGGCCCAGGCAGCCGAGATGGAGAAACCTCTGGGCATGTGCGAGACGCCGTCGCTGGCCGGTGAGGCCAAGTTCTGCGCGACGTCGCTGGAGGCTATGGTCCAGGGCCCCATGGCCGGGCTCGGAACAAACGAGATCACGCCGGTGACCTCGCCGTCGCTGCCGCGCTCCGGCGCGCCGCTTCAACCGTTCGCCGTCCGCGCCATGCGCCGCATCGACGGGTCCAGGTTTGTGGCGTGCCACGGCGGGCTCTACCCGTACACCGTGTTCATGTGCCACGACACGGGCGCAGTCCGGGCGTACATGGCGGACATGGAGGGTGCCCGCGACGGCGGCAAGGTCACCGTGGCCATTGTTTGTCACACGGACACGTCGCTGTGGGACCCGGAGCACATGTCGTTCAGGCTGCTCGGAACCAAGCCGGGCGGCGAGCCCGTGTGCCACTTCATGCCGTATGGGCACATCATGTTTGCCAAGAATAATGCTACTACCCGCTCGTCGCACTACAACAAATCCTGTAATACATGACGTTTCAATTTTGTCATAGATCACTAAAAAACCGTCATAATACGTCATCCGTGACGTTTTCAGATTTCATCATGTATTGAGAGTCACAGATTGAGCTGCGTGACGTTTCTACTAAATCGTCACAGATTAACTCAATCCATGACGTTTCTTAACCGTCATAGAACAACATGAGGCCCGCACAACCCAACCCAAGCCCAAACTTATGCATGACATTTCTACTAAATCGTCACGGATTAACTACATCCATGACGTTTTTTGACCGTCATAGAACAGCCAAAGCCTGTGACATATATTTAGTAGACAATAGCAATACAAAGAATATGACATATATTTGCACGTTGCATTCGAACAATGCCTGTGAAGGTCCACCTGCCTGGTGCAGATTGTCTAACTGGTGGCAGCTACACCGCCATGCAAATACTACCTACAAATCCAAAAATAATTACAGCACCTAGCAGTCAGATGTTATATAGCAGTAGAATATTTCCTGCACTTGACAGTTTAATACACAGAGACTAGAGTAGTTTAAACAGTCAATCAGCTGAGATTTAACGAGTTCTGCTTGACCAAACTGACGCCGCTGTACTTCGAGTGTCAAGCCATATGACCCTAGGAATCAAGTGAATCCTAGCCTCCAAACAACTAAGGAACCAGTCGCTACTCTAATTCCCCAATCAATTGCATCAAAACAACGACAGATGGGAAGGGGAGCATGGGAAAATGTAGATCGATGCATTCACCTTCTCACCAACAACTGCTCGCTTCTGTTTTCCAGCCCCAAATTGAATCGACGGAGGGAGGAGGAGGCGGTCTCGCGCCGCCGCCACGGGCGCCGCAGGGGGAGGAGGAGGTCGGCTCGCGCGCTTCCCCGTGCGCCGTAGGGAGGAGGAGGAGGCGGGCTCGCGCGGCCGCCCTGAGTGTTGGAGAGGGAGGAGGAGGAGAGCTCGCAAGGCCGCTCAGGGCGCCGGAGGGAGGAGTCGGACACGCTTCTGACCGGGGCGCGCCGGAGGGAGATGGAGGCGACGGGCGCCGCCGCGTGCGAGAACCAGAGAGAGAGAGAGAGAGAGAGCGAGAGAGAGACGAAATGAATCTGGTGTAGGACCCACACGCAGACACGAGAATCTATTCTGTATTTCTGTGGCGATGGATGCAGCGGCTGTGGCGAGAACTCGTGTTGATTTTTTTTTTAGATTAAAGAATCACTAGCTAACTTGACAGATGGACCCATGCTACTTGGTGAGATGCACATGAGTAAAATAATAATAATGTAACGGCTTCATTTTTAGAATGTGATTAACATGTGATGAACTTAGATCCGCGTCATTGTATCACTGTATATATAGTCTAATCCATGACGAATTTGAATTCTTCATCATATATTATTGTACCAATGGTCTAATTCATGACGGACTTAATTACGTCACCATAGTATAATTGTGCCTATGTACTATCCATGACGGAATTAAATTTGTCACCATAGTATCATTGTACCAATAGTCTAATCCATGACAAATTTAAATTTGTCATCATAGTATCATTGTACCGATGGTCTAGTCCATGATGACTTTCATACAATCATTTGTGACGGTTTGAGGGTTTTGTCTTTCAATGTGAGTAGCTACTAGGGTAGGTACTGGAGATCCATGACGAAAAAAAAATAATCGTCACGGATTATATACGATCCATGACGAAAAAACGATAATCGTCACGGGTGATTATACAATCCATGACGAAAAAAGGTAATTGTCACGGATAGTATACGATTCATGACAAAAAAACGATAATCGTCACGGATGATTATACGATCCATGACAAAAAAGGATAACCGTCACGGATGATATATGATCCATGACAAAAAATGATAATCATCACGGATGATATATAATCCATGACGTTTTCTTAAATCGTCATCAAAAAACCGTCATGGATTACAAGATTTCTTGTAGTGATGAACTAGCTCGGCCACTCTCTCAAGAGGAGCGCCTCTAAGGGGAGCTATGTCAATGTATGCAGTGTCTATGTCTTGCCTCTATTACATGCCCAGTATTAATAAAGGGGAGCTTGTGCTTCTTATGTCAGCAGCTTGTGTAACATGATGTTTGACTGTTAAATAATGAACACAACGTGACGATACAGATATGTTCCACATTTCTGATCGACTACTCGCCTTCATCAACGTTGGTTATAAACAACTGAAGATTAACTTAATGAATTATATTGACGCGACATGCTAATAACGAATCTTTCACAAACTAAAATGGGTGTGACACCTGATAATAATTAAACGCGTTAATCTCTGGGCCTGGGCCTGCCCGCTAAGCTCGACCGGGGCATGCATATGCCATTGCAGCCTCCACCAGTGTGGCTTCTCCCCATCGCTAGTTTTTCATGCATTTTTGCACTGTGACGTGTAATGTAGCTAACAATGTAAAAGTGATGAAATAGTACTCCCTCCCTCCGTTCACAAAATATTGACGTTCCGAGCAGCAACCACCGCTGAATATGCTAATACTTCAAAATTACATGAAGTTTAAAATGATGCATGTGCAAATGAATATACGTAGATTGTTCAATAATGAATATGCATGTTTTTAAACTTGACGAGACCATACAACATCTTTTCATTGATAGATATATTTGAAGAATTGTACAAGTTTCCTTTCATTTGTCTTTCCTTTTGAATGTACATTAAATGTTTAATGATTTGGTTACAAGAGTTTTTTTTTTTAGTGAATTGCACAAAACTACAACTATTTGTGTCAAGGTTTCACAAAACTACAACTTTTGGAACCTATTTCAGAGAACTACAACTATTTTGACCATGTGTTTCAGAAAACTACAACTTTTGTGTCCGGCCCCACATGTCAGTCTCACAGATGGTAGCCTTCTAAAACTGAGATTGACATGTGGGGCCGAACACAAAAGTTGTAGTTTTCTGAAACACATGGTCAAAATATTTGTAGTTCTCTGAAATAGGGTTCAAAAGTTGTAGTTTTGTGAAACCTTGACACAAATAGTTGTAGTTTTGTGCAATTCACTCTTTTTTTTTTGAAATAGATTTGGTTACAAGAGTTGAATATGAAGCTTTTGTACAAAATCTTGGTACATGTGGTGTCACACCCGGTTTCAAGGAGACAACCGAATGCACACCACATGTATGCCAGGATCAGTTATTCATACATGCAGTGACAAAATAGTTAAATACCATTATTACAGTGCCAAGTTAACGAATAAACATTTATTACATAATGACTCATGGTCTAAAATAGAAATAACAGAGTAGCGAATAATAAACTAGCGGAGCGACTATCCCATCTTCCACAGGCGTTGTCCGGGGGAAACACCAGCCTAGTATGGAGCATCCGGATCGAAGTCATCGTCGTTGTAGTCCACTTCACCTCCGTTGTCTGAGCAGCCATTGTTTATCCAAACAAAGAGGGGGAATAGCAAATGTGAGTACATGTCGTACTCCGCAAGTGTAGGAAATAATATGACATGATGGCAAATATCAAGAAAAGCTGACACATGGTTTACTGCACTATGCAACAAGACACATTTATAAAAGCAACCTATTTACTAGGTGTAAACTCCAAGCTCCAACAAACTAACATCAAGGATAAGCTCATCGGATTACCAATCCGACTACCAACTCACCAAGTTCCCACCACTTGGCTACCAAAACCAAACCAACCAACCATCCCACTAATCGCGAAGAAGTCCAAGCTCGCTCTTGACCGTGAGCACGGCTGTCATGACAGTTTTTATCCTTGCAAGGTTTGCACACATTCACCACGAGTCAATGTTATCCGTTTTGCTTTACACTTCCGTGGTGTCAAGCCAGGTAAACATTGAAAAGCCTTTCAATAGCGTCTCAGTACCCTGTAAACACCCGCTAGGATTCGCTAAACACGGAAGTCCATTTTCCCTGCCAGGCCGTAGCCCCCATTTGCGCCACAACAACAACCGAATGGTGCTACAGTAAATAAGAGACAACTATTTAATTAGCTAAGCCGCACCCATTTAAGCCACGTGGTTGCGCTGTTCAGCCGGGTTACATGTCCACGAACCGGTCCTTAGAATCTAGCACAGGCACCAACACAAATCATGTCGTGCACAACGGCACCATACCAAACCATCCAGCCTGTCCAGATTCTCTAAGCTCTATGTGTTGCTAAACAATTACCAACCCAGTGAATTAAGTAGAGCATTAGTCAAATTAATTAACCGGTTCCCAATCAGCACTAGCATGATCTACCCAAACCTATAGACATGCTACCCGAACAAAGGCTTCAAGGAATAATATGGAAAACTAGTAAACCAATAACATAGGATTCATATTAAGACTCATGCATGCAGTTTAAAAAACGACACATCCTAAAAGGTTCAGTATGCATCAAGGGCACTTGCCTTCCTGGAGTTGCTGCTCAAACAGCTCTTGGAATTCTTGGTCCTGAAGATTGAACGACGGCTCTTGAATCGATTCTGTCCGCGCAATAGTACCGACAAACAAGCAACAAGCAAGACTAAGAAAACAGTTTGAACAGTACATTCATGGCAAACAAAACATATCAACACAAAGCCTACGTCATGATGATCGCGTGGGCGCAAGAATCGAGTAAATCGGAATTCGTATGAAAAAGATAAAAGGTTTTCAAGCTGCAGGGGTTTTACTGAAAAACTGACATGGCATACTAATTAACAGAATAGTTTATACTGAAATACAGGTGGTTGCGTAGGCAAAGCGTCATGCTAAACTAATCTAACTGTACGGTAAAAGTTGCTCACGTACTGGCCGCATGCAAGCCTATCTGAATCCAGAAGCAATATACTGCTATCAATCTAAAGCTAGTTATGTACGTATCAGACTACGGGCAGGAATGCAACTAGCAAATCTACCTAAGCAACAGGGACGATCGTGAAGGACTAGCGAGTCTCACCGAGGGGCTTCACAAGGCCGGGTAGCAGACGACTTGGTGATGACTTGCGATGGCGGATGACGATCGTCGCGTCCAGTGGAGACTAAGCGGAAGTTGTTGGCGTCAGGGTTCCTCGGACGGCACGACGACTGGCGAACGACAGTCCTCGGTGTGCGTCAGGTTGCTGGTCGAAGACGATGATCAGCTGGCAAGAAGGACAACGACAATCCGCGACGACGACTGCGGGCACTCACAGGAGATCGTAGGGATCGATGGTGTTTCCGGAACGGCGAGACGACGGCAACGATCAGCTCCGCAAGTTTTGTACTGCCCTGAAGGGCGGCGGCGTGGGTCTTCTTGGGCAGGATTAGATGAGACGAGATAGGGTTTTATAGTTAATATAGGGGAGAGGACCGAAGGCAGTTTTATACGTGCGGAATTCGCATCCGTATCCAATTGGAGGCGGCAGCTGTTACAGCATGGTTGTACACGGCAAAAACACAAACGGAGTCGCCGGACCGTGAGAGAGAAAGAGAGTTTAGTATTTAAAATTGATGGTTTCTACTCAAAACGAATTTCTATCGAATTTCAAATATATTTTTCACACAAATCAAAACCTGCTGCAAATCTACATGAATGCAACAAGAAATTTATATAACCTATATTAGTTGACTTTATTTAGAAAATAAAGTTGTTGCATAATAGAAAATGTTAGCATCCTATTTAATTCTATACATATTTTAGATTATTCCAAAACCTGAATTTTAGGGTGTTACAAATCTACCCCCCTTAAAAGGAATCTCGCCCCGAGATTCGGTAGCTAGCAAGAAAAGATTTGGTAGCTAGGCGTTGTCGGAGATTTTTTTTCCTTCCTTGGTTATTTCTGATCTTTGTAGGCACCATCTTGAAGCATCCTTTGGTCCTCGAAGCAGACTTTTGATCGAAGGAATTGGCTGCTCACCAGCTAGTCTTGAAAGTTGAATCATGGGATGGGAACAGAGAAAGACCGAGAAGAACAAGATATGATAGAATTACAGATAACCCGTCTAAACTAATATTAACTATATTATAATATTATATATGTGTTTGCGAAGATATAGTCTTCTCAACACATAAACACTCAAACAAAAGATCCAAGTCAGCAAATGGCATACCACCATCAAACAACAACACACTATAAGGTAATTAAGATCAGACATGGACATTCTCCAAGCAGTAATTTTTGCTTGATTAACATAGAAAAGTGGTAGAAATCAATTTTTCAAATAGAGCAAAAGTAGACAAGTTGAGAGAAAGAATTATTAAAGATAGAAAAGCATAGGGATAAGGTTTTCAACATAATTTTTTTTTTTAAAAAAAAACTCTAAAACCAACCATTTGTTGCATGTAAAAAAAAATAGCAGTTCAAGGATTTAGGAAAGAATCAACAGATTGGTACTGACAGGTAGAAAGATATGGTGGTAGATAGATTATCGAAAAACAAAAATTTGAGCTAAGCAGGTCAAGTAAAAAAAAATCGGCATACAATATTCAGGTAAGAAAATATGTACAATGCACTATCTTGCCTGGATAGAGATAGACAGAAAATGAAACAGAGTTTGCCGGACATAGATAGATAGAAACAAGAACTAAGAAAATTAGACTCCCAGCTATATGCATCAACGAATTAACTAACTTATGGGTAGATATATATATTTATAAAGTATCAGATGTGTCTGTGGACAATTGCCGAAGCATTCCAAGCTCACATCAGCACGCCAAGAAATAATCAATGACTAATTACTCTGGTAAACCAGTTCAGCACACATGCACGAAAAAAAACAATTCACCACACCACACAGATTAAAACAACAAACTCGATGCTAATTCGAAGCTAAAGTTTAATTTCTTCTACTCTAATTTGGGTGATGCCTAAGCCTCGGAACTCTTGTCGGAAGGATCTTCTTCAGACGGTTCTGAATCGCTTGGAGTAGGCGGACGACGAACGGGCCTCCAGTTCCTCCGGTTCCTCATTGTCGATCGCTCTCATGTATTCTTGGTGCAAGTTGACGCCTAGGAACACCACCTTATGTACTCTTGCGTGCAATCTACTTATTGTGCAGTCTACTAGTGGGTACCATCTAATTTTGTTTTGAATAAGAGAAGAATAAGCAGTCATTTTAAAATCAAAATTAAGTAAACAACACAAAAGAGCTTACGGTCAGGTGGTTTTAAATAAACAAAAGAGATAAATAGGTAAGGTAGTCAGGTAAGATACCAAATAAATAAAGAAGGAAAACAGCATTTTTCGCAAGATCTTAAATAGACCAACATATAAGTAAACAAAAGCAAATGGCTGTCGGACAAAAAAAAAAGTATAATTTTTGGTGGAAATAGATTTGATAAGCTAAAATAACCTTAATAACGGCCGTTTCTAACTAGGCTCGCGTCCTACGGACAACCTTGGCTCTGATACCACTTTGTCACACCCGGTTTCAAGGAGACAACCGAATGCACACCACATGTATGCCAGGATCAGTTATTCATACATGCAGTGACAAAATAGTTAAATACCATTATTACAGTGCCAAGTTAACGAATAAACATTTATTACATAATGACTCATGGTCTAAAATAGAAATAACAGAGTAGCGAATAATAAACTAGCGGAGCGACTATCCCATCTTCCACAGGCGTTGTCCGGGGGAAACACCAGCCTAGTATGGAGCATCCGGATCGAAGTCATCGTCGTTGTAGTCCACTTCACCTCCGTTGTCTGAGCAGCCATTGTTTATCCAAACAAAGAGGGGGAATAGCAAATGTGAGTACATGTCGTACTCCGCAAGTGTAGGAAATAATATGACATGATGGCAAATATCAAGAAAAGCTGACACATGGTTTACTGCACTATGCAACAAGACACATTTATAAAAGCAACCTATTTACTAGGTGTAAACTCCAAGCTCCAACAAACTAACATCAAGGATAAGCTCATCGGATTACCAATCCGACTACCAACTCACCAAGTTCCCACCACTTGGCTACCAAAACCAAACCAACCAACCATCCCACTAATCGCGAAGAAGTCCAAGCTCGCTCTTGACCGTGAGCACGGCTGTCATGACAGTTTTTATCCTTGCAAGGTTTGCACACATTCACCACGAGTCAATGTTATTCCGTTTTGCTTTACACTTCCGTGGTGTCAAGCCAGGTAAACATTGAAAAGCCTTTCAATAGCGCCTCATACCCTGTAAACACCCGCTAGGATTCGCTAAACACGGGAGTCTATTTTCCCTCCAATGCATAGCCCCCATTTGCGCCACAACAACAACCGAATGGTGCCACAGTAAATAAGAGACAACTATTTAATTAGCTAAGCCGCACCCATTTAAGCCACGTGGTTGCGCTGTTCAGCCGGGTTACATGTCCACGAACCGGTCCTTAGAATCTAGCACAGGCACCAACACAAATCATGTCGTGCACAACGGCACCATACCAAACCATCCAGCCTGTCCAGATTCTCTAAGCTCCATGTGTTGCTAAACAATTACCAACCCAGTGAATTAAGTAGAGCATTAGTCAAATTAATTAACCGGTTCCCAATCAGCACTAGCAAGATTCTACCCAAACCATAGACATGCTACCCGAACAAAGGCTTCAAGGAATAATATGGAAAAAGCTAGTAAACCAATAACATAGGATTCATATTATGACTCAAGCATGCAATTTTATAAACGACACATCCTAAAAGGGATCAGTATGCATCAAGGGCACTTGCCTCCCTGGAGTTGCTGCTCAAACACTTCAAATTCTTGATCATGAAGGTTGAATGACGTCTCTTGAACCGATTCTGTCCGCGCAATAATACCGACAAACAAGCAACAAGCAAGGCTAAGAAAACAGTCCAAACAGTACATTCATGGCAAACAAAATACATC
The DNA here is from genome assembly GCA_007726485.1 of Eragrostis curvula. Classification (NCBI taxonomy): domain Eukaryota; kingdom Viridiplantae; phylum Streptophyta; class Magnoliopsida; order Poales; family Poaceae; genus Eragrostis; species Eragrostis curvula. Next base: position 18,951,216 of record RWGY01000051.1, on the reverse strand, counting down.
AACTGAAAGCCTACGTCGTGATGATCGCGTGAGCGCAAGAATCAAGTAAATCAGAATTCGTATGAAAAAGATAAAAGGTTTTCAAGCTGCAGGGGTTTTACTGAAAAACTGACATGGCATACTAATTAACAGAATAGTTTATACTGAAATACAGGTGGTTGCGTAGGCAAAGCGTCATGCTAAACTAATCTAACTGTACGGTAAAAGTTGCTCACGTACTGGCCGCATGCAAGCCTATCTGAATCCAGAAGCAATATACTGCTATCAATCTAAAGCTAGTTATGTACGTATCAGACTACGGGCAGGAATGCAACTAGCAAATCTACCTAAGCAACAGGGACGATCGTGAAGGACTAGCGAGTCTCACCGAGGGGCTTCACAAGGCCGGGTAGCAGACGACTTGGTGATGACTTGCGATGGCGGATGACGATCGTCGCGTCCAGTGGAGACTAAGCGGGAGTTGTTGGCGTCAGGGTTCCTCGGACGGCACGACGACGGCGAACGACAGTCCTCGGTGTGCGTCAGGTTGCTGGTCGAAGACGATGATCAGCTGGCAAGAAGGACAACGACAATCCGCGACGACGACTGCGGGCACTCACAGGAGATCGTAGGGATCGATGGTGTTTCCGGAACGGCGAGACGACGGCAACGATCAGCTCCGCAAGTTTTGTACTGCCCTGAAGGGCGGCGGCGTGGGTCTTCTTGGGCAGGATTAGATGAGACGAGATAGGGTTTTATAGTTAATATAGGGGAGAGGACCGAAGGCAGTTTTATACGTGCGGAATTCGCATCCGTATCCAATTGGAGGCGGCAGCTGTTACAGCATGGTTGTACACGGCAAAAACACAAACGGAGTCGCCGGACCGTGAGAGAGAAAGAGAGTTTAGTATTTAAAATTGATGGTTTCTACTCAAAACGAATTTCTATCGAATTTCAAATATATTTTTCACACAAATCAAAACCTGCTGCAAATCTACATGAATGCAACAAGAAATTTATATAACCTATATTAGTTGACTTTATTTAGAAAATAAAGTTGTTGCATAATAGAAAATGTTAGCATCCTATTTAATTCTATACATATTTTAGATTATTCCAAAACCTGAATTTTAGGGTGTTACATGTGGGCAATTTGGCAGAGAAGCCGAAACCATATAGTTCTTAATGTAACATCGGCCCGAAATTAACGTGGGCTTGGCCTTACTTTTTTTTCGGCATGCCCAATTGTTTTATGGACCTGAACTTTGTTAGGACCCAAGTCAAACAATTCATGTGGCTCTCGACCAATTCTTGTCGGCCTACCTAGCTCAATTCTTTTTGAGGTTAGAAACTTCAATTTTGCGTGGGCCGAAGCCCAACATGTAATCCATATGTCCATGAAGTACATGCCTCTCATTCATTCCAGCCCAAAACAAAATATTTACAAATCCAGATACTCTGCATGCAAATGTCAAATCCATAATCCATGCATCATACCAACAGAGTGTAAATAACGGGGACATAAGAACACCACACCCCCTAAGTGTGTTTTTGAGAGGAAATAGTATTACGTCTTGGTTTCCAATCCTAAGAATGAAAAGTGCATAAATTGCAACTCTTGGTATGCTTTTGAAGGAAAGCATGCATGTGGATTGGCTTTTTGGGTCTAAAATGGTTTCTTTTTTATTGTAACTTTAGTATATCGATCTTTTTTTTTAAAAAAAATATTCAAACGTTTCGTTTCTTTTTGGGGTTGGGGTGGTGTATGGGGGGGGGGGGGGGGGGGGGGGGAGGTGGCGACTTTATCCATGGAACAGTTGGGGAGGGTGATCCAATATCAAGAGGAGGGGGGGTGTGGGGGGACAGTTTCTTTAAGGGTTCTTATAACACGGGTGATATTAACATTTTACTAACTAGAAATGATTGTGTCATAGCTAATGATATCATAGACGATAAACAGTTGATTGAACTTGATTTAGTGTTTAATCTGTTTAAACAGCTGTTTAAACAAGCTAAACAATTGTTTAGGTATAGAAGGTGGTCACTGTCTAATGTTTAGACGCTGTTTAAACAAAGTTTAATTCCGTTTAGGAAATAGGGTCATAGCACTGTCTCAATGACCTTTGATGTCTATTTCATCGCTTTTAATAACCTGCCTATCAGCCATGCCTATTTCGTCTCCACTATTGGTCTCCAAGCCTAGGGCTATGCACAACCTGGCCTCGCCACGTCCCCTAAATATGGGACTCTAGCCTTTATGCCCCTAAAATCATGTCTTGGCACCTATACTCTCCACCACCCTTTGTCGATGGGCAATACTACTATGTTGGGGCACTGCTAACAATGACGCTAGAGCTATGGTTCAGCTAGCATTGGGTGGGTGGGGGGGGGGGGGGGGGGGGGGGAGGGTATCCTTGTCTTTGTTTTTCAACTTTTCCAATCATTGTATCTTTTTTATTCGATTAAGAATCATGTGATCATCATGGATGAGAACTGTTTGATTTAAAATGGTGAAGATAAAATTGTAATATTGCCATTTAAAGTAAGTGTAAGAAACATATGTACCCAGGTTAAAAATTGACGCATGGTATCTTGGCTCAAAGGTCCGGGACACTAGAATGGAACCCAAGTGGATTCGTGGCGCGGTTGGTGCGTCGGATTAGGTAGTTTGGCAGGGAGGTTGAGGTATTTGTGGGTGCCATTGATTTTGAAATATAATTGAGTTTTTGATTTGTCGTTGTCGTACACAACCATATTCTAGACCTTAGTTATGTAAGCAAGGTTCGCTGGTTGATGGTGCTTAGTAGCTCATACAGCTTTGCATAGAAAACGAAACGCCATTCTCAGTTTGCTGACATCCAATCCATACGTTTCTGTAGCAACTGGTCTGTAAAATAACCAATGTACCTACGCCTACAAGTCGTTGCAAGCAACAGCTGTCTGTTCCCATCGGCGTAGAAATTTAACACTCAATAAAATACAGAAATTTGAGGTTAGTGGTTGTCATGTAAGAGAAAGCATGTTCCTAAGTGCGGAGGCTTTTCATTTGCCGGCCAGAAGACCATAGGTACCCGGCAGAACGGACAGTACCATTACCCTCCACTGACAAAGTGCAATGGAAGCAGTCGCAACAGCGGGGAAGCCAAGATGGCCTGCCGGCGCTGCCGGGCTCCTCGCCTTCTACTCGTCGCTGCTTCTTAACGTGCTCTTCCTCACTCACAACTTCCTCCGGCCATCCTGCGGCGTGGTTTGACCTATTGAGGAGCTTCGAGTTTGGTTGGGTTACACACTATAGTAATATTCTTTAATAAGTGTCTTAGTGGTAGTTGCTTTTTTTAAACGATTTTTGTATATGTTGCAGATAATCTTTAGGGTTCCTATAACACGGGTGATATCAAGTTTTAGTCACAAGAAATGAGTATGTCATAGCAATGATTTCATAGATCATAAACGGCCATCATTTAGCTTTAAATATGTTTATACAACTGTTTAAACAGGAGAAACGACCGTTTAGGAATAGACGGTGGTCACTGTCTAATGTTTAGACAATGTTTAAATGAAGTTTAATTCGGTTTAGAAAATAGGGTCATAGCATTGTCTCAATAGACTTTGATGTCTAATGAATCTCATTTAACACCCTACCTATCCTTCTCTAGCCATGCCTACCTTGTTGCCACTATTGGTCTCCATGCCTAGGGCTATGAACAAACTAACCTCGCCACATCCCTTAAAAATGGGACCCTAGCCTCCACGCCCCTAAAATCATGTGTTGGCACCTATACTCTGCACCCTTGCCCCGGGCAACATACTTCTCTATTGTCGCACCGCTAACTATGACGCTAGACCTATGGTTCAGCTACCATTGGCTAGGGGTGTTGGGGGGGGGGGGGGGGGGTATCCCTTGTCTTTTTTTCACCTTTATAATCATTTTTCTCCTTTTTATTTGATTAAGAACCATGTGAATCATGGATGATAACTGTTTGATTTAAGATGGTGAAAATAAAATCGTAAATTTTATTAAAAACACACACTGAAACCCCAATTGCCATTCGAAGTAAGTGTAAGAAACATATTTACCCAGGTTAAAATTGACGCATGGTACCTTGGCTCAATGGTCCGGGACATTAGAATGGAACCCAACGTGGATTTGTGGCGCAGTTGGTGCGTCGGGTTAGGTAGATTGTAGGCAGGTTGAGGTATATGGTGGCAGTGATTTTGAAATAAAAATTAGTTGTTGATATGTCATTGTCGTACACAACCATAATCTAGACCTTAGTTATGTAAGCAAGGTTCGCTGGTTGTGCTTACTAGTTCAGACAGCTTTGCATAGAAAACGAAACGTCATTCTTAGTTTTGCTGACATCCAATCCATACGTTTCTGTTGCTACACGGGGCAAGGGTGCTGACATTCTCAGTTTTACGAACCCTGACTACAGTTTTGCTGACATTCTCAGTTTTACCTACGACTACAAGCTGTTGCAAGCAACAATTGTGTGTTCACTTGCGCCTTAAGTCTGATACTTCCGCCGCGCTTGCTCATTTTTTTTTGCTTACATCCGCACTCAATTTTCTATTACTATTCAAAGTGTCCAATGCGATAGGTCGTGAGTTCGACAACTCCACTGCACGCGCCTTCTTCCTCACCCGCAGCATTGTACTCCGCATGTCGTGTCCACACAAATCCCCCCAGAACGGAAAAGTTGAATGCACCATCCGCATCACTGGTAACATCTTACGCTCCCTCATGTTCCAAGCCAGCCTACTACCTGCCTATTGGGTTGAAGCCATGCACACGGCCACATATCTCCTTAACCGTCATCCAACTAAAACACTGAATTTCCACACTAATTAGGGGGGCCTTGTTACGTGTTATTATTTAAATATTTAGGGGGGCCTTCCCCCTCCTGTTCCTTTCAAAAAAAAAAAAACAATTTATGGTCAGAGCCAAGCACGACTGAGAGGGCTGGGGCCGGACGGACATAAAAATAAATAAGATCGTTCGTTTAATCATCCCTGTTTTGAGATTTGCGCACCATTTTAGATGAAGCGTCTCCGCTTTTCGCAGGATCGAGTTGGTATAGCGCTGATGAACAGACGCAACAGTATAACATATAAAAAGCACAAATTAAGTCTTTAAGTGATTACATTAGTCCAATTAAAAACATAAGTAGCACAACGAAAATAAACGATACAAGTCTAGGAAATAAAGGTACAAGCGCACGCGCTCACGATACACAAGAACCCGCATCAAAAGCCATGAAGATGCGGACTCGAGAGGAGATCACTCCTCAGTCTCCCAGTGGGCTGTCCAATCATAGGGAAGCTGGCCATCCCACTGTCCACCTCCACCTATAGAGTTGGGGATGAAGGTGCTACCTGCAATAAAACATAAAGAGCCAACCCCTGAGCAACTAATACTCAGCAAGTTTTACCCGTCAACGTGGATATCTACAGCCGACTCCTAATATGCAAGGCTACAAAGGGGTGGCTGACTCAATAGCATAACTCGCACTAATTACTTGATCCTTACTTTCAAGTTTTATTATCAAGTTAAGTACTTATCCAGTAAAACAGTGTGCATATCTCTAAAACAGGTATAAAGTAACAATACATCAACAGTGACAGTATATATAGCAATGTAAATAACAGTAATGTAATAGACTAGCATCACCATATCATCAATCATATCACACTACGATGTGACTCAGTGAACAAGGTTGCTCTTGACCGAGAGCGGCGGCATCGATGTACATCCTGCAGGAGAAAACCTGATCACACGCCACACACGCGTAAAGTCGCATGCGGCAACTATTCGCAAGTCTCCCCCTAGAGCTAGGCCGGATCCAACTCCTCCCGAGAAAGGCCTTCCCGCACGGTCCCCGTCCCAGACATACGCCCCGATTGGGAAGCATCCATTCTCTCCCGAATACCATGATAGAAAGAGCAGGCTTCCACCGCACACTAGGGCAACTCAAGCTACTAAGTTTACTAGGCCCATAAAAACACTAGCATGTGATCAGTACGTTCGAACTTGCTCAACAGGGCCAACAACGGACGGTCCTTAATCGACACAGACGGGGCTACACCACCGTGAAGGCCCAGCCTTCTCCAACCATCCTATACAAGCAATTCCCCGTCTGGTCTCAACAAATCCTAAATCCAGCTAGTACAATCCAGGGTGAACCTATCTCGCGAGTGGGACCTACCACTCGATTTCTACCGTCCGCTAGCGACTAAGCCTAGCAAGTTCTAACGTAACCTAGACCGCATCTATAAAAAATAGGACACAAGGTAGGATATGGAAGGGTAACCTAATGCAGTTCTAAGGTTCCACATCAACTCCTAATAAACCTAATGCACAAACAATGACTAGCCCCAATCAAGCGCGAAAATAAAAATCCTAAATAGGAAGGCATGCACCGGGGCTTGCCTGGCTCAGGAACGACGCTATCACTAGCACAGTCAGCAACGATCAGTCAGTGGCTCCTCCTGAGCGGCTTAGCATCCTGGTCCTCCACCTGCTCCTGAATCGCCTCGATAGCTATATGCCATGACAAGGAATGCAAGTTAGATGCAAATAATATGATGCAATTAAGAATTTAATTAATTGATAGGACAGTCATTTACATTGTAAGTGCAAATGATTAGTAGGTTAATTACTTTCGTTTGAAGTATTTCCTTCATTGACTTTCAATTAAGTTAACCATTTAATCAACTTGAGTGGATTAATAAATAATTCTATTTTGAAAATTAATTTATGTCTAGTGGCATTTTTCTGGTGGAAGTCACCACTGGAAGTGATTTATGGTGAAGTTTGATGATTTATTGCAATATGGATTATTTATAATAATTCATATAATGCAGAACACGATTTAAATCATAAGTAAATAATTAGACATCATATTACAGTGGAAAAATACTCTGTAGGTGTGTGACAAGATTCTTTGCAAGTATGCAGGAGTGCGAGGTTTATGGAGCAACAGAGAATGTATTACTATTTAAACAATTTCTGCACATTTTCAATTTTACAGAAAATAGGAAAATGGGTTGTAAGATTTTGGTAGATCTAAGCATAAGGAAGCTAACAAAATTGGTTTCATAATTTTATAAGTTGTATTTAATTTACTACGGATTTTACAATCTTCTAACAATTTCTGGTAATTTGCAGATATTAGGGAACGAATTAAAAACGGTTGGGCCAATCAGACGAGGGCCACGCGGAGGATCACAACCTCGGGGCCACACCGGATCATTTCAAGGCACACGAGATCCCACCGATGGCACGAGGGCCGCACGGTTGGCAACAAGGGTGACCACACCGGATCCGGGAGTGGCCACAAAGAATCTCAGCCGGAGCCTCATCGTAGCGCGGCGGCGCGGCTCGCCGGAGAAGGGTTTTCTACGGTGTCTCGACGGACGGAGAGCACGGGGAGTGGCAGAGCGGGGCGCTGAGTTCACCTCTAGGATTTGGAGCTCGCGGGTATGGTCGGGGATGGGTCGGCGACGAGGAGGCGGTGATGGCGGAGGTTCGGCGGCGACCCGAGCGCGGTGTTGAGGTCCTCCAGCTGCATTTCTTAGCGCTTGAGCTTCCGGGTGGCGGGGGCTATCTCGGCACGGATCGCATCGACTTTGAAGCGGAGCGGGGTGTGTTCGCCAGGGTTGAGCTGCTCACGGGCTCGACAGGGACGACCGGCGGCGGGGAAAAGCCGGATTCCGACGACCCGAACTGCGGGGTTGGAGGGAAAAAGGTCAGGTGGGTGCGCAACCGCATGTTGTACCACTCGACGCGAGGAATCGACAAGGTGCTCACCGAGGAGAGGGGAATCGATGGCGAGTCCGGAGAAGCTCGCGCGGCCGGAGTTGGAGAAGAAAGCCCAAATCCTCCAGTTCAAGGCGGAGCTGAGGTGGAGGATTCCATGGCGGAGACGAGGTTATCTTGGCACAGCTCGAGGCGACACAAGACGACGGCGACGTGCGGTGGAGCTGCGGGACGGTAGTGAGGCATGGCGACGAGCAGAGCAAGCTAGGGTTAGGGTGGCGGGAGCGTGGGAGAGAGGGAGAAATGGGGAGTGGCGGCGTCGTCTGGACCAGGGAGGGGTGGGTAAAGCGCGTCCGCGCGGTAGGGGAGCGGGCGAGGGCGGTGGCCGCGCCGTACATCGGTGGCGACGTGGCGCGAGCGTTCCGACGGCTTCAGTGAGAGATGAGAGGCTGACATGTGGGCCCGCCCGCATCTTTTCTTTTTTCCCGGAATTTTTCAGACTGCAATTTTTCCCAATTTCGTGCACCCAATTTGAGGTATCAAACCAGTTCCAAAAATTACAAATCTGGTCTCTTTGGAAAGCTCTTGGAAAGATCTACAATCTGGCCAACATGCACATCAGGATTCCAAAAGGATTTCAAATGGCATCTGGTCAAATTAGGGAACTTTTTAAGCTTTGGGGATTTTATTGGAGAACCAGATGAATTTCAAAAATCATTATAAATTGTCCAAAATTCTTATTTAGGAAGGGCTATCCACTGGTATTTTTAGTTGTTCTAGTTGTTATTGAAAAGTTTGAGTTCCTTCACAAGCCTTGATTTGACAATTATTTGAATTTTTGGTTTCGAATTTAAACTTGATTTGCATTCGGGTTCAGTTTGCTTGGAAAGTTTGTGCCGCTGAGATTCAGTGACACAGGGTGTCACATTAGAAAAGCTCTATTATGAGGCTAACATGCCAGCTGTGTACGGTGGATGGATATGCGTCACAAACATGACATGATCCACTGATTATTCTTTTTATTTTACTCTTATTCATGTGAAAAAACAAAAGGAGTAGCCTGACAACTGTGTGTGGATGATGAATAGGTAGTTAAGAATCCTTTTGGGCTTGCCTATAGTAATCTTGTAGTAAGTGAGACCCCATTAATCGATCGGGTCCTCGGCTTCTATAAGTACCGGCCTTCCTGGCCTCCTTGCTCCAACACAAAAACTAGCTCCACTCTGTGACACTAATTTCAATGGGGCGCTTCCTTCTCATGGTTCTCCTTGCCGTCGCTTCTCTGCTTGTGGTAATGATACCTAGAATAATCCAGTTCTCTTAATCCAGTTAACATTATTTTGCGACTGTAACATGAAAAACTAGCTAACACACATAGCCAAATTATATATCGTGTCAGATTCAGGCTCAGCACCTCAGCGATGCTGGTGTGTCCACGGCCGAGGTATTCTGGCGCACTGTTCTGCCGGACTCTCCACTCCCGGACTCCATCCGCTGGCTCCTCCACCCCGGTGAGTCCTCCGGTGACCCTCCGCTTCACTTTATCATCTAACAGTAAACATATATTTTGTAGTGACAACGAACATTTAATGCATTGTGCAGACACCAACTCAGAAAGTAAAGGCGAGGTCATGAACACGGGCACGTCCAAAGACATACTGTCCCAACAATACCCTTACTTTTACTTCCGTTAGAGCAACTCCAGCAAAGACCCTATTCAAGCCCCTACTCCATTTTTAGGGTCTTGAGTCAAAAAAACCAACTCCAGCAAGGACCCTATTCAAGCCCTTATTTTGCATGCCACCTCAAATTCCACTTCCAAGCCCTCATTCCCAGGGTCCTCCCACCTCCCCCCTCATCCGTGGGCCCCACCTCATTTCTTTTTCATTTTCTTTTTTTTCTCTTCTTTTCCCCTTTTTTCCTCTCTTCTCCCTCCTCCTCCCGCACGCCGCCGCCGCTATCTCGCCGGGCGCCGTCGACGCGCCGGCAGGGCCGCGACCTCGCGCGACGCAAGAAGGACGACGACATCATCACGATCTCGCCGCGCTTCGCCGCCGCCGCCTCTTCTCCTCCCAATCTCGCCGCGCCTCGCCGCCGTCGACTTGCCTCGCCTCGCCGCCGTCGCCTCGTCGCGCCTCTCCGCGCCACGCCTCGCCGTGCGGCGCCTCTTCCTCGTTGCCCAGAGCTACGCAGCCATGGCGCACGGGTCGAGATCATCCGCAGAGCTGCGCCCCGTTTCCGCCTCCATGGCCGCCGCGAGGCCACTCAGTGCGGCTGGGCTGCAGGACGCCGCCACCATGGCGTACGATGTGGCCCGCTCGTTCCCAAGCTCGTCCATCTCCGCGCCGGCTTCCCGCTCCATCTCCGGCGGCGGTCGACCTCCTCTGCCGTCCGTGGCTCCTCCGGCGAAGAAGCGTGCTCTCTTCGTCGCACCTCATCGCCAAGAATCAGCAGCACCACCTCCTGTCGTCGAGGTACCACGTCGGCAAGAATCAGCTCCCCACGGCGGCGGCCTGCCTCGTCAGCTCCTCAACAACAACGTCGATGGTGACTTCAGCTCGACCGGCGACGGCAATGCCTCGTCAGCATTCTTCAATTGGAGCTTGTCGACCGACTACGCTGCTGAGGTAATTAGGGAATGTTCACTGATCTTATGTGTGTTCACTCAATTTTTGCCATTCAAAGAGTGTAGCACTGAATTATGTATGTTCACTGATCTTATGTATGTTCACTGAATTATGTATGTTCACTGAATAAATGTTTCTGAATTTGTTACTATGAGATGGATTTGTAATGCTTTTCTGGCCCCTCTGGTCCCTGATAGACCAGTTTCTGAATAATGTGGATTTTTGCCATCAAAAGCATATCAAAATCTGATAATGTGGACTTTTGTCTGAATTTCAGTTCATGTGACTTGTCTGAATTTTTGTACCAAAGTTCATGCCAATGTTCAGTACTCAAATGGAATGTTCATGCCAATGTTCAGTTCATGACTTGTCTGAATTTTTGTACCAAAGTTCATGCCAATGTTCAGTGCATGACTTGTCTGAATTTTTGTACCAAAGTTCATGTGCATATCAAAACCTCAAATGGGTGGGTACTCAAATGGAATGTTCAGTTTTAAACCAGTTCTTGCCAATGTTATTGCTGTCAGTGAACTAGTTCAATGTTCATTGTTCAGTTTTTGGTCAATTTATCAGTTCATGGTTATTTGTTGTCTGCATCTTCAGTTTTTGTTCTCAACTGAGTGTAATTCTGTGAGCTTCAGTTCCTCATGTAAAGCTTTTGTTCTCAATTGATCTATGGCTGCTAGTAGTGCGTGAATGAGTTTAAGATTGATGTTCAGGCTTGTTCCTTTCGCGGCAACACATTCAGTTTTCAGTTTTTTCAATGCTTAGTTTCTGTTTTTACTTCATATTTGGTTATGGCATTCATCAGTGCAGAGTATCATGCAGCCACTAATTTTAGTTCATTGTATCAGTTATGGATTGCATATGCATTTTCCCTTTTGATTGTTCAGTTTTTGAACAGAGAGTCCCTTGTGCCGAGTTTGCGAACCTGTGAAGTACAGGAGATGATCACTCTTCAAATTTGATTCTGGATGCTTCACTTTGTTGAGACTGTTGTTCAGTAACGCGTACTCTGTTGAGTCTGCATATTACAGAAATGCAACAGTCTGCATTTTTCCACAAATAAGCTGGTAGTGATAGTCATATTTCATAGATATGACAATCTGCATATTACAGAATGAGAAAAGAGTGTACAAATTATCTGAAATGCTTGATAAAGTGTGGTCTTATCTGAAATGCTTGACAATGCTATCAGTTTGTTCCAGACATGCAGTTTGTTTCAGTTAACGAACAGTTCTGGCATTTTCAGATAACGATCAGCTATGGCATTGTATGCCTGAACAAATATCACTCACTGAACTCTATTTGTCATTACTTGATTGTAGGATGCAAGGCTTCCTTCGTCACAACCTTTCATGAACCTTCTCACGCAGGACAAGGATGCTGACCTGCAAATTCTCATGCCAGAGGATGCAACTCCAAGCAAGCGTCCACCGAAGCGAGGAAGCAACTACAGCGTCGAAGAAGACATCCAAGTATGCAAATCTTGGATAAACATCAGCAATGACGCTGTCGTGGGGACTGACCAGCCTGGAGCAACATATTGGGAAAGGATAGCTCAAGATTTTCATAAGAACAAGAACTTTGAGTCAGATAGGTCAGCAAACTCTATCGAGCATCGGTGCCAAACCATATTAAAGGAGTGCATGAGGTTCCATGGATACTTCGAAGAAATTGAGCGCTGTCATCCAAGCGGTGTACCATACCAAGAGCATGTACGTATACTGACACTAATCCTCTTACTTGGTTCATCTCTCATCATACTTGTTACGTATCTAATCATGCTCTTGATCTTTGTTGCAGTTGCTTCAAGCACAAAAGCTCTATGGAACCAAAAACAAAGGAAAGCGGTGCCCATTCATAGATTGCTGGCTCGTAGTCAGACACACTGAGAAGTTTTCAGCACTACAGGACCTCAACAAGTTGAAGAACAAGAGGTCGTCCAAGTCATCAAATCTGAATCTCAACTTACCAGCAGGAAGTGAAGGTGACGAAGGAGTACAAGACACGATGCAGGCTCAAGAAAGTTCTTCCAAGAAACCTCGACCTATGGGTAGAAAACAAAGTAAAGAGAAGCTCAAAAGAGGTGAAGGCGATGATGATGATGAGTACAAGGAATTGATGAAGAGTTTGATTGATATGAAAGCCAAAGAAATGAAGCAGAAGGAAGAGGTCAACCAACGTAAGATGGAGCTCGAGGAGCGTCGCTTGCAGTGGAAGCAAGAAGAGAAGATTATGTTCTGTGATGTCAGCAAGTTGGATGAACATAGTAAGGCATATGTCATGACGATGAGAGCTGAAATTGCAAGAAAGGTAGCGCTTAGGGCCAATCTTGGCGAGAGTGGTAGTGTTAGTGAGAGTGGAGCTGCTAGCTCCGTGTGAGATGTTTATGTAAACTGAAAATATTTCATACATGGTGATTGATATTTAAATATTTCATACATGGTGATTGATATTTCATACATGTGACTGATATTTCATACATGGTGACTCATATTTAAATATTTCATACAAGTAGCACATACAAGGATACAGGAGTTACTGATAAATACATGATGATTGATAAATACTAACTAGAACTGTGAATTGCCCATAAATGCTCCACAAGGTCATCGCGTAGTCGCTCATGTGACGACTTATCCTCAATCTCCTGGTGTATCTTGAGGAAGTTCTCCAGCACGAATGGATCACGGTGTTGGTAGTCCTGTGGTTTCAACACCGGAATACCATTGCTCTCTTGGTGATAGTTGAAATCCTCATCCACATCTCGCTCATCCTCAATTATCATATTATGCAAGAGTACACATGCCTGCATTATGTACCAAAGATGTTCTTTACTCCACAATCTTGCAGGACCCCGCACCATAGCAAAACGAGCCTGGAGCACCCCGAATGCTCTTTCAACATCCTTCATTGCTGATTCCTGTGCTCCTGTGAAATTGATTTTCTTGTTGCCTTGTGGACTGCTGAAAGCTTTGACAAACGTTGCCCAAGCTGGATAAATCCCGTCGGCCAGATAGTACCCCATGGTGTATTTGTTTCCATTCACTATGTATTCCACTTGAGGTGCTGTCCCACAAGTCAGACTCTGGAAAAGTGGAGACCGGCGCAAGACATTCACGTCATTCAGAGAACCCGGGAGGCCAAAGAAAGAATGCCAGATCCATAAATCTTTAGACGCCACGGCCTCAAGGATCATGGTAGGCCCATCCTTATGCCCTGTGTATGCACCTCTCCAAGCTGTTGGGCACTTATCCCATTTCCAGTGCATGCAATCAATAGAACCAAGCATGCCAGGGAAGCCTCTTGCACTGTTAACTGCCATCAACCTGGCAGTGTCTTGGGCATTGGGGGCCCTCAAGTATTCTTCACCAAAGACTTCGACGACTGCTTGTACAAAATGATTCAGACACTCAATGATGGTGCTCTCTCCCATCCTCACGTAGTCATCCAATGAATCAGCCGACATGCCGTAGGCAAGCATCCGAAAAGCAGCAACAACCTTCTGAATAGGAGAGGCACCAAGAACTCCAGCTGCATTCGGCTTCTGACGGAAGTAGTCGTCATGAGCCTCCACCTTGCTCACAATCCGCAGAAAGAGAGACCTGGACATCCGAAATCTCCTTCGGAAGTGCTTCTCATTGTATACACATTGGTCGGCGAAGTAGTCCCGATATATGCGATCGTGACCACCCAGAATATCCCGTGGCACGTTGTGGCGCCCGGGCAGTGATCCACGAAACTTCTTCTTGCGCTTCCTTCTCCTTGAGCCCTCACGAAGACATGCAAGGATTAAGATGTCGTCAACACCGGAATCGTCCTCTTCCTCTTCATCCCAAAGTGGATGGTCGCTACTTTCAGAGCTTGACATCTGCCATAGGAACAAAATCAAACTCAGAATTTTAGGCACAAGGGTATTCAGCAATCATGGATTCAATAAAAATATATATCTGAAAGCAATCTACCTAGAGTATTCTACATAAAACTTAGGTCACACTTCAACATACAGCCATACCACCTAGAGTATGCCTAATTAGGTCAGCAGTTCTACATGGCAATAGCATAACAATGCGAGTTAACTCCTAGTTTTAAGTTCACCCAAGCAAACGTTGGAACAGGAGAGGTACCATTGCACCTTTGAGTAAGGAGCAGTGGCATAGTGATCCAGAGAGCTGTGCAACAAACTAATCCTATGCATCGAGGACCGACAAACTCCAAAATTACATGTGCCAGCGCAATACATCCTGCCAAACGCCAGATGCTCACATCCAGCAATGGAGGCACGAAGGTTTCACAGTGAGACAGGCAATCAGGAACAACTCTACTCACATTTTCCGACCAAACCAAAGATTGGTCAAATGGAAATTTTCAACTGGACTTCAGTTCTGGCAGAACAGAAATGTCTGAACTCAAATGTCTGAACTTCAGTTCTGGCAGGAGGACATCAGAAGCTAGTTCAAGGATTACAGAAATTGGATGAGGAAAAAAAATTAAACCTTCGTTGTCGGAGCAGGGCGTGGCAGCACTGGAACAGGGCGTGGCGGCGACGGAGCAGGGCAGAGCAGAGCGGCCGGCGTCGCGGCGGCGGCGTCCTCCAAGCGGGCGCGCGGCGGACGCGCGGCGTCCTTTCGGCGACGCGATGCGGGGAGGAAGAGGGGCGGGGCGGGGCGGCGTCCCAGGTCTCGGGAGCACGCGCGGGATGGAGGGAGAGGAGAGGGGCGACGGGCAGGCCGGCAGGGAGTCGCGGCCAGCAAGGCGCGCGGCGGCGGGCGGGCGACGGGCAGAGCTGAGCGCTGGGCGAGCGGAGGAAGACGATATTTTTTTAATTCTGACAAGTGGGTCCCACAAGAAATAGGGTCTTTGGGTCACAACTGCTGGAGTTGAAGCAACTTTTTGGGCCCCTATTTTTACATGCCAGCCTCTAAAATAGAAATAGGGGCTTTGATTTAGGGTCTATTGCTGGAGTTGCTCTTACAAGGGCAAATCTCAAAAGCCGCCGGCCCGCAACGACATACTGTCCCAACCATACTTTTACTTCCGTTACAAGGGCTCGTCGTCGACACATAATAAGGTAACCAAGCAGCACGAGAAGGCAGCCTCGGCCACCACGCGAACAGTGGTGTTCTTCCGCGAGGCATCAGTTCGCGTGGGCGAGGTCCTGCCCATCCGCTTCCCGCCGGCGAGGCGAGCCCCGCTCGGGCTCCTGCCCCGCGACGTCGCGGACTCCATCCCCTTCTCGCCGGCGGCGCTGCCGGCCGCCCTCGCACGGCTCGGCGTCGCCGCCAGCTCCGCCGCGGCGACCAAGATGGAGGAGACGCTGGGCATGTGCGAGACGCCGTCGCTGGCCGCCGGTGAGGCCAAGTTCTGCACGACGTCGCTGGAGGCCATGGTCGAGGGCGCCATGGCCGGGCTCGGCACCCGCGACGTCATGCCGGTGACCTCGCCGTCGCTGCCGCGCTCCGGCGCGCCGCTGCAGCCGTACACCGTCCGCGCCGTGCGCCGGATCGACGACGGCGGCGAGTCCAGGTTCGTGGCGTGCCACGCCGGCCTCTACCCGTACACCGTGTTCATGTGCCACGACACGGGCGCCGTCCGGGCGTACATGGCCGACATGGAGGGCGCCCGCGGCGGCGGCAAGGTCACCGTGGCCATTGTTTGTCACACGGACACGTCGCTGTGGGACCCGGAGCACATGTCGTTCAGGCTGCTCGGAACCAAGCCGGGCGGCGAGCCCGTGTGCCACTTCATGCCGTATGGGCACATCATGTTTGCCAAGAATAATGCTACTACCCACTCCTCAGCATAATGAGCTAGCTCGCTCGGCCACTCTCTCAGGGGAGTGCCTTTTTTTTTTTTTCTTTTTTTTCTTTTGATACCCTCTCAGGGGAGCTATGTCAACGTATGCAATGTCTATGTCTTACCTCTATTACTTACCCACTTGATCTGAGTTCTTGGCTCAGTGTGCCTGATCACTGGAGTCGTAGGGCCAGCTTCTGTATTAATAAAGGGGAGCTTGTGCTCCTTATGTCAGCAGCTTGTGTAACATTATGCTTGACTGTTAAATAATGAACACAACGCGACGATATAGGTGTGTTCCACATTTCTGACTACCAGGGCCGGTCCTGAGATTTCGGGGGCCCGGGGCGAAATTACGAACGGAGGCCCTTTGGATATATAAAATAAAAACTTAGCATTATTTATAAATTAAAATGCGTATATTATAATAAAAATATTCAAATGTGCTTCTAGTTTATTTGATCCATACTAGTATTTGTTCTTCTCTTTTTTGTCTCCATGCATGCATTCAAGTTGTAGTTGTGCGAATGTGCCATGTGCACTGGATTTATGAATGAGTAATTTACCATTTGACATGTTAGACTCGGGACTAACATCTAGTCGTATTTGTGTTCACGTGAAGCCCAACACAATAAACTAGCATCAAAAGTTACAAGTTTTAATTCAACATGACTAAAATAATTTCACTACATATACATACGTGTCCTGGGGAGGGGCCCTTCAGATTTGGGGGCCCGGTGCGGCGGCACCGTTTGCCTCCCTCCAGGACTGGCCCTGCTGACTACTCGCCTGCGCGCATGAACGTACGTTGGTTATGAACAACTGAAGTTTAACTTGGAATTTTATTGACGCGACAGGCTAATAACGAATCTTTCACAGATTAAAATCAGTGTGACAGCTGATAATAATGAAACGTCTTAATTTCTGGGCCTGTGCCTGCCCGCTAAGCTCGACCAGGGCATCTGCCATTGCAGCCTCCACCAGTGTGGCTCCTCCCCATCGCTAGTTTTTCATGCATTTTTGCGTACTGTGATGTGTGATGTAGCTGACAATGCAAAAGTGCTTAAATAATACTCCCTCCGGTCACAAAATATTAACGTTCCGACCAGCAACAACAGCTGAATATGCTAATAATTAAAAATTGCCTGAAGTTTGAAATGATGTGCAAAATGGATATGTAGATTGTTCAATTATGAATATGCAGGTTTTTAAACTTGAAGAGACCATATACAACATCTTTTCATTGATTTCCACATATTGCTAGCCAGATATATTTGAAGAGCTGTACAAGTTTCCTTTAATTTAATTTTGCATCTCTTTTAATTGTACATTATATGTTTAATGATTTGCTTACAAGAGTTGGATAGGAAGCTTTTGTACAAAATCTTTGGTACATGTTGGGCAATTGGGCAAAGCCAAAATGATATAGTTCTTAATGTAACACCCAAGAAATTCACGTGGGCTTGGCCATACTCATTTCCGGCAAGCCCAATTGTTTTATGGACCTGAACTTGGTTTGGACCCAAGTCAAACAATTCGTGTGACCAATTATTATCGGCCTAGCTAGCTCGATTCTCTTGAGATTTGAATCTTATATTTTTTGTGGGCCAAAGCCCAACATGTAATCCATGTACACTACATGCCACTCATTCATTCCAGCCCAAAATAAAATAAATACAAATCCAGAAACTCGCTGGAGATGAATGTTCCATAGCACGTACTGTCTCAATGAACTTTAATGTCTAATGTATCACATTTAATACCCTGTCTATCCATCTCTAGCCAGTAGCCATGCGTATTTGGTTGCCGCTATTGGTCTCCATGCCTAGCTAGAGCTATAAACCAAACCAAGCTGTTGAGATACAAGTACTTGGACATAATAATTAGCACAAGCTTCCCTTTAATATAGATAATACACAAGAAGATGCTCTACTCTAGGGACCGGGCACACTGCCAAGAACCAAGAGTCGGCCACAGTGAGCAATTATTTAACTGACACACAGACAGAGGAACGGCATACATCGACGTAGCTATCCACTAGAGAGAGTGGGGGGCTTTCTTCTTACGCTGAAGCGCGGATAGCATTATTCTTAGCAAACATGATGTGCCCGTACGCCATGTAGTGTCACACCGGCTTGCCTCCAGGCTTGGTGCCGAGCTGCTTGAAAGACAGATGCTCTGGGTTCCATAGGGACGTGTCTGTGTGGCAGACGATGGCCAAGGTGAGCGCGCCGCCGCCATTGGCACCCTCCATGTCCGCCATGTACGCCCTGACGTCGCCCGTGTCGTGGCACAAGTACACAGTGTACGGGTAGTGGCCACTGTGGCACGCCACGAACCTGGACCCGTCGATCGGGCGCACGGCCCGAATGGTGTACGGCTGAAGAGGCGCCCCAGAGCGAGGCAGCGTCGAGGTCACCGGCCTGATGTCACTGGTTCCGAGAGCGGCTATGGCGCCCTCGACCAGGGTCTCCAGTGACGTCGCACGGAACTTGGCCTCCCCGGCATGGGTCGACTGCGCCTCGCACATGCCCAACGTCTCATCCATGTCAGCTGCCTGTTGGGAGCCTGCGGGGATGCCAAACCTAGCAAGGACACCTGGGAGCGCACAAGTCGTGAAAGGGATGGAGTCCGCGACATCGCGTGGTAGGAACCCAAGCGGGGCTCGCATCGCCGGCGGGAAGAAGATGGGCAGGGTCTCACCCGCACGAACCGCTTCCTCATGGAAGAATACTACTGTTCTCTGCTTGACCGGTTCGTTTTGACTGGCTCCTTTCAATGATGAGCGCTTGTAATTGAAGAAACGGGACAGTCTTCCAGAACCGCTGTCACCGACTGGGCTTTGACATTCGCCCACTGGCGGAGCCACAGCTCGGCCAGCCGGGGCCATGGCCCCCAACCTTGCCGTAGAAAATTTTCTGGAGACTTGCACCGCATTTACCTCCAAGCAATCTTAGTCCATAGAGAACGAAGAGGAGGACAGCCTCAGACGCATTGCTACATGCCTGCACATACGCTTCAACCATGATTCAAAACCTTACTGAGATACTTATTCAGTAGTCTTTCCTTGCCGGCCCCTTCTGCAAATGGTGGCTGGCTCCGCCACTGCATTCGCCCTTGTAGTAACAAAAAAAGAACCGGGACAGCCTTCCAGCACTGTTGTCTCCTGCCCTTCCCATGTTCATGACCTCTGTGCTTTCTGAATCGGTGTCTGTGCAGTGCATTGTACGTCAGTGTAAAATGTTACTAGTAGTAGACAAAGTATCGAAGGGTGGTCAGATGACTCACCGGGATAGAGGAGCCAGTGGATGGCTTCTGGGAGCGGAGAGCCTGGCAGAACAGTGTGCCAGAACACCTCGGCCGATGACCGGGCACCATGGCTGTGGCTGAGCTGCCTAGCCTGAATCTGAAAGATATAATTTGACAATATGAGTTAGCTTTTTTTTTTCCATATAACCATATAACGCAGAAAATGCTGCATGCATAGAGAACTGGAGTATTTTAGGTATCATTACAGCAAGCAGAGAAACAACACCAAGGAGAGAGATCAGGAGGAAGCGCGCCATGGAATTAGCGGCTTTCCTAGAGACTAGAGAGTCTAGTTCTTTTGTTGGAACAAAGGCTGCTAGGAACCCCAATATTTATAGGAGCGGAGGGGCCGCGATCAGGTCAAGGGGCTCACCTACCCTGTCTCACTCCTGCTGCACAGCGGATTAGCGCTCGATGAGCGGTCTTTTGGGGTAATCCATACTTATAAAGAGTTACATATTACTATATTACATCGACCTACATGCCTTTCTTCCTTTGCCTTAAAATCGATTGAGGACGTTCCAGCTGCTCTGCCATTGCTGCTCAATGGGAGGCGTATATCGAATTTCTTGTGTTGCTATGAATTTGCGCTGACTGTGCAGATATATACGATTCTTGATGTTGTTTTTGTCTCCATCATGTCCGTCTTGTTAAATTCAAAGGCAAGCTGGATATTGCGTGCCATGATTTCTGCTGGCGGTGCAAAGTTTATTTCACCGTGCTAGTTTTTCCAGGGTACATTTCATCACCGTGCTGGTTACTAACGGGCAAGCCCAAGAAGATTGTTAGACACATATATATTCATAATCCTATTAATTTTCATGTCCTTTTGGCCCCAGATCAATCCATCCTGACTGTTTCAGCCAATAACTAATTAATTCGTATGGAGAGGGTGAGGAACGAAATGGTTTCAATGGAGATGCCATCGTATATTGAATTGCTAATAGAGTTTTATTTCTATCCACTACGGGAAACCCGGCCTATGCCGAGTGCCAGATGGTTTGCCGAGTGCATTCCATCGGGAACTCGGCAAACTACCTGTTTGCCGAGTGCCAGGGCTAGGGCACTCGGCAAAGAGCTGGCACACGGCACATCAGCAGTTTGCCGAGTGCCAGACAGCCCGGAACTTGGCAAACAAAAAAAAACGCTCGGCAAACTTTTTAGCCCTCGGCAAACACTCCCACGTGACACGCACGAGCGGGAAGTGGGGGACGGGGCCGTCACCGTCAAAGTTTGCCGAGTGCCACGCGTCAGGCACTCGGCAAACTTAGGAGGTTGCCGAGTGCCACACGGAGGCACTCGGCAAACTATCTATTTTGCCGAGTGCTATGATGTGGCACTCGGCAAAATATTTTTTTTTTGTTTGTTTTTGTCTCTTTTTTTTTTTGACATCAATATACGTATGCATGTTACTCCATGTCCAAATTTGGTAATTTTCTCTATTCATTTGTTATATTTAAGTGAATTATTGCGTTTAAAGTATTTTTTTGGAGAAAATTCAAAATTGAACTACACGTGACTCAAATAATGAAATATAGTGACTCAAAAACTTATATTCATGTTTCAGAGTTCAATTTGCGGCCATAAACGTGAAATGGACGGAAAAATCACAAATCTTGTACATGAAATATAAGGGCGAACATTTGGTGAAATAGTTTTTTATTTTTATTTAATTCAAACAAAGTCTAAAAAATACGAGACTCGTTGTGGTATCATTAAATCATATGTGGAGGCCATGGTAAATCATAGAAAAAGTTTCGCTAAAGTTGTGACGTACGTTGTTTAGAAACAGGAGCTTCCTCGAAGATCATCCATAAACATATGAAGTGATCGTTTGGATTTCGAACCAAAACGACAGTCATAATTTGATTTCAACTTAAACATATTTTTTAGAGGTAAAGGATCATATGAAATGTATCATGGCCAAATTTGGTATTTTTTTGAGTTTATTTCGAATTTCTAATTTTTTTTAAAGTTTCTGCTGAAATTTTTTGCCGAGTGCCGGGCCCACGGCACTCGGCAAACAGGTTTTGCCGATGGTTTTTTCTTTGCCGAGTGCTTCTGGATCTAGCACTCGGCAAAGAATTTGGGTAGGACTTAGGCGCGGGCCGAAATTTTCTTTTCTCCCTCGCTCCCTTATCTTCTTCCTCAGTGCGCCGCCGCCTTCCACCACTCCGCGCCGCCCGCTCGCCGCTCGCCGCCCTCCACCACCAGCCCCCGCTCGCCGCGCCGCCCTCCACCACCCGGCCGCGCCGCGCCGTCTCCACCGCCCGCCACCGCGCGCCGCGCCGCCCTCCACCACCCGCCCGCGCCGCGCCGCCGTCCACCACCACTCGGCCGCGCCGCGCCGCCCTCCACCACCGCGCCGCCCTCCACAACCCGGCGTCGACCCGGCACCTCCTCCGCCTCCTCCCCCGCTCGCCGCGCGCGTCGACCGCCCCCGGCCCCCTCCTCCGCCACCGGATCCCGGCAGCCGTCCACCACCCGGCCGGGTCGCCCCCGACGCCGGCGACCCCGCCCCGACCCCCGACGCCGGCGGCCTCCTCCACCCGGGCGCCGGCGACGCGTCCCTCCCTCCGTCCTCCCCCGCTCCGGCACACGACTCCGGCCCCGCCTCCCCCGGTCTGAACCCCGGCGACGGCGCTCCACCACCCGGCCGCCGGCGACCCCGCCCCGACCTCCGTCCTCCACAGCTGCCCCGGCCCTCCCTCCTCCACAGCAGCTGCCCCGGCCCTCCCTCATCCACAGCAGCAGCTGCCCCGGCCCTCCCTCCTCCACAGGCTGCTCCCCGGCCGTGAGGTAGAAGGTGAGCTTCTTCTTCCCTTTTTTTTTTTCTTTTTCTGTTATTGTTAAATGAATTGAAATGTGTCTCTGGAAAACTTTATAAATGATTGAAACAACAATAATGAAAAAGTATTTGTGAAATGCTAGTTCTGAAATTGATGTTAGATGAATTTAAATTGAAATGCTTGGTTTGAAAGTGATGTTAGATGAATTTAAATTTAAATGCAAATGCAAATTGAAATACAAATACAAATGCGTAGTTATTTGATTGAATTAGAAATCTAATTCCAATATGTTATGAGGTTGTTGCAAATTGAAATTTTTGTTAATTTGAATTGCTCTATATGGCTATATGGAAAAAATTATGGTGTATGCATGATAACCAATATGTTCACGATGTCCCGCAAAGTGAATTGCTTTATCATGATGGATTTCACCAAGTGTTCATGGTGAATGTTTTTTCATCAATTGGATGTGGTATCCGGCCATCGTGCCGTCGATTTGTTGGATGTGGTATCCGGCCATCGTGCCGTCGATTTGTTGGATTGTGCTTGCCGGCCATCGCGCCGTTGTTTTCTTGCAGGTTTTGGGAACCTCCCCGTACAGGGGAGGTGCTGCCGAAATTTTGAATTGACGGTGTTATGTTTGATTTTTTGCAGGATTGGAGAGGCTTTAGTTTCCACCGTCTTCCACTCATCACTTTGCGGGACAGCAAGGTGAGATATCAATGATCCCCCCTCTCGTTTTTCCATTTCAGTTTGTAGGTAACGCGTAACCTAGTCAAGTGTCTCCCGTTCGAAATAGATACAGTTGGAGATATGCCCGTGGGTTGCATATCTATGGACCGTATCTATTTCGAATTGTCCACGTTTCTTGGACAGCCCGAGGATGCGTAGATGAGGCTAGTTTCCATTGTCTATTCCGGTTTTGAGACAGAGTTTCGGTGGCGCCTCCCTGTTGTTCTCCGGATACACAATCTCCCTCCCAGGACGTGTATTTGGAGAACAGCGGGGAGGTGCTGCCAAAATTCCGTCTCGGACCGGAGTAGACTTTGGAAACTAGCCCCATCTACGCATCGTCGGGTGGGATTAGGACCTATCTTCACCTATTAGACATTGTAGGCATCGTGTAGGTGCCATTAAATTTTAAATTGCTCCCTCATATATGATAGAAGATGGATGACCGTGCGTGGATGTATACGGGCCGCCCCAAGAAGGGTTCTGAAACAAGGGAATGGGTTGAGAAGACTCTTGGTTTCTTGAAACAAGCATTTGCCAATGTCGACAAAGGTGGAAAGACTTGGTGTCCCTGCAGCCGTTGCGGCAACACAAGAGAGCAGACAGAGGATGAGATGGGTTTGCATCTTGCTAACTATGGATTCAAGCAAGGTTATACCCGGTGGGTGTTCCATGGTGAAGCTCATAGATCGAGGGAAGAGGTCTTAAGACAACGCGTCGGTGATTGTGATGCTGATGGCGGGGTGGAGGACATGTTACAGGACTATCAAGAAGCCCAGTTCTGTGAGCAACCTAGAGAGGAGGAGGAGCCAGAGGAGTCCGCAAAACGCTTCTACGACATGTTTGAAGCGTCGCAGAAACCTCTTCACGGGCATACCAGGGTTTCAAAACTGGATGCCATTGCACGTCTAATGGCCGTGAAGTCCCAGTTTAGCTTGAGTCGGAGCGCCTTTGATGTTATGTTGACAGTTGTTGCAAGCCTGCTTCCGGAAGGTCACATTCTGCCAATGAGCATGTATGAGGCACAGAAACTGCTTAGTGCACTTAAGATGCCATATGAGCAGATACATGCGTGCCCGAAAGGATGCGTCTTATTCAGGAAAGAGCATGCAGAAGCAAAATACTGTCCAAAGTGTGGGTCCTCTAGGTTCATGGAGGTAGACGCGGGTGATGGGCAAAAAAGGCAGCTCACGGTACCCGTGCAGATCGTAAGGTACCTTCCGTTCTTACCGAGGATCCAACGGCTGTACATGACCGAGGAATCCGCGAAACAGATGACATGGCACAAACATGGAGTTCGATACAAGGAAGATAAGCTTGTACATCCATCCGATGGTGAAGCATGGCATCGATTCGATAACATTCATCACATCAAAGCTCAGGAAGCTCGTAATGTACGTGTGGCCCTGGCAACAGATGGGTTCAATCCATATGGCATGGGGGCTGCCTCGTACAGTTGTTGGCCCGTGTTCGTTATACCCCTCAATCTCCCTCCAGGCGTCATCTTTCAACGACAAAACATTTTCTTGTCGTTGATAATTCCTGAAAACCCGGGAAATAATATGTATGTTTATATGGAGCCTCTAATTGATGATTTGGAACGTGCTTGGGAGGAAGGGGTATGGACATACGACAAAGCTACAAAGACAAACTTCAGAATGTATGTTTGGTACTTCTACTCTCTGCATGACATGCCGGCGTATGGTTGTTTCTGTGGCTGGGGCGTTCACTCAAAGTTTCCTTGTCCGGTATGCAAGCATCTTGTGAGGTGGATTTGGTTGAAAAAGGGTGGCAAGTTTTCTTCGTTCGACCAACACCGACAATTCCTCCCTCTTGACCATCCATTCAGAAAAGACAAAAAGAACTTTACGAAAGGTGTCCAGGTTCTCAACCCTCCACCGCAGTTCTTGACAGGTGCGCAGGTGAGTGCTATGTTAGATGGTCTCAAGGTCGATGAAAAAGACGGTGGTTTTGTGGGATATGGTGAGCTACATGCCTTCACTCAGATCTGTGGCTTGTATAGGCTTTCGTATATGAAAGACCTCCTTCTTCCACATAACATTGACCTAATGCACGTTGAACATGGCTTAGGCGTTCCACTTTTCGGAACAATCATGGACATTCTCGATAAGACAAGGGACAATGTCAAGGCAAGAGTCGATCAAGCTGAACTGTGCAATCGACCAAAGCTAGACATGACGCCTCCGGCATCCGGCAAGTCATGGAGAAAACCTAAGGCGGATTTCGTCCTGACGAGGCCCCAAAGGAAGGAAGTACTAGAATGGTTCAAAACGTTAATGTTTCCTGATGGGTACGCAGCGAATATGAGTAGGGGAGTGAACATGACTACTCTGCGAATCAACGGGGTCAAGACTCATGATTACCACATATGGCTTCAGCGGCTTCTTCCTCTGATGGTTCGAGGCTATCTCCTTGATCATGTGTGGCAAGTGCTGGCAGAGTTGAGCTACTTCTTACGCCAGCTTTGTGCTAAGGAGATATCAACTTCCGTGATTGCAGACCTGGAAAAAATGGCGCCTGTGTTGCTCTGTAAGTTGGAGAAGATATTTCCACCAGGCTTGTTCACTCCGATGGTGCATATGATTTTGCACCTTCCGTATGAGGTTCGGATGGGGGGGCCTGTGCAGAACCGTTGGTGCTACCCAATTGAGCGGTGTCAAAAGGTTCTTCGAACAAAATGTAAAAATAAATGCAAAATTGAAGCATCCATTGCAGAGGCACACGTTCTGGAGGAGGTGTCAAACTTCACAACAAAATACTATTCTGAGAACCTTCCGAGTGTCCATTTTCCACCACCTCGTTACAACGTTGACGAAAATGAATCGACCCTCAGCCTTTTCCAAGGGCAATACGGGCGCGGAGGTGAAGCGAGAAAAAAGAACTTGACATATACAGAGTGGCGCACGATCATGATGTATGTGCTGACCAACCTAACAGAAGTGGACATGTATATCAAGTAAGTTATGAATTCATTTCGTAATTAAACATCTAACCCATTTGTTCCACATCCAACCCACTTATTCCTCATTGCTACAGGG
The DNA here is from genome assembly GCA_007726485.1 of Eragrostis curvula. NCBI lineage: Eukaryota > Viridiplantae > Streptophyta > Magnoliopsida > Poales > Poaceae > Eragrostis > Eragrostis curvula. The sequence goes on along the minus strand of RWGY01000051.1, from coordinate 18,925,163 downwards.
AATTTCTTGATCTATTACATGTTACTTTCTATTACTATTTTGCATATATTTCGAAATGCTGATGGATTTAATCTTGTTAATTGCAGGTGATTGATCAAAGATGGTGGGCAAGGGTGGTGTGATGAGGACGGTCCAGTCGCTCTACCAAAAAGCGACTGGGAAGCGGAGCGCTGAGGGGTCTGGGAGCGGGAGGAGTCGGATGAAGTCTAGAGGCAGCAGAGGTGGCGGCAGGCGTCGAGGGAGGGGGTCGAGGGCACCGTCCCCCTCTCCTTCCGTGCACGAGTCGGAGGAGGAGGAGGAGGAGGAGGAGGAGGTGCGAGGGCAGGACGCCTCGGAGGAGGAGGTGCGAGGGCAGGACGCCTCGGAGGAGCCGCAGCAGCAGGAGGCCTCAGAGGAGGAGCACGAGGCCTCCGAGGACGGAGACGGGGGGGAGGACGGAGGCGGGGGGGAGGACGACGAGGAGGACGGGGAGGAGGACGGTGCGTCTGGGGACGTGCCGAAGGTGTGGGAGCGCGGTCCCGCACGACTCCCACCGCGACCGATCCCTTTTGAGAGACGCCCGTTGGTTCGACCCAAAGGAAAGAGGTAAATAACTTTAACTGTAAAGTCATTTGCTATGTTTAAAATCTCAATAAAAACTAATCATTGTCTTCATCACTTGGGCAGGGGCTGGGAGACGATCGTTCCGGGCGACCACAAGCGTCTTCCTGCCGGCATCCTCGGCCTTTTGTGCAAGGCGCACTTTCCTGGGATGGTGCCACTTCGAGACGGGGGGGAGGAGCCGGCCTTGACGTGGGCCCACTACAAACGCGTCCCTGACGTCCCAGACGAGGATGGGAGAGACTTTCGCACCGTGGCGGACCGGGTGGTTGGAGAGCTGTGGGTAAGTCTTGTTTGTATTGCATTGGTCAATTCATCTCGTTCATTTGATATTCTTCAAATAATGAAAGTATACATCGCGTGTATGTGCAGGATTTCTTCAGGGTCGAGCCGGAATACCGTGATCGGGCGGTGCGCTGGGCGTACGATGCATGTCCTAAACTCGTTACGGACATGCATCACGAGGCGCGCGTCCAGGCCGTGAGGAGCTACTACGCTAAGTACCTTGGTACGAAGATTGACAAAAAGCAAGCTCGAACCATATGGCCGAGTGAAGAAGAATACGGGAAGGTAATTTGACATTCTCATGTTTTCTATACTTCATTAAGTACGTTTAATTTGATCTACTCATAGTTTCACAATAACTAACATTTAACTTTGGTCAAATGACGTGTAGGTGATTCCGTGGTGGTGCGCCACTCATAAGCCTTGCTGGGACTACTTTGTTGCGAGGTGGTGCGACCCCGAGTGGCAGAAGCAGCACGAAGCTTGCCGGGAGCGGCGTTTGAAGATGCCTGGTCCAGCACACCATCAAGGCAACCGTACCCTTGACGACTACGCGGCTAGCTGGGTAAGTGAATTCATTTCGTTGTTTGTAACGCTTAATTTTCCATGATTTCTAATCATCATTCTGTTTTCTTTGCAGTCGCAGGCGCATCACGGCCGAGAGTGTCCCCCGTTGATGGCTTGGGCATTGGCTCACAAGGGCAAGGCGTCGTCGAGCACGGTCGACTACAACCCGGAGGACGGGCCCGAGGCGTACAGCAACCCCACCGTGCACTCTCGCCTCCAACAGTACACGGAGATGGCTAGGGAGAAGCACGGGCCAGAGTGGAACCCGAGCACCGAGGACCTTGATGGAGAGATCATCATGAGGATTGGTGGAGGTAAGAAGCATGGCCGGTACTGGATTGGAGACAGCACACTGGACACGGCCTCTACTCCCACCCTCTCTGAGATCCGAGCGAGGAGCTCGTCCTCAACCCCGCCCATACGTCCACGGCCGAGTGCTGCACAGCTTCAGTTTGAGCAATCCCAGGTTATTTCTGTTCTACTCGTCGTTTCGTTGAGTTTGACATATGTTTGCTTTGCATTGTAACATTGGGATGACATATTGTAGACCCAGCTCCGGGAGGAGATGGAGGCGAAGCTTCAGGAACAGGAGGAAAGGCACCGGGCAGAGATGCAGCGACAGCAGGCGGAGATGCAGCGGGAGATGCAGGAACGTGATGCAAGGATGCATGCGGAGATGCAGCGGCAAATGCAGATGATGTTTCAGCAGTGGCACAACAATGGGATGGTACCGCCGCCACTACTACCTCTGCCTCCAATCGGCACTCCGAGTCCGACTATTGGCACTCCCGTGAGTATTTCTAAATTCTTGTAGTTTCAATCCTCGTTCTGTCGACACTTCTAACTGAAAATTTGCGTTCATCATGTAATATCTTTTTTCTTGCAGAATATATCCGCTGCATCCAACAATCAGCCGGTTTCCCCTCCAGCTGCTTGTTCACCGTTCCCTCCTTATCCCCCTCCTCCTCCGATGTAGTTTGTAGTTGTATATGTACTTTATTTGCATGAACCAACTAGTTGTCGACGTGTTTGTGAACCATTTCATGAACTTGTGTTTGTGGACGTCAAGTTGAGCTATTTCTATGTGTATTTGGAGACAAATATGTGTTTGTGATGGATTTCAATGTGTTTGTGGTGATTTCAATGTGTTTGAGATGATATATATATGTATGTGATGATGGTGAGCATGTATATATGATTTGGTGTAATTTTGGTCCAGGTTGCATCGATTTTAGACAATTTATAGTGTTCTGCGACATTTTTTTGCCGAGTGCCTCAGAAGTTTGCCGAGTGCCAAACCTGAGGCACTCGGCAAACATGCCATTTTGTGCCGAGCGCCTGGCCTGGCACTCGGCAAACTTGCAATTGTTTGCCGAGTGCCAGGGTTCCCGGCACTCGGCATATGAAAAAATTTGCCGAGTGCCAGGCAGCCTGGCACTCGGCAAACAAAAAAAATTTGCCGAGTGCCGGGCAGTCTGGCACTCGGCAAATTTTTTTTATGCCGAGTGCCTGACGCCGTGGCACTCGGCAAACTTTTTTGACGCCGTTTTCCCGCCGTCACGTTACTTTTTTTTGCCGAGTGTTTTTCTGGCACTCGGCAAAATCTTTGCCGAGTGCCCGACAAAAAACACTCGGCAAACTCGGCTTTGCCGAGAGCTGGCTGCCGAGTGGAGTTTGCCGAGTGTTACACTCGGCAAACTCTTTGCCGAGTGTAAACAGGGCTTTGCCGAGTGCCTCTGGCACTCGGCAAAGCATGGGTTTCCTGTAGTGACCTGCGCTGCAACAGATCGCCACTTCGTCAGTCGCTGTTGGGCGCCTCCATCGACGGACTGTGACGGGAGCCAGATGGATCGGGGTGGAGCTCAACTGGCCGCGCAGCGTCAGGCGCGCAACAGTTCCGGCAATCCGGCCGCTTTAACGATCCAGGCGTATACTATAAAGTTCTGGGCGCGGGGGTGAGAAGAACGCATCGTCGTGATCGAACTTTACTGGCCGCGCGCCATGGGAAGCAAGCTGGAGAAGGCGAGGAGCGCGGCGCGGCAGCAGAAGAGCAAGCTCTACATCATCGCGGCCTGCATCGCCCTGCTCGTATGCGGCTGCGCCAGCAACCGAAAGCGTACGTGTACGTAGTACTCCTGCACCGTGTTTGCCGCAATAATTCATGTACCAGCACAGTTGACAGGTTTTCGCACGTTCCATCGCCATTTGCCATATCTTCTTCGTACACCGAAGTGCTGCTTGCATTACACACGATAGCTTAAATCAGGCTTTACGCACAGGGATGTAGGAGCTTCAGGGTCCAGACATGTGTTCAGCTTTGAGAAAAATGCATATGCACTGTCATATTCTGTCATAATTTTTCCCCGCGGTAACCATGTGCGGCGCCTAGCTAGCAGGGATGAGGCCCGGGGAAAGCGTTGCAATCGACATCACGGCTAGTGATTGAAGCAAAATTACAGGTCCCGGACGAGCACGGCGCCGGAAGCAGAGGTTCATTCCGAGCTGGCCGTCTGGTGGTCTGCGAGCGCCGTGGACGATCAGGCAGGGCTCGCACCGTCGAACGCACGCATCCGCCTGCTGGAAGTAAATCCTGCGATGCAACTGATTTTCCCGATACGCTCGCATTCTCACGCGCATCTCCCTGACCAGCTAGAGCAACGGCCTCGCCTCCCCGCTTCGGCGCGCAAATTTAGCAGCAGCTCTCCGCCTTTGGCCAACGTTGTTCAGCGAAAAATTTAGCCCGCCCTTCCCCGCTTCCTCCAACCGAGGCGTGTTTCTTTTATGGGCTGGCAACACATCCCGCCGCGTCCTCGCCACTGCATTCTTGACAAAGCTAACTTTCGGCCTGCAATGACTTGATCGCAGCCAAGAAAAAACAGGGAAAGACCAGGAAGAAGAAGGCCCGGTAATTTGGCACGTGACAAGAAGCACCCCAAGGACCGTATAGTAAAGAGGAACGGATGACGGGCGCGGGGGGCTGCTGCGGCGAATGCAAACCAGTGTCATGATGGAGTCTGTGCCTGTGATAAAGCAATTATACTACATAGCGTGATTTGGCAGCTGCGATCTGCCTGTTCTTAACCATTTGGGTGCGCTTTTCCCGTTTGGGGCACCGTGAAAGAACTCTGAGTAAAATGTTGTTGAAGGTTGATAATGGTACACGTGGAAAAGAGATTGCTTCATCATCTCGAAATAGTGAAATGAAGAGGACGACACAACAGGGAACGAAAACTGTTTGCAATCAGTTTTGTCGTCACAGAATGATCACGCGTCAATTATGGAGCCCTGTTAATCGACATTAGTGCAGACACTGATGCTATTGCTGTCTTTTCCTTCCGATCCATACACACACAAACACACAAAAGAACAACCGGATGGCTGCTGATTAAGACGCAAGCGACGGAGAACCCCGGAACGTTGCTTCAGCTGGTACCAGGCAGACAAGGACGCTGCATTTCCTCGTGCCGCTTATGTGTCGTCTCAGAAATATAATCGCCTGCACCGGTGCTACGTGTCGAAGTATTTCTTCTGCGGACGTTGACACAAAATGGCCATGTCCCAAATCTCAGCGTCCATGGACCGATGCATCAGCCGCCGCGCGCGGCTGGCCGATCGACACAAGCCTTTCCATTCCCGGCCGGCTCGCGGACGTTGCGATGGCCTGCCCGCGTTCACGCGGCCGGCAAGGTCGACCAATAGATCGATGGTGCAAGTTGCGTGCGGCCGGCGTCGCCATCGTACGGGCCGCGTCGCGTGCACTGCTCCGTGGGATCGAGAACGAGCGAGCGCGAGTGGCGCGCGGGCGAGCACGTCGCCGGCCGAGACAGCATGTCGCCCCAATCATCAGGCGGCACGACGTCGACCTGCTACATGGAGCAACCGATTTCTGTCCGGCGAACGATCGATCAGGCGTACGTGTGCTACTCTGGTTGACACGAAATCCGTGGGTTGGCAACTTGGCATCGACCAGTCCACTAATAATATAGGCAGGAGTGTCCTGGAAAAACGATTCTCCATTTCTGTTCATGTAATTCAGCAAAGGTTTCCCGTGCAAAGGAGCTAGCCATTCCTTTATTAGGTGATTAATATCTGTCGTATACGATAGTGGCATGCACGGACAAGAGCATGTATGTACATACATTGGCAGCTAGCTATGGTGGTGGAGCGGGGTTGTACACTGGTCGCTGTACCAGGGGGACTGGAACCTGTAGAAGCAGGAGAGTGTTCATTCAGTGGATATGGATCGATTACATCGATTTCCTACTGGTCCTTTAAGAACGACCAGATAGTTACTAGACACCGGCCGCCGGAGATGTGATGAAGAACTAGACTTTGATTTGGGCCTCCTAGTTCAGGCTAGAGGTGCATGTTTTTAGATCGATCACTAGCAGCAGCTACATGGAGTAACAGGTTTCTGTCAACGAGCGACGGAATTAAACCTTAGCCCGTGTGCGTGGACCATATGCTTGACGTGTAAGAAAAAAAAAAAGACCACCAAAACAAGCTGCAAGCCGTCAGTGCACTTGCTAGAGTGGACGGGCCGTGCAGTGCAGTGCAGATGCTGGCGTCCAGTCGTAATACATGCACTGTAGCATCTTTACTGGAGCTGAGTATATATATCTCCGCAACCAAGCCGCTTCCGATCGGCATGGCGGAGACGAAGGAGAGCACGACGAAGCTGGGGAGGCTGCGAAGCGCGGCGAAGCGGCAGATGGGGAAGCTGCAGATCATCAGGATGTGCGTTGCCATGCTCATCTGCGGCAGGTAGACCAAAGTGTGTGTGTGCATATCATGCACTACCATACACGCTTCTTCCATCCCATACACTTTGGCTTCTGCTAAATTGATCAACGCACCACAGCTCTTGCATAGTAGGTTAACACATTCTTATGGTGAAGTGAATTTCTTGAGGTATAATGCCTAGAAAGCATGCATGTATAGATTGTCTGCATTCGAGTGCTAACTGAAACGATGTGAGTCTGCCAGCACTCGCTTTTGAGGTCGATTGTATCAATGGTGCTTGTTCTGGACATGTTCAATATCTGTTTATGCTCTGAATACCATAATTTTGATTTCCTTGCAAATTTGGCATACGTAGTACATGATAACATCTTATCTCCATAATACCATTTGTGTGTCCCTTGATTTCTTGTTTCCAAGGCTGTGTTCCTTAAATTAGCGGGTGGCCAAAAATTAGCAAAAGCACCCAGTAATTACAGATATTTCAGTCAACCTCTCAGCCATCTGATTCTTTCACTAATTTCACGCACTAGCGTTTAGATTATAATCGAATGTTTGTTGTTTCGACTGAAAACTATGATAAATTTAGTTGACTGACCAGTCAATTGCCCATCCCATCTGCTAGTGTCAGATCACATAATTAAAATGTCAGCCAACACAATTTAAATGGCATTGTTGTGCCTTGTTAAACTGAATATATACAACATTTCATTTACTTGAGGTAATACACTTGCTGGCGGAAGATCGGTGTGGTCAAAGGGGGCCGTGCCCCCCCCCCCCCCCCGTTCAAAGAAATTTCAAAATCAAATCACTATGTATGATCTATGGCTAATCTCTCCATGCTCAACTCAATGGCTGCCCCCACCTCGTCCAACGATGAAACTTCAATGGCGGCCATCCCTGGAGGTTTTTTTTTTTTTTTTTTTTTTTTTTTTGAAGTGCCCACCCCTGGAGTTTGTTTCAAGCACGAAAACATCTCTGTACTCTGATGAAAGTAGTACTGGCTAGTTGCTAGGCAAAAGGAGAATTCTGGAGCAGGCCTGAAAACACACTGAAAATGCTCAGTGGGTGTAACCTTCCTGCCGTGTCTTTACAAACAGATTGAGCACCATGCACCTTGTATATTCTGGCATATTCTTTCTCTGTATAAATGAATCATGATCGAACTTGGACTAATGCCTTAGCTTAGTCGATGAACAGGGACCCTATAGATCCACATACGCGCTACATCCCTTTTCTGTCGTGTATAATCGTGCAGCAGGATGTCGTAGGGACAGACGCACATGTGGTGAGGTGGCGGGCATGGACAGGGGCGCGCACAAGCATGGGCCGCAAAAGTACCTTTTGTTGTAAAACTCTTAATGGGCCAGGCCACTTCTAGAAGAAGTTGTCCTGGTCCATATGGGCTACTTTATAGAATTGGAGCCCAACACGAAATTAGGGTTTCCCCTTATAAATAGTTGAAGAGACCCTCTGTGTACCCTGACATCAGAATTTCGCATAAAGAATTTCGTCTCCTCTATTCTAGTTTTACTTTTTGTTATCTGTCGTGATCTACGTGCCGTCGATAACCTAACACCTTTGTCACTCTTCTTTTCACTTCCGCTCCCCCTCATGTATAGCACCATTCTCGGCCGAAACGGCGGTTGATCAGTGGCAGTCAAAACCGAGTGAGAGGGCAACGAGGCGGACAATAAAATCAGACCAACTTTTTAATCCCAAATTTGCATTTTCCAAGCCTCAAGCTGCAAGCCTGTCATGCCAGCAACTCCGTGTTCACCAAAACTAAAGGTCTAGAAGATCAAACACGCATCTAAAATTGGTCCGTGATATGAGTGTCTCATGGATGCTGTCTTGTCTTATTGACATGTCGGACCATCGGCATTGGACCAATATGACAAATCATGAAGTGCATCATAAGGGTGACATCCCTGAAATAATGAAATTCCTCCGAGGCTTGGTAAAAAACTGATAAAACCAAGAGCAAAAGGAATGTCACCCTATGATTGCACCTCTACGCTATGTACTTGTCAGAGGTGCTGACATCTGGAGACAGCCGAAATCACTACAGAATTTGCATTTACAATAATGAAAACATTATCTGCCACCCAAGACGCTAGTCATAGGCCTAACTACTCAGGAAGTCAAGCACTGAAGTACCCAAATAATTCAATAAATTAAACATGAACAGCCACCATCCCTACTGTCCTCATCTTAAGGACTACACATACTGCAAAAAGAGGGGGTCGGGGAATAACATAAGCGTTACAACATACTCCATATGAGGGTGACATTCCTATCAATCCTAAATTCTGTACATATCCTTCAACTAGTTGTTACCTTGATCTGCATCAATGACATCAATCGCAGCTTGAGTACATGTCAAAAGAAGCATTGGAGAAATCAGTCAGCGCACGGAATAACTCAGGTAACTGCGCCTTCAAGATAGAAAGGGATTTTTCCCTGACTTGCTTCGATAACTTGTTACGGGATTCGACCTCATCATTGAGCTTGTTCTTCAAGCTCTCAACCGCGACTTTCCTTTCCGTAACTGCATCCTTATGGCCTGTCCCCTCACCACTCTCTGGATCCACATCGAATTTTCCACGCTGCGAATGCTTGTGATACCAGTCCTCAAAAGCTTGTTTTCTTCGCATATACTCCCTGTGAGTTTGCTCACAGAGAGCCTTCTGTTTCAACTCCTCGTCTTGAACACTTAATATAGTGTCCAAGACTGCTCGAAAACTGACAATCGCAGTCTTTGCAAGATCGTCAGGCAGCTTAGTTAGATGCTCATTCCATGCTTGAAGAAAAGTCTTAATAGGAGGTTGCTGCATCCTGGGTGGTGAAGCTACCTTTTCCTTCAAGCTACTCTATAGGTATAAGATTCAACTTCAACCAGCTATAGAGAGCATTTATGTATTCCTTTTGATGGTTCATAAGATCACAAAAATTTGCATTCCACTTCTCTACAATATCACGTAGCTGACGTGTGTGGCTGTGATGATACGCACTTGTTTCAATACGGGAATCAGAAATATCAACTGCCTTCAGATGTAACATGGTTTGTAGTTGGTTTGCATGATGCATGTGCATGTCCTCCCACATTTTTGCCATCCTGAAAAGATAGAAGCAAATGATGATTATAAAAAAGGGTTTATAAAGCAGAACAAATCCAGCAACAGTATATGATGCCAGTAAATATCATAATGCTGAATCATACATGGTAAGAAACATGTAAGTGTCGATAATGTGGCCCAAACCCAAGATTGAATGATTTCTGGATTGAGAATGTCTAGAAAAATAGTGATGTATTATGGTGCATCGACAATGCATGCAACCAAACTACAGAACATGAATAATTGAGGAAAGGTAGACTGATCTATCCATAGCGTCTTAAAATTACATCTGAAAAACCAGGGGATATAGTATGTAAGATAAAAGGGGGGAAAAGAATGCAGATAAATTACCTGTCAGCAAGATCCAATAGTCTAGGGTAGAGTTGATTATCACGGAGATGCTGAATTTCTGAAACAGTCGAATCCATTGATTGCATATCAACTATGTATCTTGTATGCAAGTGAGTCACAGCAGCTTTTGTTTTCTCTAGAACATCGATAGAAGCATTGTGCTTCTTTTGTCTGTTCAACAAAGCAACCTTCCGCTGATACTCAAGCTTCATAAGCTCACCAGCCTGTGCAAATGCAATCAATGCAGTTTTAATGCTTCAATTGAAACACATCAATGTTGGGTATATCAGATTTGGCTATTAAATATTATTTCCCTGATCCTTTTGTAATAAAATATAATTGCTTCCCAAATTTTAAAGGTTTTGATAATTCAACTTAAAACACACAACTACTCTTGTATATATATGTGTTTGTAATCCATAATTTGTCATATGGGACTTTCACAGTGGGCTTTCCAAACAAAAGCACAGCAAAGAACAAACATTCTGGCAGCATCTCACATCTCTTCAGCTACTAAGTAAACAAAATTTTCAACTGTCTTAGACTAGCATCAGTGTGTGCTTGAAGCCGGTGCCTGAAGGAATCTTTCCATTCAGGCACCGAAGCCCACCACTGCAACGATCGGTGCTTGAACAACCCAGCATCGGAGCTTGTACAGGCACCCGGGTCCAATTGAATAAATAATGATT